>JAPDEL010000016.1:0-471508 GCA_027569095.1 Aspergillus conjunctus | reverse complement strand
CCCCCCCCCCCCCCCCCCCCCCCCCCCCCCACCCCCCCCCCCCCCCCCCCCCCCCCCCCCCCCCCCCCCCCCCCCCCCCCCCCCCCCCCCCCCCCCCCCCCCCCCCCCCCCCCCCCCCCCCCCCCCCAACAAAAGAAAAGACTTTTTCTGCATTTGATAGGCAGAAATTTTATTTATTTACTCTGAGAAAACCGACTTTTAACTAGCTCAACTTACCTAGCTATAGGGGATCCTGTGACACCTGAACTGATTGGAAAACTGAAAAAGAAAACGAACCAAGGATACAATCAGAGCATAGACTATACCTCATAATTCTAATATGTACAATTATAGTAGGTAATAATAGTGATTGGAAATATTAAGCGAGGCCATTTATTCCCCGACGGAGCAGGTAATATCTCCGAGTTGTCAACTTATTCTCGAGGGGTAAGTGCCGTAGATAGTGTGGGACGGTTGGGCGAAGGGAAGGGACAGTTCTGCATGACGGTGGAGAATCAATGACGACTCGTATCATTGATGTACAACGTCTTCGGTTCAGATCCCGGGTAAAGATATAATATAGTAGTCATATCATACGGTGTGTGCACCGGATGATAGCAACATGGCGAAGTGAGAGTCTCGTGAGATTTTAGGCAGGAGAGCGAGACGTTTTAGCCTTCTAGGATTCCCGCTAGCTGGGCTATAAATATGTAACTCAGTCTAAACGACTTTTGAGCTGAGGGGGTTCCGAAGCTAGTTGATTAATATGAATAAACCTCGACATGGATATGGACATGGGCGGAGGAGGGAGAATTTTCAAGTGAGACAAAATCTGCCGGCCAAGACTAAAAGGACTGGGTTTATCGATATGATTGATGCAATCCCTGGTCGAATTGACAAAGGGGAAAAGGCTGACCGGGTTGATCTGCAAATCTAGACCATCAACCGAAGAAGGATTGGGGGGGATTTTCTCATTTCTTGATTACTTTATTGGCTCTGTTTTGGATTTTATCTTGCCTCATCATTATAATCCATTATAGCATTAGATACTAACTACTAACGCGACTAGTAAAAAAAGTCAAACGTTGGTTGCCCTTTGTCTGTGGTTATGCGCTGGCTGGCCGACCGGTGAAGGAGGGGTCGTCGGGAGGGCATTTACAGCGAAATAGGTGTAGAGAGAGTAAAAGTAACAGGGGATCCCGACAGCTGGGCCCAGACGGTCACCGGGTCGCTGCCCACCTGCTCGGTCGTGAAGCCGTGCGTATTCGAGGGGGCGGCGGGGAATGTCACCGGGATAGCGGCACTGCAGGTGTTGTCGGCCGCAGAGACGGTCACACCAGTGATTTTTCCGCTCGAGATGGTGTAGCTGAGGGAGTAGTCGCATTGGTCACGGCGGTAGCGCTGGAGGAAGGCATCCGACATCTATTTTGTATTAGCAAGTTTTCTCAAACAAAAAAAAAGAAAAAAAAAGAAAAAAAGGGGGGGAGTTGAAAGAGATAGTTGACGTACCTGCTGATGGGTGTTGGTGACAATGGGCCAGGTAGAGAGCCTGACAAACTCCTGCACAACAGTCTCAACCCATGCTTGGAAGATGGAGTACTTGGCCGTGTTGCCGTTGACGGTGATGGGGTCCATGTCCGCGTTGCGGAGGTTGGCTTGGTGGAACATGTATCCATCATGGGACAGGCCGAAGAGGTGGCGGATGGTGTCGGCGCGTTCCACGGCGAGGAGATCGTCGAAGTCGCCCGCGCCGGAAGAGGTATCTATCCATTCTTGCACGGTACAGGCAGGGCTGTAGCAATTGTAGAAGATACGAGTCGACCAGCGGGGGTTCACTTGGATGCCGTCGAAGCCGTCAGTACCCACGTTGGTGAAGTAGGGCCACATGTTGTTCTGCTGGTTGAGGAGCGCCGAGCGGGTGTTGTCTCCGATGCAGTTGGTGATGCCATTGTCAAGCCAGGCCCGGAGAGCATCGCCATTATGCAGACCGGTAATGGCGGGCGGGATGATGCCGTTGTTGGTGAAATGGGTCGCAGTGTCGAGGCCAACGTGCTGCAGCCAGGCTTGGTTGAAGGAGATCTCCTTGCTGATGTCCGCGTAGGTGGCGTTGTTCTGAGCCAGATGGGTGAAAGTGTGCGAGAGATGGGCGTACTCGTTCTTGTGGTTTTGGAACCAGACCAGGAGGCTATCGGATCCAGTGCAAGCAGTCGTCCAGTCAAAGGCAGCTGGAGTGGTGGGCCAGACGCTGGTGCCACTGCCGAGGGGCTTCTGGAACTCGGGGGGAGTCGATGCTGGAATGTTATACTCGATTCCACCTCCGCTGCAGGTCTCGTAGCCAACGTTGCGAGTTCCAGCTTCGATGTTTCCGTTGCCGTTGTGGCCCACCTCCACGAAGTAGGTGCTGCCTGGGTTCAACTTGGCACGGATGGTTGGCAGCCAGCTGGTGATGCCGTCCATATCGTCGGTGGTGATGCGGAAGATTTCTCCACTGGGCTGGTAGACGTTGGTCTGGAGCATCATGTCGTCAATCTGGGTGTTGAGCGTGACGCGGCGGTATCCAGCGTGCAATCCGCGGGTCATCCAGGTGATCCAAGCGTGCTGCAGGTAGCTAGAGGTGGCACTCCAGGTCGTGTCGAAGGAGATGAAGAAGACCATTTGCTGTCGTCCGTTGAAGTTGTTGATCACAGCAGCCGTAGACTCGGAGCTGACGACCGAATTTGCAGCGAAGCGGGCGATCGCCTTGGTGGTGTCGGAATCCGTGATGGTAGCAGGATAATGCCAGAGTCCCTGAGTGGTCACGCCGGCGCCAGTTCGCAACCCTGCCGTCGGGAAGTCGCTGACGTCGGAGAACGAGATCAACTGCTCGACACCATCGGCACAGCAGCCGTCGCCGATGGGAGAGGCGCCGAACTTTTCGCCGGGATAGACATCGTACTGGACCATGCGGACTCCGTATTCAAGTTGGTAAGCGTACAATTGGTTCCACTGGTCCTGGGTCAAAGCACTGTCCCAGTTACCACCGCCAAAGTCGTAGCTGACTTCTCCCACAACCACAATTCCACCAAAGTTTCCTCCGGTGGAAGAGTTGAGGGCAGGGAGCTGGACTCCAGACTGGGGGACAAGCAGAGTGGTAAAAGGGATACCGTAGCCATTGAGGCCAGAAGACGCAGATCCAGCGGCATACGAATCGCGAGCAATGACCAGAATATTGGAGGAGATGGTTCCAGTCGCAGCTGGCAAGCTGGTGGTCGTGCTGACTGACGTCATGCTGGTGGATGTGCTGGTTGTAGAAACCGAGGGGGTTGGGCTGGTGGTGCTAGTACTGGTAGAGCTGGTCGTGCTCGTAGTGCTGCTAGACTCTCCGGGAGTACTGGTCGAGGTGGTAGTGCTCGAAGTGCTGGACTCTCCAGTGGTGGTGGTGGAGCTGCTGGATTCGCCAGTGGTGGTAGTGGTGGAGCTGGAAGTGGAAGTGACCGAAGTGGAGGTGGTGGTGGGAGTACTGAGAGTGGTACTCGTACTAACCGAAGTGGTAAAAGTCGTCGACAGGGTCGTGGACGTACTGCTGCTAGTCACCGTCGGGCTGGCGGTGGTAGACAGAGTAGTGCTGATCCCAGTAGTCGTGGTCGTCGAGGTGTAAGTCGACGTTGACCCAGGGGGGAAAGGAGAGATCACTGTCGGGCGTGATTCAGGCCATACTCCCGGGGGGGTATCGCAGGTTAAAAGCCCGAAGAAGCATCCGATCTTCAGGACGAAAGTGGGCGCGACCATTGCGAAGTGGGCTCAACAGCAGGGAAACGAAGGACTAACAAGCAACGACAGACTGGGAAAACGAATGGGAGTTGCTGGAAGGCCAACACAAACAACGCAGATCAAATCGGACTAGGAAAAGATGCGAATAATCGCATTCTCATGTAGATCTATTTATGCTCCCCTGGAGGCCCTCATCGATCTATCGTTTCACCGGCATCTCGTCCACCCAGGGATCCACTACGGGGTTTGTGTGCAGTTCTAGCCGGGCTGAACTCCTACTCAGGACTAATTTCATTCGATTTGACTCTAAAGAAACGATCTAGATCCATGGGCGGGTGAGTCGGGGAATCGGGATGCTGATGGCTTGCGATGGGAGAGGAATTGTAAGCGACGCCTTTCAAACTTGTACTGCTGGAGGCGTTCGTGTTGTTCTTCCTTCGTCTAGTCTGCAGTAGTCGCAAAAGTGGCTGACGGCGCAATGATTGATTATTATTATTATTATTGCTGACTCCAAGGGGGACGGGGGCGCCAAACACAAAGTCTATCTCTGTTTCCCCGACAGGGATCAAATGAGAGGCAAAAAACCAGGAAATCCAGTCTTTGCAGAACGCCAAGTCAACAAGCGAGAATGACAAGAGGCTTTCAAAGCGCCTTGTCTTGGTCGTGCCAGGGCCCAAATTCCGAGGGAGTGAGTCGGCATGTCTTGGGGTGTCAGATTTAATTTATCAAAGGATCCTCATGGGGCAACTTTTGTGAGACATAAAGGCATCAGTCGCAAAAAGGAACCAGCCGGCCGCCAGACTGCAGGATGAATGATGCCTGCATCTCTGGCAGACGGTCTGTATGTGTGCCGGTAATGTAACAAACAAAGAGCCAGTAATACGAGGCCGTGTAACCACGAAACGCAGTTTTGTAAAACATAGAGGTATTTGACAGGAAACAAGCCCTCTCCTTGTAATACCGCACCTTCCCCCCCGGGCTAGCAGAACAGGATATGCTGGCGATCTCCACATCAGCCTCGCGTTTGCAACCTTTCCGCCCACTCCTCTCGCCATTGCACCCACCACTCTGGCGTCGGCAGGAAAGGAAAGGTGAATCCAGGAAAAAGAAAATCCCAAACTAAGCGAATCAACTCTCTTCCACGACAAGACCCACCCGTATTCCATGCCAAACAAGAGGTTCCAAATCATCCCAATGCTGGCGAACGACAGAGGCCTTGCCTGGTTCGACCACCAGGGGTCCGGTGCGAGATGCACTACTGGGCCATACAGATACCGCAGCATCCCATTTCTCCTCGCACTGTGGCAGTCTAGAATAGACGGCGAATGAAAATGGCTCATGATGTCTTGGAGGGTGATCATGTCAAGCCATCGATGGCTGCCACGTTACCGACTAGTCTACTTAGCGAGCTTCTGCTCTCCCAAACTCGGCATCGCTCGAAAGCTTACTGAATTGAGTTGTCGACTTGCTCTGGTCTTTTGGAGACCCAGGCAACTTAGCGCCAGGCTAGTCTTAAACCCGATCTCTATCTTTGTCCTTCCTCTTCTCCAGGTTCCGTTGGGTTCAGGCGCCACTTGCCGCCAATATTATTCAGACCAGACAAGTGGTTCCATAACCGGGATTGTTATTCAGAAAAAGAGGGGCTCTGGACAGACAAATTATTACAACGGGAAGTGAAGAAAATTGAGGGGCAATTGGAATGAATTTCTCTGTCGCTTAACCAACAGGCGCCGGTCGATCACTTTAACGCTCGTTGACTAATTGACCTCTCAACCGCCTATTGTATACCTTAACTTTTCCTTTTTGCTTGCTTTCGTTTTCTCTGCTTGTCTAGTTCAACTCAACGCTCGTTGCCTTTATTGTCATTCGTTTTATACGTTTCCGGTTTGCGGTTTGCGGTCTTCGTCCTTTCGCTTTCCCGATAAATGCGCCAAAAGACCAGAATGGTTTCTTGAGACATTCGCTTCAAAACCGATCATAAGAGAGCGTCACTGAGACGGATGCGCGTCTTTTATTTTTCTACTTTTAATTCCATGGAACCCTCGTTTTGACGTTTAACGGCCGCACTCATAATATAATATCTAATCGAGATGACGAAGATTCTCAACGTCTCGCCCGTGGGGTGGGATGCGATGAAAGAACATTGGTGGCAGTTTGTAAGTGACCACATTCATCTTTGTACCAGAAAGCTTACTTATAGTCTTAGGTTTTGATTGGTATCTTGCTAGGCAGTGTCGCCACTGGATCATTATACGTTGTATATTCTTTGACCAAAAGAGGCGTGAAGCATTTCAAGGTATATCCTCCTTTTGTTGAAGCCTATGACATTTTTCTAAACTATATACCCCACGCAGGCAAGGCGCCGGTCAGAAAAAGTGCCAGCCAAGGTCTCTCAACGTCTTGATCAGCTTTCGAGGCGGCGTTTTGCTCTTAACGGCATCCAGTCTCTGGAACCAAAACCGTCGTCCGCTGGAGTTTACCTGGGTGAATTCAACTCTCCTCCGAGCGAGGATCAGAGCCAAATTCTAACCCAGTGGGATTTGTTGATCGTTGATCCCCTAAAGTCTGGTGTAATCCAGGCAATCCGCTCGGTCGAGAGAACCGCGGTCTTGGGAAGGCTCGACCTCGAAACTCTCTGCCTTGAAAATGACTCTACATTGGCAACAATTGACAAAATAGATAGAGTTCTAAGTGAGGTCTTTGACGATTCTGCCTTCACCGGCATTCTCCTTGCCAACTGGGGGGGCAAATTTACTCCGGGATGTTGGTTAAGATTTCTTCAGACTCTACGTGGTCTGGGCCTGTCCGTCTTCTTAGAAACAGCATCACCGGCCTTCCTTGAGGAGCGAAGCGCTTTAAAGTCGAATGCCATTTCAGGGCTGGTGATACGGAACGCCACTATTCTAAGCAATGGCCAGAAGCGAGACTATTTTCAGATGAATAATCTGAGAACTACGATCAAAGCGTTTCTTTCGGAGGCCTGCGTGAGAAATTTCATCATTGTAGCCTGGGAAACAGTGGATGACCATGCTTATTTGTCGAACGCCGTTGTCCAAAGATCCTTTCAGTGGTGTAATTTTTATAGTGTCATTCCTTGGATTGGACGCAGAGTCGCACTCGAAAATGCAACCTTTAACACGAATACCGCAGAGCCTCTTTCCCCATTTGGGTGGTTGAAGGACTCGGATACAATAAAAGCGCACGACCAATGGCGATCCAATTCACACATCAAATGTGATCCCAATATTGACAGAAGATACAGTGACCCATGGAATACACTTACGTCGATTTTTCCTGCCCTAAACGACGTTCTTGAGTCATCCGAATGCCACCAAGAGAACATCGAACCCCTGACGAATACAATTCGTGATCCCCCAGAGTGGGTTGCACAGATCAAATCTCAGGGAAGCCCACTCTCGATCTCAATGGCTGGAGTGGAGTACAAGGCATTTGGTTGTTTCCCTCTAGGCTCTGAGGCCACAGCTACCTCTTTCGCTGAAATCCTTCAGTCCCAGCAACGACTAAGGTCGCTTGGGCTGTTGCATCCTGTTCCCATCGGCAAAATCCAGAGTCTTGGTTTACTTTTTCGGCAGTTTCATGACAGCTTTGTCATCTCCAAATGGAATAGCTCAGACCAAGTTAGCACGTTAGTCAAGGAACTATCAAACTTAGCTTGCAATGACTTGCTTCGTGTCCACCTTGGGCTAGACTCCGGGTTTCGCAAAAATGTGGACATGCGTTTCTGGGCCGTGTATCACATGGATTCTGAAGGCTTCGATGTCTTCGCTTCCAAAAATGCACCCGGCCTGGCAGGCACCGTGCTGCACACATTTTTGTCTGCCAAAGGCTGTCCACGACACATTTGTTTTGAAGCCGAAGCTGCCCTCTCGAAATGGTCGAAGGATACAGTCGATGACAGTGGCCTTTCCCGCCGCCTCGTTAGGGATATTGATGTTCTCAGTCCCGAGGAACGACTCCTGCTTCTACAACACCTGTCGTTAACCGACTCTAAAAGGGAGCTTTCTGAAACTATTTGCGCATATATACGGAGAAAGCTTATCGATTCTCCATCATTGCTTCAGCTCAAAGAGCTCAATACGGTTTCCTACCTTGAAGGGTCTGCTTCTCCAGAAGCTCTCATCAATACCCGCATCAACTGGTATCGGGAGCAAGGCTGTCAACACCCTTCTCCTACAAGTTGTCTAGCCCTCTTTCATGACGTTGAGACAACTTTCACTGGAATTTTGAGGGAACGCCGTGAAAATGATCTTTCCCTCATTTCCAGAGGCCTATGTGAACTAATCAAAAATTATCCGATTGATGCCTACACTGATATCATGGCTCTCTCATTATTTTGCACTGCGCGAAAGGGCGCATTGGATGAGATATACGAAGAGGTCACGGACCGAAATCCCCTCTTTAATCCTCAGCCAGACCAGGCAGCTGCTTTTGCTGAATCATTCGCCCTTGGATCGCGATGCGAGGTGTATTTCGATATTACACCCAGCGCTTTTGGGAAGCTGCTATCGGATCGTTTCCGCAAAAGTTATACCGACCAGGAACTTCCCGACTGGATTAACGGCGCACCTGAGTTGGCCACCTCTTACGCTGGTGCGCAGATCGACGTGGACCCTGACGGCAAAGTCAAGCCGATGCACGGCTATCAGCGTTTTACGTTCCTCAGCGTCTTTGCATTTCCAGCTTTGATCGATATCATTCTGCTTACAATTATTGGCCGTGGGTTATACTTGTCCACATTCATGACCTATGATGAACAGACCAGTGCTACCACTGCTCTGATGATTTCCCTGCTGTTGTCGGGAGGGATCGGTACCTGGATTGCGTGTGGTGGTCCATACTACCTTATCTCAATGGCCTTTGCTGCTGCAAACATGTTCGTGCTAATCAGACTTATTGCTGGGATCGCATTCACCGTCGCAAGTGGCCTGATTGGATTCGTTGTCGTTTCTGGTGTGACTGGGCCGCGAGCTGGTATCGTTTTTTATCTTTACCTTATTGCCCTGACAACATACTTCTCTGGCTTTGCCTCACTGGCGAGTTTTAGTTACCCTGGATCTTCGTTTCTATCCGGCCGCAAAGTCATCTTCGCATGCATTCCGATTTTATTCATCTCGCCAATAGTGACTACATTTGCAGGACATGACTCCATTATCTACCTCGCTGTTATCTACATATTCATCGGCTTTTTGATCCTGGGCCTCCGAAATATTGCCGCAAAGTGGGTCACCTGGTATCAAAATATAAGTAGAACGGATGATGCCGAAATTCGCAAATGGTATATGGAGACTCATGGTGGAAATGATGAGAAAGTCTTTGGCAACCTCAGCGACCCAGCCGTTTTGAGGATGTCCAGAGAGGCATTGCTGAAAGATATTCTGAGAGAAAGGAAAAAGTGGTTCTTTACGACTTCCACAACCAGCGCCCTAGTATCAGAGCTGTCGCGGGATTGGGAAGCCACTAATTTTCTGCTCGATTGGTATTGTCGATATGCTGATGTGCCCAAGCCAGTTCCTTTCAGTTCTTCATGGAACATTCAAACGAAGGTGGCACTTGAATCGCTGCGGAGCGCCCAGAAAGGTATACGACTGCACAATGCCTTTATTCATTGGCGCCAGTCAAGCCGAGAGATTGGCTGCGGGGTGATGTACTTCGTCGTCGCACTGCTAGACAAGTGGGTGGAACTATTGAGTGGGGGTCATCTGGTTGGCCTTTCAGAATCTTTGACAGCCTCTAATCGGATGGCGGTCGGCTTTGGCCTCGCGTATTACTTGATCGGTGCTGTTCTCATCGATACCAAAGCCCAAGAGCTTCATGATCTTGTTGGAAGCCATCCCCCTTTATCCTTGAAAACAGCTAAGGATATCCGCCAATCTCAAAAACGAGATGTGAAGCTGAAGAGAAGAGTTTACTGGAAGACCCTTGGCAAATTTCTCGTGTGGCATGTATGGGGCCTTGCATTTTCAACAGCTCTTCTATGGACTTTCCAGTTGACGGTGGATGCAATGATCATGTATTGTGCCTACGTCCTGGCGTATACTGGTTTGCTTTGGTACCAGTACAACAAGATTTTTACTGGTCCCCATGCCTTGAAACCTCTGTTAATTGGGGCCATCATCGGTCTCCCGGTTGGTATCGCGCTTAAAGTCCGGCTTCCCGGGTTCCTGTATTCGCAAGTTATTGGCCTGGGAGCTGCCACATGGACGGTTGCTTTTCTTTCTATCCTTTCCGCGAAGATGGGCATGCCTAAAATCGTTAACTCACCTGTGGAGCTCGGAAAGACATTCCATGCATATACTGCCCCATGGGCTGATCCCGATTGGAGCCAGCAGGAATTGCAAACCTTCTATGAAACTATCTCGCTTATTCCTTCAGACGCCCGACTCAGGCTTGACCCTCAAAATCATCCCGGGGTCGAAGTTAAACAAATCCTTCTTTCTCGCAGGAGAGAAAAAAGGATCGAAGAAGCGTTTCCGAAGTCTCAAGAACTTGTCGACACCGCCCTGAGGACCTGGGAGAAAGGGGAAATTTTACTTGAGCTGGTTCCCCTCGGCGCCCTTGGCCCAAGCATTCATGCACTCAGTTGCAGCACCTCAAGCCAGCTAAAAATTGCAGTCGCCGTGGGTCGAGGCCTGGACCAAAGAATGGATGTCAGCTCTAACTGCCAGGTAATTGCTGAAACCTTGCTACACGCTGTTGCGGAATCGATGATGCAGATGCCTCACGAGTATGCCGTGCTCGCTGAGTCTCTGGTCACAGCAGGAGTTACTGAGACCACCGCTCGACAACTCCGAGAGGATCCTAACACGTCTATCGTTGTACGCTGGGCGAAAAAGGAGCTACTTCGGCAACTCTGTATGGGATTCGAATGTGACACCCACTGGGAAAAGCTTTCCAAAGATATCAGACAGGCCCTGTTGGATCGATGCCTTGGGCAACCGTGTCGATTATCCGAAAAGCACTATCGATGGCTTGAGGGAAGTCTTTGCCAGTTTGACACCAAGGATCTCGGGGTTCACATTGCCCGAAGCAACCTTGGTGCTGCTGCAGCTGTTAGTATCCTAGATTATGCCCATTACGGAACAGGTGAAGCTGCGATTCTCAAGGACTCGGAAACACCAACGCATATCCCCTATATCCCGAAAAGTATTCCTGTTTCTGCATCATTTATTCTGAAGCCTCTTCTATACATGTACTATGGCTTTGGCGCCACAGTCAAATTTCTTATTATTTCACATGTCGCCGACTCTGACTTTCAAAGAGAGTTCAATCATGTCATAAGCAGCTACCCTAAGGTTATCCGCATACCGGCGACATTCCTACTCAGCCTGACATGGTCCTATGCCAAGATCATGCAAAACATAGGTCTGTCGTTTTTCTTGTTTCATGGCCGAGACAATGTCAAGCAGCTGTGGGATGAGACAAAGGGAATGACCATCAACATCAAGAAAAGCAGATACATTGTTCAGGGTCTAGATGGAACCTTTACAGCTTTCAGGCGTAATCAGCCGGCCGGAGGCTTCAAGGTCTCCTATTATCATGGTGAACCTAAAACGGAGCCTGAAGGGACAAAGAACCTCAAATGTATCAGCACCTATTCCAAAGATATGTTGCTACTTATCCGCCAGGAATTCAAGGATGGGAAAGTTCTCAATGAGTACCACTATGACTACCGCTCACCCTCCAAAAAGAGCGCCAAGTTAAGGCCGGTGGAATCCAAGATCCCCCTGGGCAGACGATGTGTGCGAGGAGAGAACCACCTGCAAAGTGTGCAGTACAATCGTAAAGGGCTCATTGAAGCGGGGTCATACATGAAGGACGAAAATTTAATACGGTTCAAATATCACTACCGCAAGAACCCCCGTTTCGGTGACGAATTGCTTCGGGCTGAGTTTGCTCTCTCACATATCACTTGCACTGTGTCATGGTGTGCGCCGCCTCTCCGTCATCCAGAAAAGGTCGACCGATGGATTCCTCATGCAAAGGTTACGGAAGCCACTTTTGTCCAGGGCCCTGATGTCTACGAATCTCGATGGTTGTACGATCACAAGTTCCATCCTACAATTTTCACGACTTTGAATGGACAAAAGGTGCAAACACCGCCTATGATTGAACATGATTATCTGGCAGTACTCACAAAACCAAGATTTACCAGCTTCGTGCATGATAATCCTCTGTTTTACTGCGACAGCCTCAGCTCAAATATCATTACACGCTTTTTCCGGCTCACAACCAGGCGCTTTCCCGTCTCGACGTCACAGGCCAGGTCCCTGATATGGAGCGCTTGGAAAGACCGCGCTGACTTTGACGGGATTATTGTCCGCTGGATGGATGATCGTTTGCTACGAAGAGACAAAACTCTATCACCATATTGGCGAAGCCGAGATAGAGGCGACCTTGCTTCAGCAAAGAAATACCTGGAGCTTCGGGCAGACACCATCACGGCCAGTGCAGATCTCGATGACAGCATATCAAGCTGGACCCCGTTGGCAGTGAAGATCAGCGATCTGTTCAATTTCGGTCCAGGTGGTGAGGCTGTGGTAAATACCAGGTCCAAGGACTTCGGGTCTGATACTGAAAAGTGTCTGCATGTCATGGCTGCAGATACAGGAACTTGGCCAAACGAGGGAGGCGGTGTTTCCGCCTGTCGGCGTGATATGATCAACTCTTTGCGGACCATTAAGTGGCATATGATTTGTGAGTCAGCGAATGATTTCGGTGTCCCGAAGCATCAGACAGAGCAAAATATCCTGTCTTTGAAAGTGATTCCCCTTTGGGGATTAGACTTTCTCACTCCCACGCATGGACTGTTTAGGAACAAACTCGACTCCGAGGTGGAGAGTGTCACATCTGCCAATGAGATGGATATCAAACTTAACTTTATTCCAATCCTAACGGCACTAGTGAAGGGAGCTCGTGCCGTTCACTTCTCCAAGGCCGACATCCATCAGGCGACCAGAGCATTGGTCAACTTGAACACTTTCTTCCAGGAATCCCGGCACTGGACACAAATCTGGAACAGCAACATTGTCAAAGAGAGCTGGCGAGACCTTTGGCTCACCCAGGAAATGCCAAATACCGTTCCTTCGTCTGAGTGGTTCAGCACCGAGCTTCCTACTCTCGGAACCCTTGATGTAGCCCTCGAGCTCTGGTATCGTTATTTGTTCATCTTCTCCATTCCAATTCCCGAGAAAATTCCAAATGTCTTCCAGGCTTCTCATCATAGTGTGAGTGCATCCTATGGGGTTGTTTGTAAAATTAAGAGAAACAGCACCTTGCAAATTTGGGATCATGCGATTAGTTGGCGTGAAACCAACCTCTCTCTTTCGTCCGCTCTATGCAAGCTCTCTCCATTTGTCCGAAATGCCCTTCTTGGGTTGATGCGAGTTACATCCGCCCTCACTTTGTACCATGCTGATATCATTCTCCCATGTGCCGATTTCTTTAACCCAGGATGGGAAGTTGAGATCGGTACCTGCCAGGGCAGCATTGAGCATCGCAACATTTTCCGACGCAAGGTCGATCCAGTCGTCAACGGCATCACTGATATGCAAAGGTTCGCCCCGGTGAAGGAGATCAAATCCCAGCGCCCTACAGTCACCATGCTGTCTCATGTTTGGTACGCCAAGGACATCAAAACCGCCATTCTTGCCGCCGATATCATTATCAACGAGTGGAAGTTTGATGATTATCATTTAGATATTTACGGTGCGATTGATAAGGCTCCCACTTATTCGACAGAGTGCCAGGAAATAATCGCTTCCAAAGGCCTTCGCGGTAAGGTTACTCTTCGTGGTACTGCTGATCCGATGAAAGTTCTGGAAAATACCTGGCTCTTCCTCAACTCTTCGCTGTCCGAAGGTCTCCCTTTGGCTCTCGGAGAAGCTGCTCTGACTGGAGCCCCAGTCGTCTGCACTGATGTTGGCGCTTCTCTTCGAGTCCTTAGTGATCCTGACGACTTCTCCCGCTTCAGCGCAGTAGTTGCACCGAATGATGCCGAGGCACTCGCAAGAGCACAGATATCCATGCTTGCACTACTCGGCGAATGGAGCCAGTACGCGGACGACACACAGCTGGCCCCTGTGCTCACTTCTAGCCCAACTTCTGAGGATGTCGCCAAGATCACCCGCCGGATGTATGAAAAGAGCGATCACCGCCGCAAACTAGGCATGATGACGCGGAAAATTGTACAAAAGTCTTTCAGTGGCGACCGCTACCTCCGCGAACATGAGCAGATGCTCTGGATTGGAAAATCCGCCAAGATCATGGCCAGCCGTGCCCCTGGAGTCCTCAACGAGCCCACAGACATCGCCACGGCTATCCAGCAAACACTCCCAATCGAAGAGGAAGTCATTACTATCCCCCGCAGTGCGGTTCACTCGTGGCGTTCCTCCACTGCATCCGGTATGTCGACCCTTTACAGCTCCATCTCCAACTTCCCCTCAATGAACTGGAACAACCAACGCGCACCGTCCATCCAATCCAGCTTTAGCAACACCTCTACAGACGCCAGCTCCTTCCTACCACTCCCAAGCTCCACCCTTCCTGTCTTTGCCCCCCGCCAAACTCTCGCCTATTCCGGTGCCTCCGGTGGCCGGACTGGGGCAGATCGCATATCCCCCTCCGGACGCATGTCTCCCTTACTCAGCCGTGCCGGTCGACATTCTCGCTCTACTTCGATTTCGACCTCGGGGCGAGAGCAACTCCGTGGGCTTCAGCGTGAAGACCTTAAGCAGTATCGCAATTCCGACGTTAGTACCATCATGAGAGATGATTTTCTTCAGTCGAGTATTTTCCGTGGTATCGAGGGTGGTACAGGGACCAATATTTGAAACTCTGCATGAGAGCCGCGCTGTCATCAATGGGTCATATATCCGCTTAAAATGAAATAATGCTTGATGTTCACTTGCTTTTATGCAGCTATCATGTCCAGCGATGCCGTTATGTATTTAATGTATACACACTCATGTCCTGATATCTACATTTTTGTTGGCTCTTCTCTTTCTTGGACTAGGCGTACTCATTAGTTTAGCACATAATAACAGCAGTTCAGTGCAGCACAACTTAAATTAGCACTCTAAATTAATAAAAGTACGAGTGTCATCTTATACAGGAGAGCCTTGTTGTCAATGTATCCTTAAAAGAAGATAAAAGCTAGGTTAGTTATATGGTCAAATGTTGCTGCTGGTGGCGGCATTTAGAAAGAACTCGTTGGGAGTTTTATGAGCAGCGGCAAAATCTCAATTGCAAAGCAATGGTTGGTACTGAAGCTGAGGCTGCTGAATCGGTAGATAAGGTGAATGGAATGGCCTACAGACCCAAATGGGATAGAACTCGATGATGAAAAGGATGAAAAGGATGAAAAGGATGAAATTCAATGCGCCGTCCATCAGCGATATGGTGGAGTTACTTAGCGCCTGAAAATCCCAGCATCCGCTGTCTCTCATTGCTCTCAACCACACAGCAGCTCGGGGCTCGATTCCCCGCATCAGAATGTTTTTTGGCCAGTAGGATAGGGTAATGGTAGAGCACTATCTGGCATCCCCTAGTTAGGATAGGAAAGTAATGGGGGGCTAGGACCCCGTATGCGTAGGAATCATGTAAATATCTGCCGGTTACAGGTCGGCCTAGAGATAAAGGACACTCCTTTGGGATTCCTTGATTTGTCTTTTATGTATATATATAGCTAGGCATATTCTTATGGCCCATGGGAGGTTCCAGGAAGGTAAGGTAGAATAGAGTCAAAAAGGTCCATAAGGGCTCCGCCTAACTGTCCACCAAATATATACAGACACACACAATTGCACTACACCACGGAAGGGGGAAAAAAAAGTCAAGGCAACATAGATACAAAAATCAACTCAATAATAGAGGGAGGAAACGCTTCGATAGACGCTTCCACATCGATTCATCAGGTACGGGATTCGCGATCCGGTGCCATTCTCCGTTGAATGCGTTGACGAGCCAGCTCGAAAGACCTATTCTCCTCGTTAGGTTGGGGACCCATAATTTTTTTTATTTTTCTTGGTAGAGTCAAGCAAAACTAGACTTACGATCATATACCATGGCATGGGCATTATGGAAGAAAATTCCGTGGTCGGAATCAGGATAGAAGTGTACGTCGTAGTTTTGCACGTTTGCCAAGTCCAGCTTGTCGATTAGGGTGAGGGTGTTCTGCAAATGGACGTTGTCGTCAGATGCTCCGTGCATCACGAGGAACCGGACGCTCTTTTGGAGAGCGGCCACGTCAGTGATGGAGGAGTTGTCATATCCGGATGGATTGTGTTGCGGGGTATGCATGTATCGTTCTGTGTAGACCGAATCTATATTGCAGTGTTAGGTTAGTTCTGGACTTGCTTGTATTGGGTAAAATGTGAAGGGAGGGAAGGAAGGATGGAAGTTATACCATAGAATCTCCAATCTGTGACAGGAGCAACAGCCATGCCATACTGGAACGTCTCTCCTGCATCCTGTTCGAGGGTCTTCAGAGTCATGAACCCACCATAGCTCCAACCCCAGATTGCCAAACGGGCCTCGTCGACATATGGCTTTTCAGCCCAGATCTTGGCTGTAGCGATCTGGTCGGCGGCTTCGTAGTGGCCTAGGTTTCCGCGTATAATGCATCGCGCTTGTCGTCCGATGTACCCTGTTCCTCTTCCGTCAACGGTGACGACGATATAGCCTAGGTTTGCGGCGACGTAGGACTGGAAGTCGACATTGAATAAACGGTCCACGGTTTGGGATCCCGGACCGCCATAGAGATGGAACAGGACGGGGTATTTTTTGGCCGGGTTGAAGTGTGGTGGGCGACGCTCCACCACTTGAAGGGTGTATCCGTCAATGGTGACGTTTTGGTAGATTTCTGTTGGAAGCGCGTATATTTTCATCATGCGCGAGAGTTCAGGGTTGTCCTCGATGGTTCTGAGCGTGACAACCTCGTCGCCTTGGGTATTTATAATAGTTTGCCACGGGACTGAGGGGCCTCTGTAGCTCAGCACGGCGTACCCGGTGCCGGAAGAGAACGACGCAGCATAGTAGCCAGGTTTAGAGGTATCGGTTAACGGTTTTAGGTTGGTTCCATCAAGCTGGACTTGATATAGATGGCGTTCGGTAGGAGACTCCTTGGTAGCGATGAAGTAAACAATACCCCGAGCTAGATCCACGGCGGTGGGAGCGTTCACAACCTCCCACTCCCCTGAAGTGAGCATGATCGGCTCCGGGTTGTCGAGAGGAGTGAAGTAGGCGAGATGGTCATATCCGTCGCGAACGATTGTATCAAGATATCCATCATATTTTCGGCCCTTGCTGGGATCCGCTGGGATGAATCTCGTGGACTGAGTGGGCTCCACCCAGCCGCCATCAAGCTCGTAGATGTCATCAATCCTAATAAGCGTGCTCTCCCTAGACTCCGTGTCAATCAAGAAGAGTTTGACGATGTCACTTTCTCTGTTGGTCGTTCGGAGGAGCACCTTGCCCGCGGTAGTCCAGAGCACCTCAATAATCAGGCGGTCATCAGCTCCAAAGTCGTCAGGTACTTCGACGGAGAACACCTCGTCCTTTTCAATGTCGTAAAACTGAAGATTCACGGTGGGATTGGGCGCCCCAGCTTTCGGGTACTTAATCTCCCTGACCTCGGGATAATTCTCAAGTCCAGGAAGGGGTTCTTTGCCCGAGGGCCGCGACAGGAAATACTGCACAGGGAATTCCGGGACAGCCGACTCATTCGTTCGAAGAAAAGCGATTTTCTTTCCATCTGTCGACCACCATGTAGCCGTGTTGCCCCCAAACACCTCTTCCTCGTATACCCAGTCGGGAATGCCGTAGAATAGGTTCTCGCCGCCGTCCTTGGTGATAGGCGTGACGCGATCGGAGGATAGTTTGCGAAGGTACAAGTTGTTGTCTCTCACAAAGGCCACTGCATCCGATGTTGGTGCCCAAATCGCAAGCTGTATTCGCCCATCAGGCACTTCAGGATCCAAAGGCTGCGCGGTTTGCGTTCCCACATCGAAGATCCAGTACTTCGCAATATACGAGTATCTCCAATTCTTCTCCTCGTCCGAGGTTACCAACACTTTCTTCAAGTCGTGACTGGGTCGCGCGCCCGTAGGGATAATCGTCCGTCCATCAAAATGAACCTGACCTTCCTTCATGAGGACCCTGTTGGTTTTACCTTTGCCATCTTGGTTTTGGATATCATTAACCCGCAAGTATCCTTCTCCCCCATCCTCTCCCCTCTCCACCAGTAAACCGTCTTCTCCGTCCGGTCCAGCAATCCATGCGATGGCATGAGACCGTGCAGCCCACTGGCCCGTAAGCACTTGTTCCAATGTTATAGGTTTTCCTGATTTCATGAGTCCCGGGATTGATCCGGACCCCTGCTGCTGCCCTAACTCGGAAGATGCCTGGAAGTTTGGACGTCCCTGGGTCAGGAAGAGCACAAACGCTAGTACCCACCCTCCCAAACACAGGGCGGCCAACGACCAGAGTACCCAGCGTGTGCGACCAGACGAAGGTTTGGAAGGAGAGAGGGGCGATTCGTTGGGATACTGCCCGATGTCCTCCTCATCCCGATATCGTCCTTCATCTGTATTTCCCGATGTGAAATTGTACTTCGAATCCTGAAGGAGGGCAGATTCAACGGAGAGGCCCGAGTCGGAAGAGGTCTGGGACGCGGCGGATGAGGATCGGGGGCGCATCATGGGTAGGTATTCGGCATCTTCCCTGTCTTCTAGCTTCCCCATGGCTGCTTTTATTTAGACGGAAGCTGTCTGAGGCTGCAATCCGATGTCATTCAGCGGTACGCGATATGGGAGCCGTGAGGCCAGATCGTTATCGTTGCTTGTTTAGAAGCTAATGGAGTTGGGTAAATTCATGCCTCGACGGACGATACCGAAGAAATATTATCTGAAATTATTATCAATTCATCTTGAGAAAGCAGTAGTCCCCGAAAAGCTGAGAGGGAGCTGGCAGGTGGTAATTTGGTGATAACGATCAGCTGAATGCTGAGGAGGTGGAGATGAAAGGCGCAGTCTTGGCGGGGAGGTAGGCTAGGACAATAACCAGCCTCAATAACAACCCACAATCAACCATCAGATCCGATTATTGATGCCGATTCTAGGACAAAAATTAGTCTCAAATCGGGGCTTAGAAAGATATGGTACCTATTATTGTCTTTTTCAGCCGACTTGCATATATCACTCTTTTGATGTTGGTTTCTGCAACAGTGCGGGCTAAGCCTGGTAATTTGTCTCTAGTTACAGCTTTTGTCTACCTTTTTTCATGGCTGAATGATATACTTTATTAATTGCTGGTTTGCTACCATACACCTATTTAACCTGTTCGAATTGACCAGTCAGAGATTTAGAAATAACCATTCCAATTTACCCTAATTACCCAAATAATCCACCTGTGGTGCCAGTCCAGGCTTGCCTGCTTCATATTCATCACTAATTTACCACTTCCAAGTCTCCACTCCGAACAAGTTTCACGTCCGCCATGGTAGTTCCATTTTTAGAGGTCAAAGTCGAATCGGCGAATGAGTGAGGCAATTTTGAGATAGAGCCCCGCCTTGGATAGACTAGGGAATTTATATTTTTACCATTAGTATGGCTATCAGATGAATGCAACATTCTGCTTAAAAAAGTACTTGATACCCATCCACTGCCTGCTTCCTTTCGTGAGAGCAACGATATACTTATCCAACCGCTGTCCATTTTCGGAAGCCCGAATCCACCGCTCCAGTTCAAAACAACTCGGGATTAAGAAAAATGACAGCATTCACGTGTGTGAAGTACGAAATATGGCTATCTGGTGTCTGCACCTAAAGCCAGTACATAACATCACGGGCCGAAAGACAGGTAGGCTTCAAAGAGAAACTACTTACAGTATCGTTGCAGGCCAGGGGGACATCATCCGATGGCAGGGAGTTACCGTGCTATTCCAGTCCATTGTTTAAAGAGCCTGAAGCAGGCGAGAGAATCTATAAGCTAACATGGAATAGCGCCCTGACGGTCTAGGCTCGCCGGCAACAAATCCGATTCCTCCATCTCGTATTCCGTGCCTGAGGCGCAGGGTAATGTCCTTAATTATAATGAGTAATACGTCATCGTCAAGCCTCTTCGAGTCGGTCCATCGTGACCTCAAAAGTTGATGCAAACTTAAGAAGATCTAGGTAGCCGGCCCTAGGAGACAGTCGAGACCAGAGGATTTGGTCGATGAGGGGCGGTGCATCGAGCGCCCAACCCCACGGGTGTCACAGGGACCGAAACCCAGTACGTGCCGTGCATTTGACAAGTCATCTATCGATTTTGAGGGTCAGATGGGCGTTGTTCAAATTGGATCTGGCATGGGAGTTTATTCTTATTCAGGATGCGGATACTCTAGTGGGCGGTTAAGGGGTTATAGAAAAGGTAATATAAAGGATACGAGCCTGTATGAACCGCTCAACACCTAACATACAGTACTCCCCGAGTAGCCATGTCAATCGCCCACGGATAGAGCGAGAGAGTGATGGATTAATTGCGTTGGACTGGACATACCTCGAGAAGTCAGTAGTCTGCCCAGCTTCACGACTGCATGAAGATTATGGATGCCTGTTCTGCATTGTTTGTTTGCAACTCAGCTGCCAAGCTTGAACTAGTTGACTCCAAGCGGCCGTTCGTAATGATTTGTTCATAGTGGGCAACGGTGGGTGGTGAAGGAGAGAATAGGTATTCATGCACCTGATGATGTCTTGTCGATCCTCCCAGTCCAGTGGGGCTGCAGGGCTGAGTAGAGCCAGACACGCGTCAGAAAGTGGGAGGGAACAGGGAGGCTTCCAAGTTCCCACAGCAAATAGAATGGTGTGCCGAAAAAGTGGCAATCATTTTTTGTCGTCCCGATTTTATAATCATTGCTCCAAAGTCTCTCTCTCTCTAATACTGCTATTATTACCTTGAAGGCGTGACGCTTTCTTGTGTCATCAGACGCCGTCATAATAATTTCCCCTTCCGACAACGTCGCCTCTATTCTCCCCTTATTTTATTCCCTTCGCACTTGGCCTCTCTACGGTCTCCACCACCCCCATCGTGGAACAGAATCTTTTGGCCATTGTATCCCTGAGAGGAGCGGGGAAATAACCGTAAATTCTCCTATACCAAGAGCTTGGTTGCAGGTGGGGATTGGCCAGAATCAACGTCATTCGCAGTGGCTGCCACTAGGCAGACGGATTCTCATCCTTCGTGCTGATCCAAAAAAGACCTTCTTTATCAATTTCGGGCTGGTTTGCGGATTACTTGTTTCTATTATTACCGCTCCGACTTGTTTTTCCACCTCTGCCCGCTTACCTCTCTCGTTATAAGACCGATGCTCCATCGATCTCGAGACCCCATTCTCTCCTGAACGGTCATCTGTCAAAGCAATCGTTCACAATGCACGCGAGCAATGACCTCGGTCGGGATGACCTGGACACCAATTCCGGTCAGATCCTCACTGGAAAGCAAGAACATTGTCGGTTTCTCTCCTCCCCCAATTGTGAGGTTTTTTTTTTTTTTTTTCTCATCCTAACCATTACCAGACCTCAAGCGCGAGCTTGTTGCCCGCCAGGTCAAGGCCGAAATCAGCGAATTAAACTCCCCAACCGCCCTCCATCGTTTCGGCGCCCCGTTCAAATCGGAATTCGGCGAGGTCGCCCCCATCGACTCAGAACTCCCCATCCTTCGATATATCTTCGTCCACCATGTTCGCAATTTCCCTTTCCTCGACCAGGCCCGCGAAAAGGAGTTTTGGCAGGATAAGTTGCAAGTGGTGCGTGTGCTCGGGCCCCTTCCAAGCTGGTGGTCTTTACGAAACTGACAGTTGGGATATTAGTTCCTTGAGTCGTTTGCGAACAAAAATGTGTCCTCCTCCGAAGACCGTTTAGAAGAGACGAAGCGAAGAAAGCTAGCCCGGAAGTGCGAGAAGCTCGTTGAACTCATGATGGTGTCGGGAATCCCCACAGCATCCGGCTACGAAGAACGTATTCAATTCTCGGAGATGGAGGTGGTAGAACGTGGCGCCAACGAAAAGGGACTGCTGGTGAATATGCCTGAAGGGAACTCGATCCACGGTTGGGATGTGAATGTCGCAGCAGTGCGCGTAACATCGATCAGGCGCACTGTCCGGTATCATCAACATGCGGTATGAGCATCTGCATGAAGCTACACTTCATCAAGAAGGGCTATCGCTGATATGTATCACAGGAGTTTATCATTCGTGTGCGACGACAGGGACAACCCGAAGTGTTTGTAGGTCGACGATTCGGAGATTTTGTGAGGCTTCACAAGAGACTTCGTACGGAGTTTCCAGGAAAATCGCTACCGCCCCTTCCACGGAAGAATAAATCCTCATCAACATCCAGCATTTTCGGTGGCGCGGATGATGAGGCATCCTCTATATCATCGACATCGACCCAGGATTTAAACGGAGCAGACGATGGACGTACATCTCGAAACCTACTCCCCGGAGATCACCATCAACTTCATCGCTCGAGATCGCGAGGCTCCTTTAGGAAATCGCCCAGACCTTCAGTAGAGATTCCGACGGAGACGACGCTCTATCGGGAAGAACAGCGAATTTCGCTGCGCGCGTTCCTCCGCACGCTACTGCAGAACAAACGAGCGGCGGATTCCAAATATCTAGAGGAGTTTTTGACAGCTGACACATTCATTCCGAACGAGGAAGAATTTCTTGACATGGAAAGGAGGAAGGATGTAGACGCAATCAGAGTAGAAGAGCAAAAGCGTTTCTATGAAATTGCTCGGCAGCGTGCAGCAGAGCTGGACGTATACATGGAGAAATTCCGTCGAGATATTGTCGAAAGCAGTAAGTTAAAATCCAAGTATCGCAAGTCGTGGAGTATCACGCTGACTGTCGCATTTCAGATGGGTTGACCAAACTCTTTGCCGAGATCCGGGAGAAGTCTTCCGTTGAGGAGTTAAGCCCTCAGTATCAGAAGTTCGCCGAATGGCTTCGCATTGAGTACGTGATTTTTTGATCCTTTATCGATCTTGGTCGTCGTTATTCGTCCTTGGTCGCCATGATCGCGGCAATTGCTAACCGACGTTAGGATTGCGGCTACTATCTACCACCTATTCTTGGCTGAGGATAACTCGGCGGAGCTATTCGCACAAGCCAAGCGGATTCATTCCCTAGTACCCTATACTTTAATGAAGAATGTGATCCGCATCGCCAACCCCGCAGTTGTAATGACTGGGGTCTTGGATCTCTTCCTTGCCCAGCCTTTCGGCTCCCGATCACTCCTGCAGCGGATCTTCTCGATGACATTGCACGATGGAATCAAGGGATTCCAACGATCGATCGATGCTATGACCGAAAAGATCGATGATTCTACTCTTTGCCAAAAGCTCAAAGCCTTCACGGATGCAGATGAAACAATTAAGAATGAAATACGTGCGGAATCTGTGGCTGAAGACGTGGACATCATCGTGGCCATTCTCCGTTCGGATCTACTACCCCTTGAGCTTGATATAGACCAAGTTGGCAAAGTTTTCAATTCCTACGTTGCCTGGAACCACGCCGTCGACCATGTGGACGAGGAGATGAGAGAGGGTGCGCACTGGTTCGCGAATATGAAACAGTTGCTCAAGCTTTACACGCGGCAGCGGGACAAGGCCATGATGCTTAGTATTATCGAGGAGCCAGTTACTCTTCAGTTGTTTCGCGACCTTTTCACTATCTTCTACGAACCCTTAGTCCGTGTGTATAAGTCAGCAAACGTTTACAACAGCATCACGGATTTTGCTCGCTTTGCCGACGACGCCATCGAGGTTATCGAAAAATGTCAGAGACAGGATATATCTGCCGATCCAAATCAGACAGTTCAAGCCTTCATCGATCTTTGTGAACGCCACCAAGAGAGCTTCTACAAGTTCATCCACGAAGTCCATCTCCATGATAATGGGTTGTTTGGGTCTTTAATGGCTTGGATTGAAAACATTCTCGAATTTCTTCGGAAAGGGCCTCACGGTGGTACGCTAGATATGAACGCCCTGTTCAGCGGGGCCAAGGATGTCGGGCAGATCGACAAAGACCGGGCCTTAGAAGAAATCAACTTGCTCATCAAATGGCATGAGGACCGCAAGCAGTGGCATCTCAACAAAACCCGGCAGAAGATGGCAGCCGAAGGAACGGGCATGGTGGCTTCTCCGTTTAGTGCCCACTTCAAGGGTAGTGATTTTGGTCTGGATGAGGTAGGCTATTGAAAGAAATCCCCACGAAAACTGCCAATTACTAACATAAAGACTAGGCCGACCTTGAACATCTTGCCATATCCGATGAAGACTCTGATCCCTCAGACGACCTTGATGCCGAAGATGAGGCCGAGGACGTGGACCCCATTGCCGCTGAACGAAGACGCCGGGGTAGGAAACAGGACCATCTACGACGCACCGCTGGAGAGCCCGTCAAGCCGGAAGTGCAAGAAATTCTCAAGCTTTCTGACACATTTAGCGTTTTACTTCGGCAGGTTCTTGCGGAGTAAGCTCCATCTTCTCGTTATGATACCCGCTACGACCATCTAGATACACCTGCCTTACGGAGTTACATCATACACTTCTTTCAAACATCCCCCGGTCTTATCCAATTCGACTGCTTGTGTGATTACATTGCGTTGCATTGCTAGAGTAGAGAGAGCATTTATACAAGGGTCTTTGCATGACGTTATTGATATAGAGAGATTAGTACATACCTATTTGATCGTGGCTAACCCGGGTTTTCACGGTGCTAGGCTGTAGCTGGCTAAACTAGTTTGCGAAGAAGGGACCCCTGGTAGTACTAAGTAAAGACCTTTTTGTGCCTTTCCTTCTTCCATACCCTTGTATTCGGTGATGTTTGTTCATCGGGAGGTGCAGGAGGAGACCCCGCGAGCGTATCATTCTTGCCTATATGCGACCAGATATAATTGTGTCGAGTACATTGAATGATCATCGGTTTCTAACGGGTACCGGTATTGGGAGGAGGCATTGTGTGAGGGGTGAGGAGGGTTGATGAATATGGATTTGGTGCTGAAGGGTTTGCTCTGGTTTAATGTTGGATGGCGTTATTCAGAAAGTGACCTGGAAGTGAGTGGCCAAAGAGCAATCAATCACCTGCTCTTGAATCATGAACCTACAATTATCCCACAAATAACCAAGCCATTGATAACTTGCTTCATTTCTAAATTCCCGTCATTAATTATTGTTCGATTCAAGATTAACCTCAGAATTAAACTATAGCACTACCCCTCTAGTTGATGGGTCCGATCCATTCCCCCACGCTCCGATAGTGGCGTCAGTTTCCATAGCGACAGCCCCCTGCTCTAGGTAGTTCTTCTCTCTTTCTCTTTCATCTCCATCCTCGTCGTGGATTCAAATGCCGCTGCTGCTTTCGCGCCTGCATCATGATCTCCCCTCATAAACCCCAGAATAAAGGGCCAGCAGGGAAGCCATCGCCGCGCACCGCCGTCCCTCTGCGGGGTCTATTTATCGATGGCGCCTGGCGCTGCAACTGCCCCGATCGCCCCCCAGCTGTCAAGCTCCAGACCAAGAATCATGGCGTGAACCACCTCAGATGGTGTATTACATCCTAGCCAATGTTTTGCTGATAAAATTCAAGTCCAAAGAAATTGAAACACCGGCTGACATTTTTTTTTTCTTAATCCGTATCCAGTCTACACCTGCCAGCGAGACCAACAACATCGCTGCAACTTCTTCCTATGGGCGACGGATGCTGAAGCCCGTGAAAAGCTAGTAGTTCTCTCGAACTCCCGATCTGAATCTTTTGCATCTTCATCTTCATACACCCCTCGAACGCCCTCCAAACCGCCAAACACCGCCCAGCAAAGCTCCGGTCTCTTGACTCCCCAAACCGGCCGACGGAACACAGCGCAAACCGATACGAGATTCAAGACGCCACTAGCCAGCGCAAAGGCCCGCATGATGGCCGAGGATACCGATGAGTTTGGCTTGGATGACTCCGTAGAGTCCGAGATGGAGAAGCTCCTAGATTCCAGCGCGCAGCCAATCCGCCAGCCGGACTTTGGTGTATTTAGGAAGACCCCGCGTACGGAGAACATCACCTCCCCGGGAAAGCGAAAACGATCGGATTCCGAGGGGGAAGCAGGTCGTACGACTCTTCACGATCACAGTCAGAGCGCTACGCTGACGCCGACGTCGATGGCCACTACGCCTGGGATGGGCCGGACGGGACCGCCATTACTCACACCGACGCCGAGTAGGTATAAGAATGCCATTCCGGAGTCGCCGATAGCCTCGTCGTCGGATTTAACGCTCCAGGTGTCGCAGATTCTGGAGAGCCATGATGTGGTTGTACCGTGCAAGGCGCAGGACGAGCTGAGGGACTTGTTTAACCGGTATGATTTGAATACAAGGGGGATTATTCGGGGTAGGGATATCTCGCGGACCGCGCTGAGGAAGAAGGATGAGCAGATTGCGAGATTGATTCAAAGGGTTGCGCATTTGGAGGCGCAAAAGGAATTAAATCGGACTGTGGGGCGGTTGTGAATATTAATATGATACCCTCGGTAAGTATGTTACCAGTTTTATGATAGTGTATATCTTCTTTTTTCTCTTCCAATTTCTCTTCAGCTTCCGTATCCGGTTTGCTTCCTGTCTTTTATTTTTCAGCCTGGTGTATAGTTCGGCCATATTGTGAGCTGTGTATGAGTCTTATACTTAGTCCTATGAAAGGGCGTGACTCGGCGCTACAATACCTGCAATAAGTGAAATTACCTGATTTTAAAGTATCATTGTTTTTAAGACTGATATCCGGAGGAAGGAATCCATCTCTGAAGAAAAAGTGGAGAGCTTAAGGTTAAACCTAAAAATCAGAAGCTACTGCGATCACGTGTCAGATAACATCAAGGGAAAAAAAAAAGAGTCATAAAAATGCGGAGTATTCGCAGGCACAGAATTTCCACGAAAATCGGCTCCTCACCACCAATGAATGTCGTGTTCGCATTAAGACCCCAATTATAAGCGCCTTATTTCCTTATCATTATATAGCCATGTCCATGGACGCCTCAGCTGACCTCAACACGACGAGTCCCCTCCGCTGCGACCTCCCCACTATGTTTCGCCCCCCCGTGAACCGCGCAATGCGGGTCCTCGACCGGTCATTCTTCAGGAAGACGATTCCCCTTTCAGCTGCAACAGTGTTCAAAGCTTCTGATATCTCGAATGTGCGGAAGGAGCTGCTGAAGAGTCAAGACACCCTGGCACTGCCCAGACTGAATTCAATTCGGGAGATCACGAAGGATGACGTTGTGCGGAAGTGTTTGCTTCTGCGGGAGGGGGTCAAAGTTGAAGGTATGCGATTTGTTTGCTATAGTTTCTTTCCCATTCCTTCAATCGGTCATAGGGATCATGTTTCGGAAGGGAGGATTGGGCTGATGAGGCGATAGATTCTGCGACGTGGTCGCCTACGATCAACGAGCTGGTGAAAACGGGGGCTGTCGGTCTTGATCCTTATGACCTGACACTAGACTATGATTATTGGAGTTATGGTAAGTCTTTTTGAGTGGTGTTTCTAAAACAGCTTGGGGGGTTACATGGGGGGTAAGACTAATGTGATCAGCCGATATCATGGCCGCTATCCTACCGGAGGATTTGCTCGATGAGATTCCGCAGGGATTTACTCAAGTGGGACACGTCTGTGAGTTACTGTCGCCCTCCGTCCCGTCCTTACATCGTGATCCTAACTGGGGGCAGCCCACTTAAATCTCCGTGACCAGTATCTTCCCTACAAACATCTTATTGCGGAAATCCTCAAAGACAAGAACCCGACCATCCGCACCGTGATCAGGAAAACCGAGGACGTGGGATCACACAGCGAGTTCCGCACGTTCCCATTCGAACTCCTCACCGGTGATAATGACTTGAATGTGGTGCAACACGAGCAGGACTGCGAATTCCGATTCGACTTCTCTCGCGTATACTGGAACAGCCGTCTTGAAACGGAGCACCGTCGGCTCGTGGACAAGTTTCGCCCCGGGGAGATGGTCTGTGATGTTATGGCTGGTGTTGGCCCATTCGCGGTTCCCGCGGGTAGGAAGAAGATATTCGTCTGGGCCAATGACCTCAACCCGCATGGATTCGAGGTGATGCAGGATGCCGTAACGAGGAATAAGGTAGAACAGTTCGTGACTCCGTTCAACCAGAACGGGAGGGACTTTATTCCGTGGTCTGCGAAGACCCTTCTTGAGGCTAAGCCGCTGACGGTGACCATTCAGCCGAAAGTCCGGCGGTCGAGGAAGGCTGCACAGGGTAACCCGGCAGAACCGCCTCTGCCACCTGTGGAGGTGTACCATCGTCCGTCTATCGTCGGCCATTATGTCATGAATCTTCCTGGGTCAGCTATTGAGTTTCTTGACGCGTTCATCGGCCTCTACGCCGGCAAGGAGTCACTGTTTGCACCGCACGCCTCCAAGGCTCTTCTTCCCATGGTCCACGTGTACTGTTTCTCTGGTCACTCGGAAGATGAGCACGATGACCATGTTGACATCTGCAAGCGCATTTCTGAGAAAATCGGGCACACTATCACGACGGAGGATTGTGTTGGAGGCAGTGGGGACCAAGAGGTGGAGCTTGCCATTCACAATGTGAGATTGGTGAGCCCAAATAAGCAGATGTTTTGCGCCAGCTTCCGTCTGCCAAAGGAGGTGGCATTTAAATCGGCGTAAAGATTTCGGATAGAAAGCATGTCTATTGTCTATTGGATTTGCATAGCATAAGGCGTTCGGGCTAGTCGGGTCTAGTTTGGAAATAGAAAAATGTCTACTTCACAGGTGAAAGTCTTTTCTGTAAAGACGGACGTAACACTTCACAAGATTGATATGTACCAGCTCACTAAAGCTCCATCATCACTCAAATGGAGGGATCTTATCTTGTTTACTTTAATCCAAATATGGAAGCGGTGAACACCTGACCGCCTTGAATTGCTATCCCTAAAATCCCGCTGCGCAAGAGAGTTTTCCCGGTCCCGCTTGATATTACTCGACAACATCCCAGCTACGAACAGCAAAGCGATCCAGATACTCGGGCGCTCTCTAGACAACGGTTCTCCAGAATATCGAACCGAGAATTATCTAAAGCCAGCGAAATACTCAAAAAATGAGTGTCCAATTACCCCCGCCCACGCATCGCCAACGCGCGTTACCCCAAGGCGAACTTGAAGCCGCATCAACCCTCAGGCTTGGAGCGGACCAGAACACCCACACACTATCGCTCTCCGAGGCGCGACTGGTCATCAATAAGGTGCTCGAGAATAAGCGAAGAGGGGGCAAGAAATACGAGGAACCGGAGTGAGTACCACCGAGCTGATCGAGGTGTCGGCCTATCACCTGAGGTTGTAGTGGGAAATGGCGAGCTTACAATTCTTCCTCTTTTTTTTTATTTGCGTCGCAGGAACCTTACAAAGACACTTGATTATCTTGAGGTATTTGCTCGATTCAAGGATGAGGAGAATATCAAGGCGGTTGAGCGGCTGTTGAACTCGCATACGGAGCTGGAGATGTTTGAGCGGTCACAACTTGGTATGTCATGTCATTCTTTTTCTTTCTTTTTTACTTTTCTGGCTATTTTCGATTTTTCGATTTTAACCGCGGCTCTTTTATTTATTTTCTTCTTTCGCATTGGCTTTTTTTTTTGTTCGTTTCTTATCCAGCCCTTACTTCCTTGATCTTTGCGGTTCCATGTCTGCAGGTCGTCCGAAGTGTCAGCTCATGCTAACATGTACCGCCTAGGGAGTCTGTGCTGTGACAACGCCGAGGAAGCTAAATCGCTCATTCCCAGTCTCCAGACAAAAATCTCTGATGGGGACTTGCAGGAACTACTGGATGAGCTGACCAAGCTGCGGAATTTCACAGAGTGAAAAAAATCACTCACGACGATGATATTTTTCTTTTTCTCTCAGGGTTTTGGATCTCTTTCTCTGGTCTTCTATTTCTCGGCTTTTTAAAAACTTTCCTTGGGGCTAGCTAGATGCATCCCTGTATAGTAGCATGGAGTCTGGGAGTTAACCGCTTCGGTCTTTTATATGTATATAGGAAACGAAACAGCGACAATGTTTTGTACTCGAATCCTATACAGATCAAATAAACATATTAAACCATCTTCATAACTTTGCGTCAGATGAGATTCGAGTACATCTATCCCCACCCCTGTCCTTATAGTCCAAGATTTATTGCATCCGTGGGTATTTGGGTAGGGTTGGCTGCGTCCAATAAACCTAATATCCAAGCCTTGCTGTCCACCACACATACATACATGCATATTATCAAACATACCATTAAGTAATAGCATTTTTACTGATATCTCTGCTGATAGTAGTATTATTTATTAAAAAAAAAGATATGAGATGACTTGATCATACCCTGTTATCTTCAAACATCTTGTTTTTACCCTTAACCTTCCTTCCCTTCCTTTTAAGACCGACAGTAGATATTTAAACTGTATACGGTTAGTCTGTATTAACCTTAAATTAATCCTGTGGTTGCCTTCTTGAAGGGATTTTCACATGATAAGAAGTTGGCAGTTTGCCTTGTCGAGGTTGGATTGGTTGGTTGGGTTTATCGGTGCTTTATTCCTTGGGGTGGTTCTTGGGTCTTCAATAACGAGTCTTGAGTCTTGACACATTTCAATGATCTTTAATAAAGATTTAATTAATCCAGATTCATCACCCTTGCTTCGGTATGTACCGGTACATATTTGACAGTTTCTATACTGTGTACATTTTTATCGAAGCCTTGAGAGAGTATTCAGTGGCAGAGAAGCCCCACTATCAAGTCGATACGAAGTTACGAACCCCTTACTCTTAAGAGAAGAACAAGGAGGATACGATAAAGGATTCTGTCCTGATTTCAAATCATTTGGATGTGAAAAAGTCCATTTTCAAAAAAATATCTCACTGTTTGTCAACACTTTTTCTTTTTCATGAACCCCACCATTGATGTATGTAGGGCATGGGTGGAAGTGACAGAAGGCTAGTAGGCAATAAGATATTAGACCGTTTACCACAAGCTTTGATAGTTTGTCGCAGTGGTGACATGTGGTTACCCTGAGAGGGACTATATCATTCTAGAAATAATTCCAGAACCCACCACTCGAATACCGAGTGCTCATCCAGTTCGTGCAGGATTTGAAGGAGTCGCAGGAAGGAATCCTAAATCTTCCGAAAAACCACCCAATTCGATGCCTGGGGAATTGGAATCAAACTCCGGCCGCCAAGAATCCACGAGGCGCTTTGCCTGAATGGGTCTACAACTTACTAGGCTCTACCCCAGAGAATATGACGAATAGATTTCATGCGAGCCCAGGGCTTGACTTCCTTCACTCCGGCAGCTCCTGAATATCCCGGAAGCTCAGCCCGAACCCGGCCCAATGCTGGTCCTGGAGGGAATTAACTCAACCTATTATGAAACCGCTAATTTATGTTACGTACAACTTCATGTGAGGAATGATGCCCAAGCCACACCAGGATTTCAAGCGAGGATCCTCCGCGCCCAGGACTCTCGGGTTTTCGATTCTCAGACGAGCTGGTGGTGAACATCATTGGGGCCTGGCCGCCTGGGAAGAAGCTGTGGGGAAAAGCCGCAATCCTGCAGGGCCGATCCCCGTTACCGATTTTGCACTAGGCCGGATTTGCTGAAAGAGTGGGCGCTGTGATTGGAGGGAAGTCGGGCGTTATCAGAGGATGGTGATTGGTCGGGACGGGAATCGTCACCGAGTCCCTCCCCGGGCGGGTGTCGTCCGCTCGTCTAGAGGCTCCGGAAGAGTGGAACAGCAGCGAAAAGAGTCATTCCTGAGAGGTAGTGAGGGTCTAGTGGAGCCCTAGAATATCCTCTGAAGAAGAGCAGCAATGTTAATGCATGCCTTCTGGTTCCTTTCCAACGAACACAGACTACCCAAGTACATACCTAGGTACGTCGGGACCTTACCTAAAGAGGAAGAGGTCCTGTCGATAAATTAAGATTCAAATTTAGATTATCATCATCTAATATGAACATTAATATTGTTGTCCGGGGTGGAAAAGAATTGGAGGAGGAAGCAACAGTAGTTGATAGAAGAATCGCTGCATTACCTCAGCGTTAGGTAACAAAACGGCACATCGCCAATTCCAGTACGTAATACCAAGCCTCAGTCGGCATCAGACAGCTCGCAGACCCAATCAGGCGGGCCAGACTTATCTCTGCGCCCTCTGCGATGGCAACCGCGATGGATTCACTCTGGCAGATGGCAGCCACCAGCAGCAGGAACCAACTGGTCCGCACGCTTTCTGTTACGTGTGGAAAATCTTCGAATGGAGAGACTCGGAAACATCCTTGCTGATCGATCTCTCTCCCCGAAGAATCTTTTATTGATCCTGATGACTGTTGGAATGGAATGGAGTCAATTTGTATTTGAAATGAAATGAGAGGTCCTGCGTATACCAGAGTCATCGACTCGCCCCTCTATAGAGTTTCTTATTATCTCATATTAACCATTCAGTCCCCGTCCCTTCCGCAATGAAGTTGCCCCTACTTAGATTGTTGTTTTGAGATTCGTTTTTCCTACTTTCCGGTCGTTTGATCTGATGGGGGTTTTGTCAGTTCATCCTCTGAGTTGAATATTCAACCAGTCAAACCATTCCGATCCCGCTCTAGACTTATCGCTCCAGCTCCAACATCAATAATCTTCCTCGGAGCAAACCACCTCTATCTACTCCTACGACGACCGTTTTTCTTAGCAGTCGAGATTACTACAGCGCCTGTTCCAGCAGAATCGGCGAGGACTTACTATCTCCTCACGACTCACCACAGAATTATCCCCCAGGCAAGGGCGCGTTTCCTACTTTTGCTGTGGATGCATCCACGTGCATGGGTGTAGTTGCTTCTATACTTTTTTTTTCTTATTTCTGATAATTATTGTTATTATTATCTGCCTTCATTATCATATCGTGACCATTTGTCCCCATCTGCTGCGTCCCGATAAGCTTCTCTGCTGCGGTTCGTACGTTGGCCATTTGTTCCTCTGGCCTTTTCCAATCGGTCGTCCAGCCATTGGTTGGTACGCTGATCCCTGCCCCCCAGACCCCCTGGAGCGCGATTTGATGCTATCTGGTCTTCTTCCAACTCTCTCCTCTTTCTTCCTACCTGATCCTCCCGGGTTCAACCCCAGATAAACCCATCTTTGGGGGAAGGGGTTGGTTCCTAGCCGGAGTTTACGGCTCTCCCTGCGATTTGATCTCGAAAGCTCATTGCGGAGCTCTTCTCCCTTGGCGGAAATCTCGGGGACCCAGTTCGTTTACGTGACGGAATCCCATTGATTATTCTCGTCCTATCAATTATAGTATTCTCATTACCTACGACTATTATTGTTCCTCTTACCATTCCTTCCCGGAGTGACATCTCCGCCCTATCTTTCGGCGTTTTTTTTTCCCTCCATACCCTTGCAGCCGGTTATCTCTTCCTCCTTCTCATATCTACCTTATCGTCCCTCCTGAATGGCTGCTGTTATCACTCTCCAGTCGTCCTCGACGGCTGGCCCGTCTACAGCCTCATTCCAACAAGCTTCCCCATCAGACCATCACCTCCTTCGACCACTGGTTCAGAACAATCCGCAACAACCACCTCATCAGCACCAGCTGCACCTCCAACAGCAACAACAATCACTGCACTCTTCAGCCTCGTCCCCCTTACCACGCTCTCCCCCTGCTCCCATTGGTACTCTCCCCCGTGTTCCTGCCCCATCCCGGGATGGGACGAGTTGTGACGCCTGTTTGCGCAGAAAGAGTAGGTGTGCCATGAACGAAATGGTCAATAAGTGCTACTCGTGCGACTTTCATCGCCAGGATTGCACCTTCACCCTATCATCAGCTGCCGCTGGCCGCCCCAGCACTACTGACATCTCGTCCAAGAAACGCAAACTTGATGAGGTTATATTGAATGATGCAGAGTCTCCTAAAAGGTACCTCTCATGCTTGTTTATGCCGATCTCGAACGCACCATATATTTTTTTTAATCGAGATAAAGTTGGGTCGCTAATTGGAGGCTTTCATTTCCAGGTTATCTACCCTCACTCAAGTTTCTAAATCTGATAGCTCTCGTGTGTCATTGAACGATCAATCTCGTATCAATACAAACGCCTATTGGCATCAATCCACCCAACACATAGGTCTGACCACGGACTTGGAGCCCGCACTCCTTGCATATCTCCCAGTAGACCAGAACGACGAGAGCATTGTCGCCACATCCCGCGTGAGGAAACTCGGTGACGACGGCGTATTCATGCGGGTGGTCAACACCCTGCCCCAGGCGGAGCCCCCGCAATCCGCTTCCTTGGACTCGATTGAGAGCTTGGTGGCGCCCTATGGCTCCACCTTGGTGGAGAAGTTCTTCGAACATGTGCACCCGACCTTCCCTATCCTCATGGAGGATGTTTTTCGCCAGTCATATAAGACCAGGAATGGCATCTCCCCCCTACTACTGTCCGCCGTATACGTCCTAGCATTGAAGTTTGTGGATGTAGGCCCAGCTTCCCAGTCCACACGGCGGCCGGATGCCGCCCGCCTTGAGAGTACAGCCCTGAAGCTCCTCATAGAGTCGTTGCCCTATGCGTCTATATCGACTATCCAGGCAGGACTGCTTCTTATGCAGAAGTCTACCTTGCTCACATCGGCCCTGAATGCGCAATTAGTAACAGCTGGGTTCGAGCTTGGCCTCCACCAGGATTGCTCGAACTGGAGAATGGAGACATGGGAGAAGGGTCTCAGGAAACGGTTGGCGTGGGCAGTCTATATACAGGATAAATGGTCCGCTCTTGTTCACGGGCGACCGTCCCATGTTGTTTCATCCAACTGGACAGTTCAGGACTTGGTGGAAGAGGACTTCAACGACGCTTTCTCCACCTCTTCGCAGACGGAAGATTCTCCGGTTGGCCATGGCCCTCTATTCTTCTGCCATATGGTAGCTTTAACGACCATCCTCTCCGACATCCTCGACCGATTCTACACACTTCAGGCCATCGAGGACTTCAAAGCTGCGGGCAACAACAGGACTCGACTGATCCTTGAGCGTGCCAAACCCGCTCAGATTCGCCTGAAAGACTGGTTCGGACGTCTTCCTGGACCGCTCAAGATGGAGTCAGCAACAGAACTCTTTGAGAACACTACCGAAGAGAACGCCCGTAACGGAGCCCTTCACCTATCCTACTTCGCAACCGAAATCACTCTCCACCGCTGCATCGTTCGATCCCTCTCCCCTGAAACCGCCGATGCATATCTCTCCCATATCTGCCGCTCCGCCGCCAAGACCCGACTGATCTCCGCAATGGATTTTGTCAACAGACTCCGACCACCCCACCTCAGGTCTTTCTGGCCCGCAGCATCCCGAACACACTTTGCTTTGATTGGCTCCTTTGGGGTTCTGTTACGTGTTTCCGCTCCGACCAAAGAAGAAGCCGAGTTCTACCGTCTACGCCTTTGCGAGTACCGCTGGACCCTAAGCGTCAGCAAGAAAGACGCCGAATTCCTGGAATTCGCCCTAGAAAGCCTGGACAATGCCACGAATCTCGATCACCATGTTCCCGAGAAACCGGGCATCGATGAGCTGATGACCAGTGCCTTCAAACCAACTACCCACTCTCAGTCCCGACAGCTCGAGAGCACAATGCTCGAAATGGAATCACACGAGAGTGGGCTTGGCGGAACCTCGTCCGTCATCTCGGGTCTTGCCTCCCCTGCAACTTCCGTTAGCGAGGAGAGCGTAATCGATACCACCCTGGGCCCTTAAAAAACTCGAACCCTTACCTTACTTTCCCCACACCCTCCTATATCCTCAGGCTCCACATTTGAGCCTCCTCTCTGATGTCCCGTATGATCCTTGCACTTGTTTTACCGCTATGACTCGGACCTCGACCACGGCTCCACAAAGGCCCTCTGTTTGATTGATATTTTGAACTCTTATGTCGATCTTGATGATCGCTGTTGCATTATGAAATGATTCCCCGGACAGATGGATGAATAATTGTACATATTTTTATGATGGGGTTTAACTTATAGACAGGATGGCAATGGGATAGAAATCGTATATCTATGATCAATCATTCTTTCCACACAGCGTAATATTCAGCCCAAAGACTCTATGAGCAATACAGTTCATGATCACTCCCGCAGTCATAACCAATAAGGATAGACCAGCAAACCACCGGGAATCTTGTCCATGGGGGAGAAAAAATATTCCTCGCCACTCCTCTTCTCATCGCTCTTCTCATCGAAACTGTGACAGGCCCTGCCCTGGCCCCGCCAAAGTTAGTTAATCTCTGCTCAATCGTCTCATTAGCGACACACAGAGGGCCAAACTCCCATGTTTTCTTGCGGCATGACCCATCATCATGGCGACGCCTTTAAGGGCAGGACGAGTCAGTTGTGGCTGAGTATAGGTTTATGTCGTTATCACTCAATTCACTTTTCACATCATCACCTGCCAGCCCCTTCCCCCCGTCCCCGAAGTCCTCGGCGTCATCCTGGGGGGGGCGGGGGGAATCTCACCAATTCTTGGGCAACCTAGGACCCGAATACCCCCATACCCGGCGAATAGCCCCGAGTGGCTCCCCATGTCACTGCTTTTGGGGGTGAGGTGGTGCTATTTCCCTCGGGGGCCTCCGATATATGGTACAAAAAAAACGTAATACACATATGGGCTGTAGGTAAGAGGCATTGGTCGGTCTGTCTTACCCGCTTCATAGAGTTGCGGGTAGTTCCCTTCCGTGGGAACAACCATGGCACCAATCGCACAACGCCAATGGCATTTGCCTTTTGAAGTCGAGATTCTAGAAGGTGTAAGCTCATCAATCGGTATATTTTACCAAAGACTTGCTTACTGACTGCCTGGTCAGGGCGAAGACATGAGGATGGCGAATTGGATGCTGGAGAGTAAGAGATAGGAAGCAGGTAGGACGGTTTATATAGGTGGGGAAGGTCATGTGTCAACGGTAGAGAACCTGCCTCGTTAGGGAAGTGAATGCGCTTTTTTATACCTTGGTGGTCACTGTCTGCCAGTATGAGCAGGCTTCCCTATTAGTAACGGAGTAACTAGAAGTAGGAGCAACTCTTCTAACCAAGGATACAAGGCTTCCAATAATATTTAATGGGATTAAGCTGATATAGTGTAAGACACTGGTTAAATTCAAGTAATGATGGTAAAACAGTCAATGACAATGCCCACCTAAGGTTATGGGAATAGTACAAGCCACCAACTCCACCTTCCCCGGAAATTCACTTTTAGAAGATAATTTTCAATCAATCGCTATCTCCCTCCGCCCGAATTATGGTCCATCCCTGCGCCTTCATCCCATGACTCCCCCTACTCGTTGAGGGAAGCTCCCCCAGGGGAAAGTCAAACTCACTTTTACTCCTTCTCCCCTGTCCAGTGGCCACAGCCACCGGTTCTTCCGCGTTGAGTTGGTTCTGGGAGTGTGGATGGGACTTGGAGTTGTGCGTGTTTGTGTTTGACTTGGAGCGGGACTGGGTCGTGGATATGACGCCTTTGGTGATGTATTTAATCAATGGGATGATGGTGGGGAGACAGGCGCTTATTACACCGGCCGAAGTTTCGACGACGCACCAGGTTTGGGCGTCTGCAAGGGTCCCTATTTGTTTTCACGGTCGATATTAGCGTTTTTGTCTAAGTGGGTGAGATTTAGGTGGGGGGGAGTACAAGGAATGTCCAAAATGTCAAGTTTGAAGATTAGACTGAAACGGTAGATACTGGCAAAGACGACGCTAGGAGTTGAAGAGTGGTTAGCAATGTTCCAGGGCAAAGTGATCCGGTAGGTGTTATCGACTATTCGGGGGATATGACCAGGGAACGCCCTGGTAAGATTTAAGAGACGTACAAGCTACCAGTGAGAAAAACGCCGATAATAGAGACACGCTGCCAGAAACTCGCCTGGAGGTTCCAGATACAGTGACCCGGTAACGCGAGAATGCAGATATCGGTGACGAAGTTCGGAACGCCGTTCCCGATCAAGGCGGCCTTGAGGTCAATACAGTGACCAGGAAGCATTCGGTTGAAAGCTTTCTCTACCGGGGTGCATTGGAAGATGGCGACAAGATCGACGGAGACCACCCAGGCGATGGTGACGCCGCCGAGAATATAGCCGCCAATGCGAATCAAGGGAACGGGGAAGATGCGGTGGTACATGAGAAGAACAGAAATCTTGATGATGCCGACACTGGTGATATATATCGGTTCAAAGACGTAGAGGAGCTATTGCCGGTCCACGATTGTTAGTCTGGGACTATTTGCCTCGCGGAGTCTCGGGATTGTTCATAGAGGAAGTCGGGTTGGCGAATCGGCATTACCTTCAAGAACATTATGCCATCCTCGGGCTCCAGGACAGAATAGTGGCGGCCCATTCCATAGTAGGTACCTGGGGTAGTTAGCAATTTGTGGCTGCTATCGAATTACAGGTGAATCCGAATTAAAAAGCACATACTTGCGTAGTTCAAGCCAGCAGAAACAGCGACAAATACCTATGGTTATACCCATAAGCAATTAACACCAATATAGAAAAAGCCTCCTCTCCGCCATTAATGTATGAGAGAACCCACCATTCCCACGATCAGAGTCCAATCGTCAACCCCAAGCGATACCCGCTTCAGTCTTCTTGAGACCAATCTCAAGATGAGAAAACATATTGCCAGCAAGGACAGAACGAGGGTGGTTACCCGCTGCCTTGAGACGATGCTCTCTGCGTCGTAACTAGTTGACATAATGCCATAGCAGAGTCTTCCACGAAGTCCAAATCAACTCGAAACATCGAGAAGAAAAAGGAGAAGGAAGGAAACCAGGGCCAAAATCTAAGCGATTGATACTTCACTGTTAAACTCTCTTTGCGGCTTCCTTCGCCTCGCGGCTCATCAAGGGGGTGGCAGCATGTGCTTCACTACGTGTACACAGGTCGCATGAGCCAAGCGGTGAGCTCATGCGGCCTAGACCCCGAACACGTGAGCGCCAAGGCCATTATTAAGCAGACTTGTCCCGCATGAGGTCTTTAAATACCAAGTGATCTGCAACCACAAAAGTTGACCTCAGCTGACCTGCAACCACCTTCACTACTGGCAATACTATTAATTGTCATTATCAACCCACCCCACAAGAAGGAGAAAAATACATCTAACCAGCCGTGTGGCACCAAAGATGATAGGCCGGGACCTCAGCTAGCTTTTCCCACGAGTGGGCTAAGAGTTACACTGCTGCAACTAGGTTGTTAGCGCCCTCCTGCGCAAGAGGGGTTATTGATGCGAAATTTCAATGTGCCTCGTTTAATGGCATGACACTCCAAAGTCCTCTCCACTTGGACTTGCCTCCCATGGATCAATTACATTACTTCCGGTTGCTCGTTGACTCCTGAATATTAATCATTTTCTTCCGCCCACTTCATCGGATGACACCCACCGTTTAGCACTCATTTTCGCGCTAGTATTGACTTGTAAGACAACATTGCATATAATTTGTGGACCTTTCTGTCAAATCAGATCATTGCTAGGTTGACGCGTTGGCTACTTAATCACCATGGTGATTAGAGTGCAAATAAAGGAGATCTCGGGATTGCAGAATTTTTAGTGATTAGATATTAATTTAAATGGAGTAAGCTCATTGGCCAATTCAAAAGTTACGAACTAAAGGTAAGATCCCTGAGGCCCCCTGGAGCCTACAGGAGACCATTGAAGGTCATTGCTTGGCCAATCGGGCAAGAATGAAGCTATACAGACCGCGATTGGATGCTGCGGAAGATCGTTAAGGGCCAATTCCCGTCTGCTAAATGAGCGCCGCGCGAGCATCTTTCATGGAGACTAGGATAAGGTATATCCTTTCTTCTAATTTTGTATAGGAATTGTCATATTGAAAAAAACCCAATGTACTGTGGTTTCTTTGCAGGAAGAAATTAATTGTCAAATAATTATGAAGTTTTGACAGCGTGAGTTGTATTGATCACGTGACAGCTCGTAATAAATACCAACCACTTTGATACCCACTATATAATTGGTTAAAGCCTACCATATATTACAGGGCGCTAAACCGAAAGAGGGTATTAAATTACGAGTGCTACATAGGTACTACTATGTACACAGTACCGAGTGGTGGGTCCGCCAAAGTGCCATCCCATGAAATGGGCGCATTTTCTTCTTCCTTAAGATCATGGATGTACCACTCTGGGTCCTAGGAGTCTTGGAATGGTTGATCCACCTGCTAGTATTGTCCTGACAGGGCTAGGAGCTCTCTCTCAAATATCCACATGGTAGCTTTTAGTTCATTCATGCGGAGGTGCGCACGCCTCTGGAGTTAGTAGTGCGTCTTTGAAACTCGACTTCACCCCTCGAGTTAGCCCAAAATGACTTGCCGAGGAGGGGTAAACCCGGTCAGGTTCGCCTTTCCCCCTCGTCCAGGGTGTTTCTTTCAATAAATAGAGAGGCCGAGATCCGCGGTCACCCATGTATTCGTAAGAGCTGCATCCAGAATCACTCCCAGCAAACATCAAAATGACTACAAAACCGACCATCGTCCTTTCGCACGGCGCCTGGGTGACACCTCCTGTCTTCGATACGCTGCGCGTGAAACTAGCTGAGCGTGGCATTTCTTCCGAGTCGCCCGCACATCCTTCCGTCGGGGCCGAACCTCCAAACAAGACTCTCGCCGATGACATTGCCTCGCTCAAGGCCGTCTTGACACAATTGATTGAAGTGGAGGGGAAAGACGTGGTCGTTGTTGCGCATTCGTATGGCGGTGTGGTCGGTTCCGGTGCTGTTGAGGGGTTTGCCAAAGCAGATCGCCAGGCGGCTGGCCAGAAGGGCGGTGTTTCCATGATCGTGTACATGTCTGCCTTTGCCCTGGACAAGGGACAGAGCCTTCTCGACATGCTTGGCGGCCAGCCTCTTCCTTGGATGCAAATTGAGGTGAGTTGAACTTGTGCCAGAGGCTAATCGAAGCACCATCCATTAATCCGTGAAAACAGGGTGACTACGTTCGCTGCGCTGCCGGCCCAGCGGCCGCCTTCCATGATCTCTCTCCAGAAGATCAAGAGAAATGGAACGCTGAGCTGGTTCATACCTCGCGTGAGGTCTTCTCCGGGGCCGCTACCTATGAGCCGTGGCACAAAATCCCCGCCGCCTATATTTTCACAGAGGAGGACCAAGCTCTTCCACTCCCCGTCCAGGAGATTATGGCTTCCAAGCTGGGCACTCAGTTGACATACCGGTTGAAGAGCTCCCATTCGCCTTTCCTGAGCATACCGGACAAGACTGCCGAGGTTCTGGAAGAGCTAGTTGACAAAGCCTAGTAATAATTGTGGCAATATTCATTGTGTAAACAGGCGTCTTCTAGCGATTAATGAATTAAATGCCGAGTTTCCAATCAATGACATAACAAACGAGGTCATGACGAATAGATCCCGGAAGGATGTGGCTGGACTGGAAAAATCCGCTCTCAGTGAGGGAACCGCGTGGGTCGGAATACAAATTAGAGCTCTGGACTTCTCTTATTTTGGATTTTCGTCCTGGGGTAGAAGATTCGTGTTTATTTAAGCCTATAATCGGTAGACACGGTCGAGAGTGACTGACCTGTTGCCTCATTAACGAGAGCTCGAGCGTCTGGGTGATGATCACATTGTCCGTTTCAAAACGATCAGATCGATCATTTCATTCTTCGATGGCTTCCGATGCTATCGGACTACGGGTTGAAGCTAAAGACAGAGAAATTATGAAGCGGGTGGGAAAGAGTATCCTGGTCGCGACAGGCCCCAGTCATGTGAAGCATGTGGTGGCCGTCGGCGCAGACTCCTCTCCATCCATTCCTCAATTGATCTATCCATAGAGCAGCCAAAGCGAAACCATGTTCTGAGGCATGGCCCACGCAGTCCGCTATTTGATCTAGAACAGACCCCAGGGGTTAAGCGATCCCTTTCATCTGGAAAGCAAAGACCTTGAATGTCCACTACAGGCCGCTCCCAGCCTGTCTAAACGAAAAGCATCTACTCCTCAAATCAAATATTTCTACTATTTATCATACATGAAGGATACCTCAGTCACTATTTACGGCCCGCCTAATATATCCTCAGGTGTAACCAATAATTCCGCCTCCATCTCCTTCGTTCGAGCTCGTTGCACCACTGCCGGATCAACCTCCGCCAAATGCCAAATACAACCCACCTGCATAAAAATAATGAAGCACCCCGCAATGATAGTAAGGATCGTAAATACCCCCCATATCCCTTCCGAAACTATCCAGACCATCTTCACGAACCATGATCCCGCCTTCGGAATCGGACTGTAATACATCACCTCGAGAAGTCGCGTGTTTGTCACCAATATCCACCAACCCTCGAGCAGTTCCAAGGCTAGGATGCCTAGATAAACAATTATGGCGGGGTATTTTCGGAGAGCAGATGTCAGGTAAGGCCGCAGCCAGTGGATAAATTCGGTTTCCTTTGGTTGGCGCTTCCATAGATCGGCGTCAGGCGCAAACGGGGCAGCGGATTCGACGCTCGCAAACCAGTAGATCGGTATGAGGATGGCGAGCAGCCAGAGGAGGGGTTTGGAGATGTATTCCTGTACATCTATATCGACGTCATAGTCGGCAATTCTTGATATAGAGAGAGGAATGGTGGGGGTGGCCTGTGAAGTGTCTATTGCTAGAGAAGCTATCCGACTGGCTATCTAGGGAATGAAAATTGGATCAAAGCAGAGATGGCAGGCATGGAAGGAATCTGTTAAATGAGATGAAAAAATCAGCACCTTTTTTGCGAGGTCCTGAACCCGCATAAATAAATAGACAGGTAGACAAGGTTGAGTTTGCCTTCCAATCGAGCAACAAAATAATACCTATTGTTCAGCCTCGAAAACATACCAGGGGAGGGGTTAATTAAACAACACAGCCCAGCACATGCTACTACTACTACCACTACGGGTGGCATATACAGCCCAGAGCGCATATACAGCCCAGAGCCTCATTGGGTAGCTACTAGATTGTACCTTGCAGGTGTTGTACTACTAGCCAGGATACTCTACCCAGTCAAGCCTTTTGCACAGCCTCTTAAGGGGCTCCGGGTTGGTTAGGCTGAATCTAACTTAATGCCCCGATCGTAGCTTCGGCGGTTCTCGGATTTCTTGATGAATGGAGACTTGAGTTCAAGAGAAGGGATTACTACCTAAGTGTTATTATCCTCGTGTGATGTTATGGCAATAATGATCTACCAACAACACGAACAAACCCTTCGTCTTCTATTAAGACGCAATCCGACAAATATACCTTATCCATCTCGACGAATCCGACAGATACGTCATATATACCATCAGTTTGAATCTGTGGTGTAACCACAATCAACACATTACTTCCTCCGCGAAAGGACGGTTGGAGGAGTGATTAGAAACTAGGGTTTGTCGGTAGCCTCCCAGGAGTCCGATAGGACTCACATTCCACATTGACATAAGTAGCACAACTCTACATCCGATAAACCGAATATTCTTCGTCTTTTCCGTAAACCCAAAAGAACCCCCCCATTCTCGACCCAGGCCGAAACGCCGAGTTGCGGCCGGAAATGGAAACCGAATACTAGGTAGCAAGCTCGGCGGCCCCGAAAGCTGGCAGCGCATCCGCAACCTTCTTCAACGTGGCTCCCAATGACACCACTCATCCATCAACGGTTCTTCCCCACCTTGAGATCGTCTACTACCACCTTCTCTTCGTATTTCTCAAATCCAGACCCATGGCTCCCTCTTCCAAAGCCGTACAAACACCCGGCCGGATATTCAGACGGAAGGTCGTTATATCCCGGCGCCTCAGCCTTTATATCACCTCTTGCCAGGAGCCTCTCGTGTGATCAATAGTTCCACCATGTAACTCTCAATAATATGGCGTCCGATGGCCATGAGGTCGACGATATCTCCTATCGCATCTGCGTTGGGACCTTTTGCACTGCCATTCCCGCGACGATTGCGGTTCTCCTCCGGTTTGTATCGAGGCGTATTGCAAAGGCGGGGCTTTGGTGGGATGACTGGATCATTCTAGCCTCCCTGGTAAGTGCTGTTTTCTTGAAATGTCGTTTCGCTTGGTGTTGAGGCTAATTAGATGTGCGTCACTACAGGTGGTCAACTGGGCCATGGCTGCCACGCGATGGGCACAAGTTCTCTTATTCGGGTTTGGGCAGCATGGAGAGGACCTGACAAAGGAGGATACCATAAATTTCCAGAAGGTATGCTTATATCTTAGGTCTTGGTCTCGTTCTGGGGAGGGGATATCTGATTGCCTGTTTTAGAGCTTTTTGGCGATTCAAATCACATACTTTACGAACGCCATTCTCACCAAATCATCGTTACTTTTCCTCTACCATCGGATCTTTGGGGTAGTCCCACAGTTTCGCCTGCCTCTATGGATCTCTGGTGGTCTAATCGGGTCATTGCTTGTACTATCGCCGCAATTGCCGGCTGTTCACCCGTGTCGCATTTCTGGGATAGAAGTTCACCAGGCTCTTGCATGAACGAGATAGCTTTCTTCCGCTGGAATGGGATCGCCAACATGCTTCTCGATATCTTGATGCTCATCTTGCCTATTCCGATGGTCTGGCGCATGAAAACCTCTCGTAAGCAGAAAATGCTTCTGAGTGGCATTTTCTTAATGGGTGGCTTGTACGTCTCGCTTTTCCTTTTCCTTTTTTTTTTTTTTGCCATCTTGCCTATGACTTACACTCCAGGCAGCGTTTGCCTGGTTTCACTCCTTCGCATCGTCACCTTCAGCTTCACAAATCGAACGGACCCGACCTATTCCACCGTCAATACTTCCATGTGGTCCTCCATTGAGCAGAGCGTTGGCATATTGTGCGCTTGTTTGCCCACACTGCGACCTCTTCGACAGCTATGGAGCGCTCGAGGAAATGCCCCACGAGAAGCGAGTCCTTTCTGCTCGCAATCTCGGCTCTCGAAAGCAAGTACCCAGTCTGGAACTAGATCAGCTGATATTGAAGCGGCTGGCGGAATAGAAGTAGTGCGAATGAGAGATGAACAAAGTCGGTCCCTCCCAGCAGCAATCTATGCGGCGCCTTCGCTTCTTGGCTCGGACTCTTCTATCATTGAAAGGCAGGAGAGAAGCCATTCTGTCAGCGAATTAGGGTAAAGAGTAAGGCAGCTCTTATATATGTCACTTTTGTATGACTTAAGCCTAAAGTAATTATCAAAGATACGACAAATGTCAAAAATCTATTTGCCTCAAGCAAGAACAGAATGACTTAATTCGTACGCTTTTGTTCGTGAGCGCTGCGTTCCTTGATTGGACTATGCATCACAAATTACCTACCTTAGGTAGTAGTACTTGAGGTTGCTTTCCGCAAGCAGCACATCCATCACCTTTTGCTCTTCTCTCCAACCAACCCATATTCCTTTACTCCCTACGCTTTTGTCGAATCACGTAAGATTATTCCCATAAATTCTTCTTTACTCTGCCAGGCCTTTGGACTCAGTTTCCGAGGGATAAAGACACCGTGAGGATGAATAAAAACCACCAGTATATCCATTTTGAACCATATGCTGAGCCCTTTCAAAGACACACGCGATGTATATCTCCTCTTGTGCATTTATACTTGGCCTCGCAACATTCGGGTCCGCCCAGCTCATCTTGAACCTTTTCGACTATGGCCAGCGAGGGCCTCTCTTAGGGAGCTTCATCGGCACCCCCGGCGTTAATGCGACCTTTGATTACATTATCGTTGGCGGTGGAACTGCCGGTTTGACCATCGCCAGTCGCCTTGCGCAGAGCCAGTCAAATATAAGCGTTGCTGTCGTCGAGGCAGGAGGTTTCTATGAAATCGACAACGGGAACCGATCTATCGTGCCAGGGTATTCGACATTCTATTCAGGGTCCGATCCTGCTGACTATCAGCCCCTCATCGACTGGGGATTTCACACCCAGCCACAAGCATCCGTTGGGAATCGCGAAATCCATTATGCGCGAGGGAAAACGCTTGGAGGAAGCTCGGCCAGAAATTTTGTTCTCTACCAACGGCCCACAGTTGAAAGCATGCAGAGATGGGCCGATACGGTCGGTGACCAGAGCTATACGTTTGCCAATCTGCTGCCTTATTTCAAAAAATCCGTGCACTATACGCCTCCGAACCTGGATTTGTACACCAACGCGACCAACAGCCAAACCTCAGATGCGTTCGATGCTTCCGGAGGCCCCTTGCAGGTATCATTCAGCAACGTGGTCGATGCGTTTGGTACTTGGGCCCGGAAAGCCTATATTGCCCTTGGAATGGCGCAGATCGAGGGGTTTAACAGTGGCAAGCTTATAGGCTCGGGGTATACCACTCTGACCGTCAACCCTAAAAACGCCCATCGGTCTTCGTCCGAAACTGGCTTTCTGCAGGCGGCACTCAACAGTGGCTCGGGCCCGATTATATACAAAAACACGCTTGCCCAGCGGATCCTGTTCAACGCAGACAAAGTTGCTACAGGGGTCCGGGTCACTACGGCCGGAACCTTTGGTACCCCGTCGCTCAGCTTCACTCTCAGTGCCCGCAAGGAAGTCATCGTTTCAGCAGGGGCATTCCAGTCTCCTCAACTTCTCATGGTTTCCGGGTTTGGACCATGTGCTGAGCTTTCAAAGCTCAGCCTTCCTTGTATCAGTGACCTCCCCGGGGTCGGCCAGAACATGGAAGATCACATTATGGTCGGCTCCTGGCACCGAGTGAACGTGCTAACAGCGTCTGCATCAGCAAACAACAAAACCCTAGCGGCATTGAACGCACAGCGGTATCTCCAGGAGGCAGCGGGTCCCTTATCCGTCTTTGGCCCGGGATACTTCGGCTGGGAAAAGCTGCCAGAGCCGTATCGCTCACGGCTGTCAAGGCAATCCCTAGAAGCCCTTTCAGCGTTCCCGGACGACTGGCCGGAAATCGAATGGCTCACAGTCGGCGCGTTCAATGGCTACGGGCTCAACAAGCAAACAGCCGATCCCCAAGACGGGTACAACTACGCCACCATCGCAGGAGCTCTCGTCGCGCCGCTCTCTCACGGGTCTGTGTCGTTAGCAGGAACCGAGATGGACATACCGCCCATCATCGACCCGCGGTGGCTCTCTAACCCTGCAGATGTCCAGCTGGCAATCGAAACTTTCAAGCGGGGGCGCCAGGTTTGGGAGGAGCTCGCGAATCTGGGGGTTGCGCATCGCGAAGAATACTTTCCCGGCCTTAATGTCACGACTGATGAGCAGATTCGCACGTACCTTGAGCAGAGCATGACGACCGTGTACCATGCCTCTTGTACATGCAAGATGGGACGGAAAGGTGATCGCATGGCGGTTATTGACCCGTCTGCGCAGGTTTATGGTGTCCAGAGCTTGCGGGTCGTCGATGCGAGCAGCTTTCCTTTCCTTCCACCTGGACATCCTCAATCGGTAGTATATGCGCTGGCGAAAAAGATTGCGGATGATATATTGGGGGCGCACTGAGGCATTGGTGCTTTTTTTTTTCTATATAGTTGGGCAAGCGACAAGATTTTGGAATGATTATATCCTCAACTCTAGTCATCAGAGGGCTGGGCTAAAAAGGAGCTATTGAACCAAGTCTGTGGACAGTGTAATATATCCTGCGCCATTGAGACAAAAGAAAACTATAAAATACAAGTACACAATGCACGCGAGGTAAGTGGTGCAGAAAGATCTATCTGTACATGGGCTCACCCTCAACAGTCCCAACATAGTGTCCTGGAAGAAACATCTAAATATTTTTCAATCTCCTACCAAAAACCAGTTCCCAAGTCCTCCCTTCCATTCGATTCAAAAAACCTAAGCTTTCACCTCCACCTCAGCGGCACCTTGACCCCCCTCCACAACAACCGCACCCTCCTTCAGCAACTCCTCCGCAGTCTTCACTTTCACCTCCATCACCCGTAAAAGCGTATACCGATGCTTACTACGCACACGCTGCACATGCCTTCGTCTCCGCTTCGTCTTCTCCTTAATCCGTAACGGCTCCGCATCTACGCCCATAACCCGGACCCGGCACTCAAACAGCCGCTCGTCGATATAGGGCCCCCCCTTGAGCGTGAAATCGCGCGACCCCAGCGCCGACGCGCGGTTGAAGCGGAGGACATCCCCCGGCTTCACGTTGGGCATCAGGAACGGCAGGCGGAGGTGGTCGCCCTCGGTGAGGAGGTAGGGTCGGGCGTGGAGGTAGGTGGTGATGTAGTGGGATCCCTGGCTGGTCAGGTGTGGGAGCATGTCGAGGAGGGACTTGGTCACTTTGAGCGGCGAGGTGAAGGTTGGTTCCACGGGCTGTTTGTTGAGTGGCACTTGGTTGCGGGTGATGGGGGGCGATGAAGGGGAGAGTGGTGTGGGTTGTTTCGTTGGGGAGGATGTCTGGGCCCGTGGTGTAGCGCTCAATGGCGCCTCAGGCTGTGTGGAGGATGGACCGGACGTTGTTGCTGTCGTCGTGGTTTGATGCAGGCATGCTCGGAAGCTGGTGGTGAGTGGTTGCCGTGTGGATTGTTCCAGGGGATGGGCCAAAACCCTAGCCAATGCCGATCGGGAGAACATGGTGAAGGTGTGGGATACCCTTTCTCCCGGTTTTATAAGTTTTAATGAAGACGGGGGGGTCTCCTGTTTGGGGGGGGTTGAGGCTCCTGGGAGGAGAATTCTGGACTGCGGTGGACGGAGAGAAATTCCAGCGGAAAGCGATAACACACCACGTGACTTATCGGTCCGACGAACTTTTTTGCATCCTATCGGCCCTCCAGGAAACAAGTTCACCATCTCTTCACCAGCCGATTTGAGCGTCGTTATATTTAATCATGGTATGTTACCGGCTATTATTGACTGTAAATAATGAGGAAATCACAAAACTAACGATTTTTTATCCACCATACAGCCTCAGAACGAGTTCGTTTTCTCCCCCTCCTCCCCAACCTCTCCCCTCCACCCAGAAAACTTCCCATTCCTCCCCACTCAACCAGCAATCCTAATCCTAATCCGCGGAAACCAGGTATATCGAGCGCTGGCAGAAGCAGCACGGTAAGCGGCTGGACCACGATGAGCGTGTCCGCAAGCGCGAGGCCCGTGAAGCCCACAAGCAGTCGAAGGATGCCCAGAATCTGCGCGGTCTGAGGGCCAAACTGTACCAGCAGAAGCGACATGCAGAGAAGATCCAGATGCGTAAGCGCATCAAGGCGCAGGAGGAGAAGAACGTCAAGTCGTCCGCTCCCGACGAGCCTTCCAAGACACCCCTGCCCCAGTACCTGCTCGACCGTTCGCAGGCGACCAACGCCAAAGCCTTGTCCAGTGCTATCAAGGACAAGCGTAATGAGAAGGCGGCCAAGTTTGCTGTGCCCTTACCCAAGGTGAAGGGTATCAGTGAGGAGGAGATGTTCAAGGTCGTCAATACCGGAAAGAAGACGCACAAGAAGTCATGGAAACGCATGATCACCAAGCCCACTTTCGTTGGTAACGATTTCACTCGTCGGCCTGTGAAATACGAGCGTTTCATCCGGTATATACCTTTTTCTTTTTTCCAATCGCATTTCTCACCCTTGAAAATGGGATCACTAATCAATATTCTTTAAACTCTAGTCCTATGGGTCTCCGTTACAAGAAGGCAAACGTCACACAGTATGTGTTTTCTTTCCCATCATCAAACATTAACGCAAACCCCCATATACTAATCTTACCCTCAATAGTCCCGAGATGGCAGTCACCGTGCAATTACCCATCCTCTCCGTCAAGAAGAACCCCCAGAACCCTCTCTACACCCAGCTCGGCGTCCTCACCAAGGGAACAATCATCGAAGTCAACGTCTCAGAACTCGGTATCGTCACCGCAGGCGGTAAAGTCGCCTGGGGTAAGTACGCCCAGGTGACAAACAGCCCCGAGAATGATGGCTGCGTGAATGCGTACGTTCCCCCCCTCTATCTTCACGTTATATTCTGTCTTGAAAAGACCACTCCCCTAATTCTAACATACAGTGTCCTCCTCGTCTAAATCAACCCATCCATCCACCCCTTCAAGAATCGAAACAGAAACAATTCCTCACGACGCAAAGTTTTCTACAAACATCCATCCCTATTCGATACCATTTTCCCTTTCACGTTGCTAGAAACACCTCGTTTATCCTTTGTCTTTTCTTTTGCACACTTGGTATTTATTCTCACGGGTGGCGTTCGAGGCGTGTGCAGATGTCAGCTATGCCATGTTGACCAAAAGTAAGTTACTTTTTGGGTTTGTAAAGTGAGGAGATGTTTTGCAAGCTCTCAATACCATAGAATCAATCAATTAAGTTATAGCTCTAGCGAATCTTGGCAAATGAATTCTTCACGTAGGACACCTAACAGACACATACAATCAGGATCTAATCACGGATGATTTATAGACCCTACTACGTACGGTCGAGGAGACTAACTCCTCTCTCATGTGAATCAAAGGTATCCGAGGTAAAAGTTCTCCATGAATTGCCAATGGTTCTATAGAATATATACACAGAAAGGTAATTGAAAGACAGACAATGGATAATCATCAATGAAGTATATTCCAAGTATACTCAAACTCCAGGTGGACTCCACAGCTTTCCAGGATTAGCTGTATGCTATGCCCAAACGTAACCTCAAAACACCGGGTTTCCTATACCCAAAAAAAGGAGAAATGTATAAATCCCAAGACAGGAAGAGAAGAAGAAGAAGAAGAGGAAGCAAAATGTATCAGACAAAAGAAAACCAAGTCGAGAGGTATTTGATGCGAAACGTCGGATCATTGGGCGTCATTCAGGATATCAAAAAGAACAAACAGAAAGCAGAACAAAGGAAAAGTTTATAGTGTCAAATGTCGTCAAGCGTTTTCTTCTAAGGCTGCTTTGATTTTGGCGAAAAATCCAGCGGGCCAGGCGGCTAATTCCTCCTCATTTGGCACACCGCGCACCCGGCAATGATTGACCACGTTCACCAGGATCCTACCGAGTACGTCTTGCGTGATAGGAACGGCGCCGTCTAGCTGGGCATCAGGATATAGGAAGGGATCTCTGTGGCCCAACAGGTCAGACACGGTTGGTCGTAAAGTCTGGTCACGTTGCAAGCATTGCTTCAAGGTTCGGATCAAGCCTGGAGGGACAGCAACGCCCCCAACGCCAAAGGCAGGGAAATCGATCTTCACGTTCGGGTTTGGAATGGCCATAATCCGCTCGTAATACTTGGCAATTTTGGCAAACGGTGGTTGGCCATATACCATCTTATAGAGAATGCACCCCAAGCTCCAGACATCGCTAGGTTTTCCGAGCTTCATCATCTTTCCCACGCTTGCCGGTAAACCGAGAGACGCATTCGAGTCGACGAGAGCTTCTGGCGACATGTAGTTCGGTGTCCCAACTTGTTGTTCACGATGTACATTCACAGTGTTGTCTTGAATTGCGTTGGCGATCCCAAAGTCGATCAGTTTTAGTCGCCCTTGAACGAGGAGAAAGTTGGCTGGTTTTAGATCCGAATGCACAATGTTGTGGTTGTGAACCGCCTGGACACACTCCAGCATCTCTTTCCAATAGTATCTCGTGAAATTGATGTCAAATACGGCATCTTCGGCATTCAGTCGGTACGTTAGAATCTTTTCCAGGTCAGACTCCCCGATTTCCATTAGAACGCTGAGTGTTTTCTTGTCGTTGTTCAACTCCCAGTCGAACAGTCGGACGACCCGGTCAATGTTTTCCAGTTTCTTCAGCAGATCGATTTCTCCTTTATAGCCAGCCAAGGTGATAGGGTCGACATCCTCTAGATTGACGCGCTTTAAGGCAAAAATCTTGTAGTTTTCGGCCATGACGCGGTAAACCCTCGAACTTCCGCCGCGGCCAATGCAATCCAGGCGAGTGAAAGGCTTGTGGTTGACGGATACTTGACTGCGTTTCTTGCGAGACTGAGATGCGGTAGCTGCCCCTCCTGTTGCTGTAGCAGTTTCCAACACAGACATTTTGGGCGGCGGGGGTGCCGGCCGATGGGGAGTATTATTACTGCGATTTGCCAATATTTTTCGGGGCGAATTTCCAGCCGGAGTCTCGTGGTTTTCTTTCTTGTCATCCCCGTAGACGACTGCAAGTTTTTCTGGTTTATCCAAAAGGTTGAACCCTTGTGATTTAACACGCTTGAAGGTTGGCGGGGGCTCATTCTCTTGATCTCTTGCCGATGGTAGTGTGGGCGGGGGAGGAACTTTAAAGACAGGTTCCTTCGCACTTGAGGGCTTGGAGGAAGCCTCTGAAGAGGACCCTGGGGTCGATTTAAAGTGGGATGCGTGTGATTTTGGAGAAGAGGACCTAGAGGATGGGCCTTCACCAGATGACACGCCCACATCATTTGCGCGGTGTCCTTCGGTCCTCTGCGGTGGGCTTGGGTCCACCCATGAAACTTTAGAAGATGAAGGCTTCGTGCTAGTTTTATAGTGATACTCAATGTTGTCGTCGTTGGCCCCTAGCTCGGCTTCCTTGGCCGCATCAGAAAGATAATTCGGAGATTCGTTATTCTCCTCACTCTGGCGCCGTAACACGCCCCGTCTCGCAGGTCCATTCAGGAAAGCCCCAGTCAGCCTCCCAACCCTCTTTACTCGCAATGAGCTCTGGACGCCAATGTCTTCCAGGTTGCGAGTGCGCAGGACCGAGGACGTCCCAATCCGAGGAGCGTAATCATCTTCGTAGCGGGATTTTCTCTCATCCTCTGAGCGCTCTGCACTTCCTTGATCATGGCTTGGGCTTCGATCAACTGACCGGTTCTGTGATGGCGATACAGATGTAGGAGATCGTGTATGGCTGCGCGATCCATTAATGCGGACGCTGCGCGTCCTTGGGGCAGGCGTGATAAAATCGTTCGCGTGGGTTTTCACTTCCGGCTCTGCCCTCTCGCTATTCGACAGGAGCGATCCTTCTCTTCTGGTCCGTGAACCGCTACCCAGGGCCGACCCTATCCGAACTACTCGAGGCGCTGGGCTTCCATTCGACTGGTCAAGCGGAGATGAGGTTCGAGACCGCCTCTCGAGGCTTAATGCAGAGCCTACGCGGTCATTCGGGTGGGGAATTTCTTGGCTCCTAGCGCGAAGACGAGGGGAAGAATCTACCTCGTCTTCATCGAGTAACGCCTTGACCGAGGCGCTGAATTTCGGCTCGGGAACCTCGTCATCAGAACTGTCACCGGCGGAGTAGTGTCGCGATGTTGATGCGCTGTTACTTCGGAAAGCGACAGGGTTGTAATATTCGGGGGATGTGCGCCTAGAATTCGAGCGAGAGATGGAGGCGCGGGACATTTGTCGGGAAGATTGTTGTTGATAGAGCTCGCTCGCATATGCGGCGGAGAGAGAGTTCGGGGAGGCCATCATAGCAATTCATAGGGTAGCTGAAGGCGGCGTGGACGTGCCCACCGATGCATCCGTCGCAGGGTTCCAGGCGGTTAGGGTCGCAGCTGCACTGTGGTGTGTTGTGTCGCTGTCGCTCAAGCATCAGCATGGATTATTATTGCGGGAGGCTGGGACGTGGTTTGGTTTGGAGGAGCCACGGGTCGATCCGGAGTCACGTGCAGTACCGTTGCCAGGGGTGATCAGAATGTCAACAAGACCCACTCAATTGGGGCTCGAGTTTGTCCACCTTCTGAATTCCTGCATACACAGTACAAGAAGAAACTGGCATTGCTCCTCTACACTATTCGGCCCTTTTGTTACTTAGGTAGTATGGTGTATAGAGAATGGCGAATCCCGAGAAACCGACGGTGTTCCTGACAGAATATCCTCTGCGCATGAGTCTGCACAATTTAATGACACTTGGATCGAACCCCTTCAATGACGTCGAGTTTTTGGACTTCGACTGGATATAAACATTATTGGCTGAAATTGGGAGCAGTTCACTTTGGATACATGGTTAACGCCATCGTTATCTACGTCATGTTGGTATGTTGTTTTATCACTTGTTGTAAGTCGCCTGAGAGTCGAGGGTGATATATATTCCAGTTGCGCAGTTGTCAACCGCGCCGACATACACGGAGTATCAAGATCAGAAGGGAAAGTCTTTCCTACCCTCTCTCGAAAGTGATTTGCCGAGATATTCATCGAACCCCTTCAGATCCCTGTTCGTTCATCCTTTGACAATCACAAGGTATTTCATTCCTTGTCTGGTGACGGGGATTCTCATTTCTCACTGGTTTTCCTCTACAGGGGATCAATAAGATTATGAATGAATCTACGTAGCATTGCCTCTCGTGGCCTGGGCCTCAGGGAATCGTTCGTCAATTCATCATGGTTCTTGACCTCGTATTTGCATGTGGTACTATTTTCCAGCTTGTTTCATCCAGGACACTGGTCATGGTCAATGACAGAGTCAGACCTTGGAGGCCTCGAGCTTGGTAATAGTCCGGACATAGGCCCCAAATTTCCGTAGTCCAAAGCACTATTGCTTTTTCCCCGTTGAGCCACTTGGCTCGCTACACTGAGTGACCAGGAAGTCGAGACTGAGGAGACTCCTCCGCCGCTAAAGTCAAGAAGGTAAAAGATAAAAATAAAGTGGTGGAAGCACCTGACTCCACATGATTCGGTGGACGAACTCGTCGGGAATTTTTGCTTCTTTTTAATTTCTGCCCCCCTGCTCACTGGTGAGTTTCGAAACCAGGCACAGAACAAGAACTGGTGTTTAATTAATTAAATCGCTTTGTCAAGGGTCGAATGCTCGATCACACTCTCAAAGTTGGTCTTTTCTGGTCTCCTCAAGGTTGCTGTTACCTGTCGAAAAGAGGTTGAAGTTTGGTTCCAAACTAACTCCATCGCCTTGTCACTCGAATGTTTGGCAATTCGAGAGAAGACGGGTCCCTTCTTCGAGATTCGGTGTCCAAACGAGACCGCTCTCAATAATAATAATAATAATAATAATAATGCTACTGATCCGATGGTTCCTGACTTGCGGTCTCCCGGTCAGTGTGAGATCAAGACCCCAAGTGGGGCCTCAGGAACCAAGGACCCATCCAGGGGCTTTCGTTCAGGAACGCCTGTTCGGGAAAGGATCTACCCCAACTTTTCGACTTAGGGCTGTTCTCGAGACTCGGCCTCGTGCATAATAATGCGACTCGTGAAGGATTGGACAAGAGTTTGCTATTGGTCAAGGAGCTTGCGTTATAACTTATAACCTATAGGCTATGTCTCACTTGTGCTGGTTTCAACTACATTGGAGAACCACCGGTTCACTCCGAGGCAAGCTAAGAAATACTGTATCTCAGTGGATAATGGAATCCCTGACACTGCGGTGCGCCCTGCTGATTCCTGGGTTCTTATTTGCTTGTTCGGCTTCCGTGCCCTCCGCTACTCCCTCATCTTGTCTTACTTTGGAGGTTTAATCTCCTTTCACTGCTCAAAAGGACCAAGCTAATTTAACTCCAGCTGCCGGGTTGGGAAGAGCCGGACTTCCTTCGTGCCATTTCTAGTAGGATGTGTGTTGGTTTTCACGCACCTATCATCACATTCGAGGTCTCCATCCCAGATTCCAAAGTCTAGAGCCCAAAAGTCAACAAAGTCTAGGTGCACATGGCAATCAGATTTGATCTTCTCCCGATTTTCATCCGGAGGGATTCCGAGAGAGGTGTACCTGACAATTGTCCACCGTCTGTCCGCTTGCCGCAAATTATTGACAAATAGTGGGGAGATGAGATGAGATATCGCTCTAGAAGTCGCGAGCCACGACACAATTCGATCAATCACATGGGTGCTTTTGACTTATTATCGGCTTGACTGATGCCGAAATATTTGGATAGATACTTTGTGGCTTTCGCGCGACCGATGAGTTCTGGCTCTCGACGGTTAGCCATGGATTTCGATGACTGTTCAAAAATTTCTCAGATGAAGATGGTGCTCTGAGGAGGCATGAATGCCCATGTGCCCTTGAGTCAAACTACGTCCTAGACCGGATAGTTCCATTCGCCAATTGGTTCACAGGGTATCTGAAAAGGCAATGAAGACCGATATTCTGGCTGGCCCATCGAGGGTGCTGGCTAACGCTGCCACATGTGGACATTGGCGGAGTATTTTTCGTGCACGAGCCTAACCATAATCCGCAGTACTGTGCCTCTGATTCTTTTTTTTTTCCTTTTCTTTCTATCTTTTTTCTTCCCCCCGAGGTATTCTTTGCGTGCGGTGTGACCAACACAGTTCCTTGAAAGTGAAAAAAAAGCCGCTTGTACGATTTTGAAACAGACACAAGTGCTTAGTCGTTGCCAATATGGTATAGTCTTCTCATGCGTTCGTATCCCCACAAGGGCATAATCTGCCCAATCGAGGTTCTGTAACTCTTTCCTTTCCAGTCCTGACTCAAGTATCTCTAACCTCGTTGCCTGAAATAGCACTTCATCCTGTTTGGTTTGTGTCTCCACACCCAACGGCAGATTCGGACTCCAGGAGGCTTTGGCCGCGGTCCATCGACAGCCCGCGGCCCACTTAGTTCATGTTGGTCCTGAAGATCCGACTCCTTTGAACAGGAGTAGTTAGTACAGAGGAGGCGAGTGATCACAGAGAACCTTCCGATGTTCCTGCTCCAGCGGGCAGCTAGACCCAGTATTAGTGGACTGATCAGGGCAGAGCCCACATCAGCTGCAGTCTAGGTTCAGAGGAAGAAAACACTCAGGGGTATATAAAGCTGAGAGCAGATCACCAAAGATGAAGAGCAGCAAGCCTCTGTCAACCGCTTCACCTGGCCTTGTCCTAGGGATTTTGTTTTGTCACTCTTTTGACCATAATTCACCAGTCTATCGTTAACCAGTTTGGCTCCAAGCCATCTATAGTCAATCTCTCTTTTTGAATTTATCTTGTCATACATTCGCTATTTACCTCTCGCACACAATGCGTTCCGAGCTCCTTCTGCTTGCCGGTTTGGCAGGCTCTGCCCTAGCCCTTCCAGCCGCCGACCTAGATGGTCGTACATTCGGACACCATGGTGGCCTGCTCGGCCTGGATCTGGGCCTGGATCTCGGCCTGGATCTCGGCGCCATTTTGGGTGGCCACAGCCCAGCAAACATCCTCCATGGCCTCAGCGCTCACGCTGCTGCCGCCCTGGGTGGTGGTGCCATGGGTTGCAAGGCCGGCTCTATCGATATTGGCTACCGCCAGGAACTCGCCAAGTGGCTCCATGTTGGAGCTGGCGTCCATTTGGATGCTTCTCTGAAGAAGTCGCTTCTCGCCTGGTGTCGTGGATCCGGCTCTTTGACCCTGTCTTTGGAGGCTACCGCCGGACTCTCCGTCTTCATCCCCACTTGCGCAAGCATTGCGGCTGAAGCCGACCTCTACATCAACCTGGATGGAGTCTTCTCTATCGCTGAGCACGCTGGCGGTGTCCTGACTGCGACTCTCCAGCACACCCTCTCTGCCGCTATTGGTCTCCTCGGGGATCTCGACGCCCACGTCAAGATTGGTCTCGGCCTTTGCGCCGCTGGTGGTGTTGTTGGCGACCTCTCCATCGAGGTCATTGCTGGCCTCAAGGCTTGGCTCCACAGTGCTGACTGCACTCTCGATGCCGCTTTGAAGGTAACCGTTCTTGCTTGGGTTGAAGGCAAGATCGGAGGTGATATCATCTCCCTCGTGGGCCTGCCTGTTGGTGGCGTGGCATCTCTCTCCGTTGGTGGCGCAGTGCTGGGCTTGGTTGAAGAGACGGGTATTCTCGTTGCGTCTGCCCAGGCTTCCCTGCACGCCTTCCTCAAGTCTGAATTAGCTGTTCACATTGATATCGAGATCCTGAAGCTGTTGAAGATCTGTGCTGGTGGAAAGGCTGCTCTTGAACTCAGTGTCGAGGCTCGCGCTGCTCTGTCTGCTTGGCTCTCTAGCTCCCACTGCCAGCTCACCGCCGAACTCAAGGCTGTGCTCCTCTTCTGGCTTTCCTTGGGTGTCTCTGCTGGTGCTGAGGTCTCCCTCGACTTGGGCACCAACATCATCACGGAGCTTACCTCCTTCCTCTTTGGCACTGTTGACGCTCTTCTCGGAATCAACCTCCATGGTATTCTCTCTCTCATCCTCCACGGCGAGAGCCTGCTCTCTATCTCCCTGAGTGCACGTGCTCAGCTGGCTGCTATCTGCGGTGGTGCCGCTGGTATCGAGATTGATGCCCACATTCGGATCATCATTATCGGATGGCTCACTGGCTGCCACGAGTGCTGCAATGGTGGTCAGCCTACCACCATTGCCGGCCTTCCTTCTTCTACCACCACTCCCGGCCAGACTGTTCCCACTACCACTCCTGGCGCGACCGGTCCCATCACTACTCCCGGTGCTCCTGGTGAGACCACCACCAGCGAGACTCCCGTCCCCACTGGCCCTGGCGCTACTGAGACCGAGACCACCACTCCCTGCGAGACCACCACCAGCGAGACTTCCGTCCCCACTGGCCCTGGTGCCACTGAGACCGAGACCACCACTCCCTGCGAGACCACCACCAGCGAGACTTCCGTCCCCACTGGCCCTGGTGCCACTGAGACCGAGACCACCACTCCCTGCGAGACCACCACCAGCGAGACTTCCGTTCCCACTGGACCTGGAGCTACTGAGACTGAGACTACCACTCCCTGCGAAACTATCACCAGCGTGACTGTGATTCCTTCCACCACCAGCGTCCCCGAGACTGCCGTCCCCACTGGCCCGGGTGCTACTGAGACTGAGACCAGCACTCCTTGTGAAACGATCACCACGGAGACCGTCATCCCCACCACCATTCCCCCCGTGCCCACCTCGACCACCACCAAGAAGACAGTCACTGTCACCACCACCGTGACCGTTGCTTACTGCCCTCCCACCTCCCTCTAAATTATTCGCAACGCATGCACCTCAATACACCGAGAGAACGGGGCCGTATCCCTAACGAGACGATCGCAATGGCAATCATGCTGACTATCCTTACTGTACATACACCCTAATTCTAATTCTAATTCGTGTCGAGGAAAGAGAAGGCATGTCGCTCCTAAGCTCTTCAGCAAAGGGCCTAGAACCAGACACATGTCTCGCCTTTTTTTTTTTTTTCCCCCCCAACGTCCCAAGGGAAGGCCCAGCATAATTGAAACCAGGGAATCAAGAATCAACTCTCCTGACCCTTGTGATTCATACTGTGTTTTCGGGGTTTCCCTTCTATCTTCCCTAAATGGAGTACATTCCTTACTTTGAGACTAGATGTTAACTCAGGCTTCCAAATGTATGTACAATGGATTGTTTGTCTTCTTCACGATATTCATCCTCCTTTTTCCACTTCTGTCCAGTCATAATTTAAAAAGCGTGTTCTTTTCCTCCTTTTCCAAGAGTCCTCCCTCGAACTATCTCCCTCGTAAATTTAAATCAAGGCAAGCATCTCTCGCTCCAAGACCTCGAGATTACCCCACAAAACCCCATGCCTCTTCACAATTCAATAGTCGCTCCCAGGGTGGAAAAGAAACCGGTTTCTCTGCGCCTCGTGAAGTCGATCCCAATTTTAGCACGGGCCATCCGCATATCGTGTCGGCAAACTGCTTCCCCTTCCCACGAGGTTGACATAATCATAACAACCCAGGTTAGTTACCCACCACACCACCTAAAAAAAACAAACAAAAATGTGAAAAAAGTAATAATACTCTTGCAACTGGAACTTTAATTGTTTAGTATTTCCATTTTTTGGGACCGGTTGCATCACGCAGTAAGCCACATTCTTATTCTCCGTATTATTTCCGGAGTATTTATGCGTGGGAGACGTTTAACCGGTGGGAAGTTTGTTGCTGACTCCTTCCTTATACTCCGAAGATACTGACTGACACTATTATTGCCGCCTGAAACCAAAGGATTTCTCGACCCAATAGTACCGAGACCAATTTTTAGGGGGAACTCTTACTGCTTCCCGTTAACCCTTTTCCCCCTTCTTACTTCTTTAAGGACCCTAAGTTACTACTATTATAGACTAGGTTGGAAATCCTGCTCGGGATTTCCTTTCACCCTTCGAAAACCAGTTCCTGGTCTACGATGACCCCCCGACTTGGCCCTGTGAATGAATGTTCTGTAATCTTAATTTTTTTTTTAATATTTGTCGATGCAGGGTGAGATTACTTTTGCTTCTCAGCCCCTGATCAGCTTGGGAGAGTGGCTTAAGAAGGAATACTACTAGTTCACAAGCGGCGCTGGAAGGGAGTTAAGACTATAAGGGCAGGAATCTACAGGTCGAGACTCGAGAGTCGAGACAACGATTTACGAACCTTGGTTGGGGTTGACGTTCAAGACATGTCATTCACTCGTTCGTCTTTAAGGTTCGCCTTGTTTAGACCTACCAGACGATCCCCGTGTCTTTTTATTGTCCAGTGAAAGTCATAATCATAATGGAGGAGATGATGTTTGTAGATCGCCTCACAGCCCCAACGAGCCGTGGGATGGACTTTATATCAGCAAGATAGGTAGGTAGTTACTCTTTTCCACCTTGCTTAATGATGACTACACTGCATGTTGAATTCTCTTGTGAAGCAAAAAAGGAAAGCTCATGAAGAATTATGATTCATTGGTATATTCAAGTATTTCCCTCCTTGATATCTATTTTTTTTTACGTCGGAGACTTTAAGTTGCTACCTACCTTGTCGTTCGAGGCGGTCCGACGCATGGCAACCAACTTTTCGCGGAGAAGTCTCTCGCGAAGTTCGGTGCTGGGTATGCGTTTATGGAGTTTCTTTTGAGCAGCCTAAATACCCATAGTTAGCTTTGGTGTTGATAAAGATAGAGAAAAAGCCTGAGGGGATATGACTATTGACCATATAATACATATCGTGGGCCACAATACATAGAAAATACCTTTATCAAAAAAAGTTTCATTCACCCACCTCTTCGGCGTTATTTTTCTCCTTATCGATGGGTTGCGGTTTCTCAGGTGGCGGTGACTTTCGCTTTGCGGAATCATCTTCTTGATCAGTTATCCTCTGTCGTTTTTCACCAGGGGCGGATACGGAGGAGGTGTTGCGCCTTCTTCGGGCCGCTGGGGCATATCTCTCAAGCGAACGGCGTCGTTTCCGATCCCTTGTGCGACTGCGACTCCGTGAACTACTGCTCCGGCTCCGACTGCGACTGATGCTTCTGCTTGACTGGCGGCGCCTGCGGTCTCCACCATGATCTCTGCTGCGGCTCAAACGGCGATCGTCACGGGTTTTACGGCCCTTTGCAACATTAGCCGTTGACTCTTTCTTGTCATCTCTTGAAGAAAAAGGCGATGATCTCCGCCGAGCGCCCCCTCTTTCCGACCCTCGCGAGCGAGATCGCGACCTTGAACCCGATGGATCTCTTCTTCTGTAGCGGTTTCTGTGAACAGGGGAGCGGGAAGGACTGCGGGAAGAAGCAGATCTTTGTCTCCTTCGGTCTCTTCTGGGAGTACGTGAGCGGGATGAATCACTGCGGGAAATGGATCGAGCTCGATCACCGTAATCAGGACTGCGTCTCCTGGGTTTCCTGTGATCTCCTCGGTCGGGAGAGGCAGTACCACTCATTGAGCGACGTCGTCGGTTTCGATCATGGTGTTGTCGGCGCGGCGGTGATCGCGATAATGAAGCAGATCGTGAGCGTGTGCGGCTCTCCGATCTAGAAGGTTGACGGCCCCTCCGGGGGCCTGCGGGGACGTATGAATCGAACTCGCGCCTTGCGGGCCGATCCCAAAACCGTTCTCGACTGCGCTGTCTTGGTGGTGATCGTCGCCTATCAAAGTCCCGACCCCTATAACCACCACCCCGCCCCCCTCTGGTCCTCTCAGAGCGCTCGCGGCGGCGTATCTCTTCGACTTCTCGTTCTTGTGCTTTCTCTTTCTCTTTTTGTTGACGGGCTTCCTCGGCTGCGCGCTCAGCCTCAACCTGCAAGGTAGGCGTAAGTCAGCGGGATTGAGAATAAAAAGGGATATGGGGAGAAAGCAGCTTTAAACCAACCTTCTCTTGGATAAGCTCGAGCTTCTTTGCCTCCAAGAGCTCCTTGGGGACTCCCTGAGCATTTTCCTGAGCACTGAGACAAAGTGACCACAGCTCCTTGCAAAACTTTGCCGTATCCTTATCCAGAAACCCTGTAAGCTGAATCTGAAGAGCTTTAATATCGGGCTAAATCCAGACCGAGACAGACATGTCAGTTTCGTATAAAATGATGAGAATACTTGGGAACATCCGCCGAAAGTATTGTAGACTTACAAAGCGGGAGCCCTCCAAAAGGTTAAAACATAGCTCAATCACCACGTCGTCCTCATTCCCTAAAATCACGGATATCTTTCCGGCAATCCATCTGCGCGCAGTTAAAACTTCCAGTTAGCCAAACTGCAGCTCAATCCTACCCGGGCTGTGAGCGGAATTATGAGAGGGGACTCACTTTTTCATCACCTCAATGTTGACCTTGGTCATGTCCACCTTGCGGCTGAATTCCGGAGGGAACTTGGTCTGCTTCAGTAGCTTTGCATCTACACGGGTCGCCATCTTGGTCTGGCCACGATAAGGAGTCCGTGAAGAAAGGTTACGAAGCGTTGATTGATGAAAATGCGAGTGAAGCTTGTCGGCATCCAGCAACAAGGCTGCACTCATGGTTGCTGCTGTTGCCCGGACTGCCGGAAGAAGAGTCGGACCGAAACTTTGTGGGGAGGCTTCAATATTGCCTAATTGGGAAGTCGCAACACAACTGACCGTTGCCTCACGTGGGAATAATCTATCAATTACTTCGGGTACGTTCTCATCTTGGAGGACTCTTATATATACCTGCGAAGGATCTGTTGGGTTTCAGGATCAATCTTCATCATTGTCAAGAAGTAACAGCTCTAGGGACTAGGACACTAAAAAGCAACGCTCGACTCTATCGACCTTCCAGTTCCTGCAGAACCCGATTTACCGCTTCCCTCCCTCGACGGAGTTCCTTGTCTATCCTTCCATCCTTATGTATTGATTTGATCTCGTAGTGTAACTCGACAAGCTCCGTTGCGAGACGAAGATCATCATTAACCTTCGGTGTCTGCCCAGGCTTGGAGCTCGAATCCGTATTCTGGTCGTTTGAGTCCCGCTGACAGAGTTGTTCATTCGCTGTGACAAGGTTCAGGGCGTCATTGTACTCCTATAAAGCGGTTAACCGCCTATCATTTTTTTCGTCGGCGCTATGTATCATCGGTTGCGATGAAAGTATCCCTCATATCGGCCGAATCCAGTCATGCATTGAACTAGACCCGGACCAATGGCGGTGTTTCTGAATGGGGATAATAATACGTACGCACACCCGGAGCGATGTCAGGTCGGAGAGAATCTCTGCGACGTTCATGGTGATGGATAAATATCCGGTGGAAGCTTGTGGGTTGAAGAGATTCAAATCCGCCTCTCCACATTCGACGTCACGAAGATCGCCTAATCGGGATGTCTTGGCATGGCCATCTTGTGTGTCGACTGATTTATTGAAGAATGTCTTTGAATGCGAAATACATCTTCTCTTCTTCGATTTCTCGGTGATTACCACTTTATCATGGGTTATTCCTCATCGGCGAACATCCGTTTCCAGCAAAGATGACTGGGGAAAACACTCCCCAACAAACAACGCCTTTGTTCCGAATCTCGGAGATCTCCACAATGAGCAGCGCGCGGACTTTCCGCTCACATCGTCGCAATCGGCCCAGAGGCCGACCATGACTCCTCAAGTTAAAACAATAAATTCACCCGCCAACCCCTCAACCAGTGATCCCTCTTCGCTCTCTTTCTCTCTCTTGAAGAAGTCAATTCAAAATCAGAATGGCCACATCAATTAAGGCCAATTGCCGAAAGGTCATTTGCATTGGCAGAAATTATGCGTACGTTGTCTCTTGACTCTATTTTCTCCCTTATCGTTGCCATCCCCGGCTAATGCTGCATATCTTCTCTATGTAGCGACCACATCACCGAGCTCAACAATACCAAGCCCAAGCAGCCATTCTTCTTTCTGAAGCCGGCGTCGTCGATCCTCTGCCCCGGTGAGGGACCTGTTCTGCGCCCGCGCGGAACAAAGCTACACTATGAGGTTGAGCTCGCCTTGGTGATGGGCAAGACTGTTCGCGATCTGGATCCTAGCGATGAGAAGGGCGCTCTGGCTGCGATTCATAGTTAGTTCACACAGCTACCCCCCTTTTCTTCTCAACCGTCTACACTCGGGTTCCTTGATATTCGGAAATGCTAATCGACTCCAACCCTCTCTTTCCTATTCGTTAGGCTACCTCCTCGGCATTGACATGACAGCCCGAAACGTCCAAGACGAAGCAAAGAAGAAGGGCCTCCCCTGGACAATCGCCAAGGGTTTCGATACTTTCCTCCCCGTTTCGCAGGAGATCCCTAAGTCTCTGCTCCCGGACCCGCACAATGCTTTCCTGCGCCTGAGTGTCGGCGCAGAGGAGCGCCAGGCTGATTCTACCGGCTTGATGCTCTACCGCATTCCGCGCTTGTTGGCTGAGATTTCCCGTGTCATGTCGCTTGAGGCGGGTGACCTGGTTTTGACTGGTACTCCTAAGGGTGTTGGCGAGGTTAAGTCCGGGGATGTGATGAGGGCGTCAATTGAGGTTGATGGAAAGGAGATTGAGCAAGGCAGGATCGAGGTCGCAGTTAAGGATCGGGAGGGTCGGTATGCGTACGCTGAGACTTAAGAGAGATGGGTCGATTTGGTATCGTATAGAACTGAGGGCAGAGATGATATTTGTTGGATATGAGCAGCACATTTAACCGAATATATATACGTACATACCCCGTCTAACCATGGTTTTTCTTCTGAAATCGTACTAACACAGCGCTCTTGAGCGGCAAGTCAGGTCCTAGCCGGTGGGTTGGTCGGTTAGGGCATGCCCGCCGCTAGTAAATCATCCTCTTCATCCACTGACACGATAGAAATCGACCTCCGCTTCTTGGTTGTTTTGGGCTGAGGCACCCTGGCCGAAGCCGGAGTGCTCTGCTTCCCTGTCGATGTTGTCGTATTCATTTTCGCTCTCTCCTCCTTGTCAATGACAGCCTTTGCAATTCCCCGCATATAGTCCCACGAGCACTGGACCCCACGGCCAATCTCCTCAGAGACGGCGTGAGACGACCGCGTATTTAAACCTCGCAGAAATGCTGCCATAAGATCTCCATTATTTCTCTTAGGGGACAACTGTGGTCGGATCCGTTCGGCATGTGATAGATAATCAGCAAGTGTGCGATCACCCTGGACTAACGTTTCCAGCAGCGCTGTGTCAGGGTCACTACTGTCCGTGTTGTCATCCTCATAGCCAGGTGTTCTTTTATCGAGTGCTTCCAAGTCAATGGAAGAACCCCAGGTGGTCTCGGTCAGCGTCCGCGCCAAGCCCTTCCGATGCAATTGGGAAGCTGGCTCGGGAACGAGAGCATCCAGTCCCGGTTGTATTCTCCCGTTGCTCGTATCTCCATTCTCTATCCAGGTGTGAGCCAGAAGAAGCCACAAATCCAAACCGATAACCCTATACCCAGCCAATGATAAAAAGAAATCACGCTGAAAAAAAGAGCAGAGAAAGACTCACCGTATGCATTCAGGCGTGCCCGCCTCTTCCAAAGCTCGTCCGGCGTTGGGAAATGGCCTAATGGGAAAGTGTCTAGTACTGACAGAGGCCGTTTTCGCCCTTGAGCAGGGTTCTGTCGAACTTCAGCTGGCGGCGTTGTTGTTGTTCTTATTGTTGGTGTATGGACCCGGGTCATCCGCATCGCTTCAGTATCTCGAGGCCGTTCTTGCCCGCGAACGGGGTTTTCACGTTCCAAGGCCTCAAATCTCGATTTGAATAGACTGTTCTCTTGTTCCAGGACTTCGATCTTTTCAAGTGCGAGATCAAGCGCGGCTTTAACATCGAGGAAGGGGTTGTTCGAGATGCTCCACCCGTCGTTCACGCGTTTGTTTAATTCATCGATGCTTTGCTTCAGCTGCTCTATCGCGCCTTTGGTATAGCAAACTTCTGAGCTCGTATGATTGATCTGGTTGATAATCTCGATATTTTCACGTCGAATCTCCTCAGCCCAGAGGGCGGAGATTGCGTTCGGGTCCCATGAGCGTCGGGCTGGATTGTCCATCAGGACTGGTGTAAGTGTTGTATTGTGCAAGTAAGTAAATGTGAGCTGGAAAACTATGTGTCTGGGAGAACATACACGTTGCCGTGTTTGGGGATAAAGAGGAGGAGGATGGATGGTTCGTGAGATGAATGCGAAAACAGCTCCACATCTATTGGTAAACGCATCGAGTCCACACGTTTACTTGGATGGCGATACACTTGTCTACGAATGAAGCCAGCTGAAAATAACCAAACGGAATGGCATTTACCTCTTGTCTATTTGCTCCATACTGAAAAGCAGGTATACAACCACCCCAAATCCATGATCGCGTCTGTATGGTACTCGTCCACCCAATGCCCCTCAAACACAGCCTGAATGAACAAACCACATTTTTGTGCCCAGCCTGTTGGTTGGAACTTGTCATTAAGCATCCTGAACCAAACTCAGGTAGGCAAAAGTACACAGGAAACGGAAGAGATAAAAGGAAAAACTTGGAATGAAAAGATTCCAGAAGAGAATCATGAATTACAGCAATAAAAATCGCACAAGCATGTCACATCTCCGTAGGCATAGAAAACAAAGGAAACCATGAAACAGCAGCCGATAAGGACTCGCTGGAGCTACAACCATCGTAGTCCAAACTACTACTGATGACATAAAAAAAAGGAAATGCTGGAGATACAGAAAGCCACTTTTGAAGGATTCTCCTTTACCAAGAGAAGCGCAATGATGTCAAAACTTCTTTTATTTTTCCACCGCAACTCACCCTTGGAACGTTATTGGCAACTGCAATCGTAATCCGCATCGTCAGACATTAGGTGGCTCGGGGTTTAGGGAGTTTAGATGAGGTCTGGAGTTGAATCGAGTTAGTATACGGACAAATACATCTCTGCGCCAGAGTTTCAACTTACCGGCAACGTTCATGGGCATCTCCTCGATCTGGGTGCTGTAGAACTGTTCAATCTCACGCATCATACGGACGTCATCAGCAGTGACGAAGTTGATGGCAACACCCTTACGACCGAAACGACCACCACGACCGATACGGTGAATGTAGTTCTCACGATTGGCGGGCAGATCGTAGTTGATAACCAGAGAAACCTGCTGGACATCAATACCACGGGCAAGGAGATCAGTGGCGATCAGGACACGGGAAGATCCGGAGCGGAACTCCTTCATGATAACGTCACGCTGGCCCTGTTCCATGTCACCGTGCATGGCAGAGACAGTGAAGTCACGAGCAGTCAGCTTGTCGGTGAGCCAGTCGACCTTGCGGCGGGTGTTGCAGAAGATGACGGCCTGCGTGATGGTGACAGTCTCGTACAGATCGGAGAGGGTGTCGAGCTTCCACTCTTCTTTCTCAACAGCAATGTAGAACTGCTTGATACCTTCCAGGGTAAGTTCCTGCTTCTTGACCAGGATACGGATGGGGTCACGCATGAACTTGGTGGTCACCTCTAGGACGTCCTGGGGCATGGTGGCAGAGAGCAGGACAACCTGGGTGGCCTGGGGAAGGAGCTGGAAGATGTCGTAGATTTGCTCGGTGAAACCACGCTGTTATCAATGTTAGTCCCGCCTTTTCAATATCCAAATAGTTTATTGCGAAAAGACTTACCGACAGCATCTCATCGGCCTCGTCCAGGATGAAGAGCTTCATCTGGTCGGTCTTCAGGACACGGCGCTGGATCATATCCTGGATACGGCCGGGGGTACCGACAACGACCTGAGGGCCGTTGCGGAGGGCGTTCATGTCATCACGGACAGCAGTACCTCCAATACAGGCGTGGCACTCAATGTTCATGAAATCACCAATGGCAACAACGACCTTCTGGATCTGCTGGGCCAATTCACGAGTGGGGGCAACAATAAGAGCCTGGCAGGCCTTGACGTTACCGTCAATCTTCTGCAGAGCGGAGATGGAGAAGGTGGCAGTCTTTCCAGTACCGGACTGAGCCTGAGCAATGACATCGTTACCTGTGATGCGTGGGTTAGCCCTTTTCTAGAGCCTTGCCGCTTATCTTTAAGGGGCACTTACCCTTGATGATGGGCATGATGGCACGCTGCTGAATGGCGGAGGGGCGCTCGAAACCGTAGGCGTAGACACCTAAATAACACAGAAGAAACCCGTCAGAACACACAAGACCACCACCATGGGGGGAGAGATTTTTTTTTATCACATACCGCGAAGCAGCTCGGCCTTCAGGTCCATGCCATCGAAAGAGTCGGTGACCTCATCGTAGTTGGATTCGATCTGGCCTATGGGTTTGGAAGAAATCAGTTAGATGGTTTCTTGTTTTTCTCAAACTTTTGTGTTATCGGTAGTGGTGTGGTGGTGCAGAGATTTCTGCTTCATCCTCTTCCCTTTTTTTTCCTGACAACAAAAATACTATCGCCACACGCAAAAAAAGGACACAAGCAGAGAAGGAGGTAAATCTTGCAGCAACATACTCTCGGGAACCTCCTCCAATCCTTTATCAGCCATGATTGCGGTTGGTGTGTAGGGGGTGATCACAGATGAGAACTGTGATCGATCAAGACGGTGGGGTTTTAAAACTTGAAGGGTTGTTCCTTAGCGACAAATCAAACCCGGTGGGGAGTTGCTGTCGCAGAAAAGCTTTGGCTTCTTTGTAAAGAAGAGAAAAAGCTAGTACCACAGGTCTCTTAAATAAGAGACTTTCTAGGAACTAGTAATGAGAGTCAACTGTAGATGTGGTAAAAAGTGAGGGTTGAAAGAGGGTAAAAAAAAAAAAGACAAAAAGTGTAGTGGATCTCTTTGGTGGGAAATAATCCTGGATTGGGGGGGAAAAAAAGACAGCGAACTTTTTTTTTTCTTCTCTTTCATTTCTGACTGGCTGATACGCTCTTTTGGCCTGTTTGTTATGTGGGCTGCTGGTAATTTTGGTACCGCTTTTCTGCCCAACCGACCCCTACCGCCTGCCGTTTCCGAGTCCTACCCGCATTTTTGCCTGGTGGGTTTTTTTTTTTTTTGCCTTCAACGACATCATTTGCAAAAAGCGCCTCTCAAGTCATCCCGTTGGCATCCTGACTGGATCTCTGGGTCAGGTTCTTCTCTTCTTCTACTCGCTACCCAAAGACCTCTTTTTCTTATTTACACCTTCCAATTCCTCCCTTCCTGGATAGGAAGTCACCGGTAAGACTTGTATAGTCCAGTCACACTGGCTATCGGGCGTTTTCAACCCCACCAAAAGAGGGAAAGAAGGAAAAATAAGCCCCCAAAATAAGCCCCCAAGGCGGACAGGCAGCTGGAACACGACAATGCCCGATATCACAACGCTCCGTGCTCGTGACGCAGTCGAGGAAATCGTGAATGACTCACCTGCACATGATGCCATTCCCAGTCATCCTCTAGGAGTCAAGCCGAGTGGCAATGCTCTGCTTGCCAAAGCGAATCTTCGCAAGGTGATTGGGGCGTTCAATCTGCTGCCGGATGAGCTCCTCTTAATGTTACTGGAGTATCTTGATGGCCCAAGTCTCCTCCAGATAGGGCAGACCTGTAAAGCGCTGTATGCATTTACAAGAGCCGAGGATCTGTGGAAGGCTCTATTTATCAGGTAAGATTCTAGAGGCTAGATACGCGGGTACCTACATATCCGTTGATGTAGAAGGAGGGATGGGATCGGAGATGGATTTGTTTTCTGAGTCTGCGTCCGTCTTGGACGAGATCGACTTCAACAGTGAACTTTCCGTCGATGATTGTAGAAGCCGTAGTGTGTTTGCGAAGTTGTACTAAGCCTCTATTTAGATCCCCTCCGGCCTCGTTTACCTGGAGAGGAACATGGCGTGCCACCTACCTCAACTTGGCCCCCTCCAAAGTTTCCTGCTTAAACTGTTCGAACCTGTATTCGGACGCTCTCCATCGTCCCTTCTATTGCGCGCATATTCCCTTATCTCCCTACGCCACTAATATCCCCGCGAGGAATCAGATCGCCCGCTTACCAAACCTTTCGCCCGAGGAATTCCAGGAGAAGTGGGCAGACACGCCGTTTATTCTAACCGAGCCCGTGAAAGAATGGCCATGTTACCGTAACTGGTCGGTGGACACCCTACTCTCCAACCATAGCGAGACCCTGTTTCGGGCGGAGGCGGTAGACTGGCCGTTCAAAACATACGGGGATTACATGAACAATAACTCGGATGAAAGTCCTCTATACTTATTTGACAAGGAATTCGTCTCCAAGATGAATCTGAAGGTCGGGCCATTGGACCAGGAACCCGCAACGACCTACTGGCCCCCACCATGCTTCGGCGAAGACTTCTTTTCGGTCCTGGGAAAGGACCGTCCTGATAGACAATGGCTCATCATCGGGCCCAAGCGATCTGGAAGTACCTTCCACAAAGACCCCAATGCTACCAGCGCCTGGAATGCGGTCATCCGGGGCTCCAAGTACTGGATCATGTTCCCGTCCTCCTCAAAATATCCTCCACCTCCTGGGGTCTACGTATCGGACGACCAGAGTGAAGTGACTTCGCCGCTCAGTATAGCGGAATGGCTTCTGGGCTTTCATGCTGAAGCCCGACGTGCTCCGGGCTGCATCGAAGGTATCTGCGGAGAAGGAGAAATTCTTCATGTTCCTTCGGGATGGTGGCACCTGGTCGTCAACCTGGAGCCCGCCATTGCGATCACTCAAAACTTCATACCTCGTGCCCATTTGTCATCCGCGCTAGACTTCCTGTACAACAAAGCAGACCAAATTTCGGGATTCCGCAAAGATGTTCATGACCCTTATGAGCGTTTTGTTACCAAGATGGGTGAATTACACTCAGAATTCCTGCAACAGGCCTTGGACGAATTGAAAAAGAAAACCGAGGGCAAGAAGAGAAAATGGGACGAAATTGTTCATGGAAAGACAATTGCGGACAACACAGCGGCCGAACCTGAAGCAGGTGGGTTCAGTTTTGGATTCGGGGATGACGGTAGCGATGTGGAAGTTCCTTGATCAACATATGGCCATACCAATTAACCATGACTGAATGAATTCGGATGCAAACGCTTTATTTCACAAAAACAAACCAAGATACAGATGATGAGCCGTTCGCAAAACTCCCTGCTGAATCTGCAGTATAAACCAAAATATCTTTCTGGCTCTATCAAAGAAAACCCAAGCGAGAGATGCAAACCTCAGGGTTGGTTTAATGACACGCGACCGACTTAGTGGCGGACAGATTCTCCCCAAATGCCAAATATCCTACAAATGCGCCAACCGCGACAGCAAGCATAACCAGACCATTATAGGTCATGAACAGAAGCCTGGGGGAATGAGCACTCATCTACAAGAATAGAGCAAAAGAATGGTCCACAGGGCCCCGACTTACATGATAAAGAAACTATAGAAGACCTGCACCGCATACAGGCCCGCCATTGTGATTTTCCCTGTCCGCTCAATGGCCCTCTTACTATCCCTCCCTATTACTAGCGGTGAGCTTTCGCTGGAAACATGATTTTGGCTTTGGGGGGCATTTTCGGCGGTGGCAGACTCGTCGGCGATCTCATTGCCTTTACAGCGAGCGTCAATGGGAGCTCTAGCTCAACGGGGTCGAATGACAGCTCAAGACCAACACTCAGGGATCACGAGATCGGGTTGCCCCATTATCCGACATTTAAACCATTTCAAACAGACAAAAAAAATGGAACAAAGAACTTATAGAGGCCGAGATATAAGAGCAAACTTACCTCCAATAACTGCTGGTGTAGAATACGCACTCAACCGCCGAGCGTGGGCGGCCTCATATTGACGAGTAATTTGACGAACACCCTCATACCCCGCGGTCAAGAGCACGATGACCACCAGGGATGTCAAAAGGGAAACAGGGCCCGTAACTCTCCATTTTGAGAAGATAATGCAAAGGTTTTCCGTGGACCAAGTGAAAAGCATCTATGGGCAACCAGAGGTTAGCTCGGAAGGTGTGGAAGGCCGCAAATGGGCGATCGAAGAGTGAAAGCTTTCCTCGAGCTGAGGGTAGATCGTACATTCATATTACATTTGCCTCCCATATCCATGTCACCATGGTCGTGGCCGTGGTCCATATCCATCATGTGGTGCATCTCCATGTTGTCTGTCAAGCTATCTGATCGGGAGTGGACTGTAAAGTAGTTATGTGTGTATATCTAGTGTGGACCAAAATGGTAATTGCGAACATATACACCATATATAAATGAATATACTGGGATAACCAGGTAATGATAAACCAAAGAAGCGATAAACACAACGTGTCCGTGAAGAAAGAGGAGGTTTCGAGGAAGCCAGGGGGGGAGAACGAAGAAGGGAAGCTTGTCAGCCCCGTCCAGTGCAAACAGCACAAACGCCCCATCGATAAGATCAACTCCCAATCCGGAAATCACTTAGACTTCCTTCCAGGCCTCGCTTCCGCACAGCTCTCTCCCTCGCTGTATCTCCGCTCCACCTGCACGGTCTCGATCCCGCAATTCACCACCCCGATTGCCACACATCATCTCTCATCTCGCAGGCCATCGGAGCTAGCAACTTACATCACCAAGATACGAAGCCCAGAGCAATGACCGAATCCGCTCCCCCGGCGCCTTCGTCCGCCCCCGTCGCAAACAACTCCGCAACGACTCCCGCGACAGCAACAACAGGCAATGGCGCCTCGAATTCGGTAACCCAGAACGGAACCACGGCGACAACGTCAACAGGTAGCAATGGCACCGATGCGGTCGATCAATCAAGGGTGAATCGCGGTCTCCCGTACTATGAGAAACTGCGACGCGAGTTGCGGGATACGCTACAGAAGAAGCGACTGATGGATAAAAGCATGGTGGGTACATTCCATCCAGCTTTTTTTTTGTAGCTCTTTACTTCGCCGCGGCGCTTAATCCGATAAAAATGACTCACAAAATCGCTTTCCTAGGCCCAACTCGAAGAACAAATCTACCGCTTTGAACAATCCTACCTCGAAGAAACAACAGCCGGAAACATCATCAAGGGATTCGACACCTACATCAAGGGTTCATCTAGCGGTTCCAGCCTCGGCGCAAGCGGTCTATCCCTTTCATCAAGCATGGGGACGGCATCAAGACGCAAGGCCCAGGTGACGGATAACGATCGGGTATTTTCGCGGAGCTCAGCTAGTTTCATGCGCGTACGTACACTCGTCCATCCACCCCCCTCTCGCGCTCCTATCCCCTTTGCAGGGTTATATCAATTAGCGGATAAACTAATCGTCAAGTAGGACTCACCCGCCCCTTCATCGGCGCAAACAACGCCCTCTCACGCTCCGACCCCCACCTCCACATATAACGGGTCATCCGGGAAACCGAATAACGGGGATACCTCGTCCGCCGCCGGAAGTGTGAAAGGGTCGTCCTCGAAGAATAAGAAAAAGGTCTCGAATAAAGATAATAAGAATGACGATGATGCAGATGACGATAAACCGTCTACTAAACGATTGAAGATTAGTTATGGACGAGACTAACTTTGCTTTTTTTTTTCTCATTTAAAAGATTTGGCTCGGAGTTGATGGAGGCTCTTTTTTTTTTTTGAATTGGTGTAACTCTACTTTTATTTACTACTTCCTAGATTTCAGGAGCTTGGGCGCGCTCTCAGATGAAGAATCTCTACCGTGTGTTGTTTTGTTACTTGGGATTCGGATTACAGGTTGCATTTACATGGCTATTTTTCTATTCCTTTATACTTGTGATATCCTCTCCATTGAATTAACATTTGTACAACATAACCCTCACAAACTCAAAATAAATAAAAAAGAGGGAGAGAGAGAGAAAAAAAACCATACTCTTATTCCATTCACATTGCAAAAGGTCAAGGAGGGAACATAAACTACAATTGCAACCGATAAGTCGCAACCTCAAAAGCCCTCAACTCAACCCCGACCCTCGACAAATCCGAAACATCCCTCTTAACCTCCAACTCCACCTCATCATCCTCGAGAACATTGCACTTCCACGCCTTCTTCACCGGAAGCTGAGAGCTAATAACTCCCCTACCCTTCCCACCAAGCGACTCATAGATCCGGAGAATGATACTCTTTCCTTCCCGGAGCGGGAGATTATCCCGGGAGACGTCCTCGTCGTCTTCGCCACGCTTGATCACGTCTAGGATAAGGGCCGGGGAGCCGGAGAGGAAGACAGGGCTGATGGGCTGTGTACTCGTTATAGTTTTTGTGGGGTGAGTAGAGGGTGTAGTGGTGTTGTGACGGTGGTCTGGGGACGGTTGGAGAATGAGTGGATGGTTGAAGTTGTATCCTGCTCGGACGGTGCGGGCGTCGAGGGGTCCTGAGTGTGGGAGGATCGCGTAGCGGATGTGGTGCCGGCCCATGTCTGCGTGAGCGTCTGGCGCTTTGGAGGCGCGGAGGAGGGAGAGGCGCATGAGGTTGCCGCAGGTTGCGAAGCCGTATTTGGAGTCGTTGAGGATGGAGACGCCGTAGCCGTATTCGGAGAGGTCGGCCCATTTGTGGCAGCAGACTTCGAATTTAGCCATGTCCCAGCTGAATAAATCGTAAGTTAGCGGTTTATTTGTCCTTTTCTTAGTTTTTGGGCGGGGGGGGGGGGAGGGGGCAAACCTGGTATTGTAGTGGGTTGGGCGCTTGATGAGTCCATATTGAGTCTCGTAGGAGGCCTCGGTATTTGTGATGTCGACGGGGAACTCGACCTTGAGGAATTTCATTGTCTCTCGCCATTCCACTTCAGTCTCCAGCTCAACGTATGACGCCTGGTCGTCTACGGCAGCAGCCAGGCTGATCGTGGTTTTAGCCCAGCTATGCTCACTGATCCTTGTTTCGGTGACAACGCTGACACGGTAGCGGTCTTGTTCAGCGATACTCGTCCTGCCCGAGTGCAGCTCCTCCCTCGATTCGAGGTGGTAAACCTCCACGTCCCATGCCTGCCAGTAGAGTGGTTTGTCGTCGAAGATGACGAGCTGTCCAGCCTTTCCGTCTTTTGCAATCACCTCACGGTCTGCTTTGACATCGTATAAGGATGTGATTACGCCGTTTTCGACGTCCACTCTGAGCTTCTCGTTCTCCAAACGGAACACGCCAGGCTGGATCTCCTTTACGCTCACAAGAGGGTCCTCTTCACGTCTCATATCCTGACACGAGATGAAGCCGGTGCCTCCGTTAACCACAGTGTAATTCGGACCACCGAGTGTCATGAGTTCAGCAGGGATCTTGACGACCTCGGATCGAGGCCATGGTAAGGTATTAAGGGCGATGAGTTCCTGGTGGTCATTCCCATCGCTCCTCGATTCAAACCCGAGGGCTTTGAGTGCTTCTTTCCTCGCCTTCAAGCCGGTCTCGAAGATCTCTGCGTAGAGCTTATCGGAATCATCATAACACATCTCAATAGAACTGCCAGGGAGACAGTCATGGAACTGGCAGAGAAGCACGCCTTCCCACATATCATCGATCTCCTTTTTCGGGTACTTATAGTCAGTTGTGTCCGATAGAGAGGCAAACGTTGCCAGAAACTCGAGCTCTCGCAGCAAAAACTCTGCCCGACGGTTGTTGCGCTTGTTGTTCGCTTGCGTGGTGTATGTGCCACGATGTAGTTCTAAATAGAACTCCCCGTACCATGTACTGAACTCAGTCCCGTTTGCGGCCTTGTCCTCTAGCCTTGCGAAGAAGTCATCGACAGATTCTCCCATCTTCACCCGCGGGAGCGACCCCACCTTGTCACTGAGGCCACGGCAACGGCGGAGCTTCTCTAGATGCTCAAAGGTAGGGCCGCCGCCACCGTCTCCCTTTCCGAAAACCAAAAGAGAAGTGTTATCCTGGTCTAAGGACTTGTGCTGAGTGACGCTGCGCTTCACGTCACCGAAATGAGCACTGGCCGTGTATGTTTCAGACGGCGGCATATGGCACATAACCTGACTACCATCAAGTCCAACCCATTGGAAAGTAGTATGGGGGAAGTTGTTGATGTTGTTCCAGCTGAGTTTCTGTGTAAAGAAACGGTTCATACCGGCGAGTCGGGAAAGCTGAGGAATCTGCGAAGAATACCCAAAGGTATCTGGAAGCCAGAAGGTTGTGCAGCGCTCTCCAAAATTGCTCTCGAAGAACCTCTGTCCGTAGATAAACTGTCTCACCAGAGATTCCCCACTAGGCATATTGGTATCGTGCTCAACCCAACTGCCGCCAATCGGTTGAAAGTTACCCTTCCTCACCCACCTTTTCACCCGGTCAAACACGGACGGATAGTATTGCTTCAACCACTTGAATTGTTGCGCCTGGGAACACGCAAAGCGGTGCTCGGGATATCGGTCCATCAGATCACATTGATTTGACCATGACCGAGCCACTTTACGCTTAGTTTCCGCCCACGGCCAGAGCCAACATGTGTCAATGTGGCAGTGTCCAATGGCGTACACAATCGGGTCCGTATCGGTATCATATACTTGTGACGAGTCAACTTTATCGCCCAGATATTTCTGAGCAATTTTGCGTGCTTTTTTGATCGCCTCCTGGCCTCCATTGCCAGCAATGAAAGCATCCATGATGGAATTGGCCACGACATTGGCCTCGTGGGATTGCCAGCCATCACTCGGGAACTCCCTAGCAGCATCTACGGAATAGTCAGTCTATCGAAGTTCCCCCCAAACCCCTCGGGCGAACTAGAGTTGACATCAGCTTACCTCCAATAATCCAGAAGTCATAGAACAAGGCCCGCGCCTCCAGGTTCACAGCAGTAATTCGCGCGGTGTGCAGCGTATAGTACATATCCGGCCTTGGAGGCTGGATCGAGTCCCCACCCGGAGCATTGCCAAACATCTTATTGCACGCCATCTCGATATAGAACGTATGTTCTTTGCCGTCACGCCAGGCATCCGGAATGATCCACTCGATACGCTCACCACCACCGGTGAGACCCTGCAGCGGGCGACCATCCTCCGTCCACACCAAGCCCTCATTGTTAGCATCCCAGTGGAATTCCAATCGTTCCTTCTGGCGCATATCCTCCGGGATCGTCAAGCGGATCCGGAACCAGTGAGTGGACCAACTAGGGCCGAAGGAGGCTCCGATATGCGTAGGTTTGAATTCATGCGAGGTGGCCTCTTCGAAGGTGGGACGCTGCAGATCCGGGGGGGAGTAGACGGAGAGCTTGACATGGTCTTCGTCGGAGCTGACAGCTTCAAAGAGCTTTCTGGGGTCGATGTTTTAGCAGTGTGACAAACTTATTTAGTTTTTGGGTTTCCTTTTCAAGTGCGGGGTCGAGAGAATGGGAGAAGTACAACGGTCAATACGATAGGGATACTCGACGGGGGACATACCCAATAAGATTTTCGTTCTCGTATTGACCATGGGAAGAAAATTGACCCAGGCGCTCAGTATAAATGCTCCTGATGCGTTGGCCAACGGGGCCATTCGGCGCCCGGGGCAGCGAGCTGGGAGCTTGTCGGGGAACGTCTCCACCCATGGTAGCGGGCCCAGCCAGCAGGGGGGGTTAAGGAATTGATTTAATGGGTGGAGCCGACGACGATAAAAAGGTAAACTCTTCAGGATAGAAGGGTACGGGGAGAAGAGTTTCAGAAGATCAAAGATGCGGGAGGGATGAGAAGGATGACGGATGGGGAGGAGAGGTGAGATGATGGAGAGGAGACGGCAGGTGACGTTGTTAGGTGGTGTGTTGCATGCGGAGAAATTGACGAAATGGCGGGGAAACTGTCCAGGAATGCGTCCAGCCGGAGGACGGCATCCATGCAACAAGACAGGGGAATGTTTCATCGCCCCATTTGGGGATGCGAACTCAATCCTGGATTAGATGCAGAAAAGTAAATCATCGAGAGATTTTCATGGTTGATGGTTCATCGGGGATGTACCTCTGCCAGGTACCCTTGTTGACAATCGTGGGTGCTTGATTTTCGGCCCCTATGTCTGACAACATTCACTATTATATTGGGCTTAATATTGGTTTACTCAGAGAATCTAACGAGTAGCGATGTCTTGGAAATTTTGAGATTGCCCACTTTACTTGCTTTCTGTCGGTCCAAATTTCACCTTGAGTCGCGACCTAGGTCCGAACTATATTCAGCAAGGGTTGAACCTTGAAACATTTCGTTTTGAGAGACTCGGCGGTCTTCAAACCGAAGCAAGACAATGCAAAAATATTAGGGTAGAATCTTAATTAGAGTGTTATGAAAATCGTCTTATAGACATGCAGAATGGAAATGCAACATATTGAGGGAATCATCCTCTCCGTTTCACCAACGCCAACCCTAGCCAACCAGCAGAGATATCAAGAGGTATATCAGCCAAATAAAAGAAAAATAAAGAAAAAAGATAAAGAAAAAAGATAAAGAAATGAAGTGAAAGTTAAAACTAAAGAATAGAAATTATAATAGAAAAATGTCTGCCCGGACAGTAGAGAAAAAGGAAGAGAAAAAGGAAGATTAGGAATAGAGGAATCGGTCAAGTTAACCCAATGCATCATGCCGCATCATACCCATGGATCCTCTCGTCCGTAGGTTGTGTACGGATTGACCGGTCCGACTAAGCGAATTTGCGCTTTCAGTTGTGTGTGTCTTCGATCAACCCTCGACCCGATCATCTTTTTTCGTGCTCCATCGATAGCGACCAAGACCTGGCTTGTTCCATCCTGTAGCGCTCTGACATAGTCGCGGGTACTCTGCTGCAGCTGCGAGCACGGTGGAGACCTCGATGGCGGTGTTGCTGAGGATACAAATCCCTTTTTAGGCGTATTCTTCTTCCGATACTTTGGGAAGCGCACATTGTGATGCTGGCGATAGCTGATCCGCTTCTCCCGGCCGGACTTGTCCCAAATCGCCGCCCCGTATTTTTGATACGGTGTAATCGGGACAGCCAATTGCTTTTTTCGATGGTACGGAATAGGCCTCTGCTGCCGTTTCGATATTTCCCCTGTGCTCGACGTGGTCGTGGACAGGGACAACTGTGTCATTACTATTTGGTCACCAGCTTCCAGTGGAGTCTGCGGCGCTGTGGAGCCTCCGCGGTCAGAGCGGTAGCTAGCACTAGTCGACGGGGCTGCTCGTTGTGACGGAGTATACCCAGGCGGGTACTCCGAAGGGGCGGTGGCCGGCCGGGGCTTTCGTTTGGGCGGTTTGTCCCTTTCGACGGAGTTCCTAGACAGCCTTCGCTGGACATAGGAGCGAATCGAGTTGCGGACATCGTGTGCGAGGGTCAGGCTGCTCTTGTTGTCGGTGGAGGTCCACCGGGAGCGATTCTTGGAGGAGAAGTCGAAGGCGGAGAAATTAAGTCTGCTGGTGTCTTTCTTCCGCGGTTTAGCTGGCAGGTGGGGCGAGTTTTGTTGGAGAGCCGAGGGCGTGGCTAGCTCAGGGAAGAAATCCCATTTCTTCTCGCGGAAATAGTGGTTGGGCCCAACACGGTTTGCCCAGTTCGGAGGACGACCGGAGTGGTCTTCCGCCAGGAAAGTGGTGAGGGCCAAGGACGAGGTTCCCGGTTTCGCGAATGGTTCGATGGGGGAGCGATCTAGAGTGGAAACGGAAGGATGATCGACAAGGTCGGCCAAATCGTCCGAGCCGGAGCGCACGAATACGGGATAGCTCTCGGTTGAGACGCTGGACTGCCGGCGAGCATCATCTTCGTCATCGTCGTTGAAGCTATCGACCGTACTGCTGTTGTCGCTCCAAGCCGTTGAGCCGATGAAATCTGGAGTCTCGGGTAGTGATTTTGTTGGGAGTTCAGGGAGAGGTTTGTCCAGGCGCAGTGTTGGACGAACAGGTGAAATGGGTGTGTGCGGGGGAATGACTCTTTCCAGACCCTCGAGGGACCGAGGTCTCATGGGAGGAGCCTGCCTCGACACGGTATAAGTTGACGGGGACAACATTGTTCGAATCACCTGAAGAGGGGTAGTGGGTATATAGAAAGGTATGCGACCAGTACTCCAGATAAACAGAGAGGTAAAGCGAGGCGGGTGGGCGAGAAGCACTTCCCCCTCCTTTGGAGGTGAGGAGGGGAAGAAAGCAAGAGAAAAGAGAGAGAGAAGACGAGAGTAACAAAATGTAGATAAACCTGGTACAAGAAGTAACCAGTCCAGCACCCAACTTGTGTGACGAGCAAGGACTAGAATCAAATCGGATAAATTAGACGGAGAAGGGACCCAAAAATGTGAACTTTAAAGATAGGGTTGGGCCTTTCTTTTTTTCCCCTCTTCCAAATTATTATGTATTATTTTCTTTTAAACATTCTTAGTAGGTTTTTTTTTTTCCCTTTCTTTTTCGTTGTCTTTGATCTTTTTAGCCTTATTCGGGTGCCCAGGATGGAGATCACAAGACCCCCGCCAGTCAGCTCCTGGCTGTCTTGTTCTGCTGCTGCTGGTGATGCTGCAGGGTAAGACTGTCCGACAAAGAATGCCTCGAGACCACCATCTTCTGCATGAAAGAAAAGGGCACGGAAGAACGCCAGCAACCGACTGGATGAAGGAAGCGGGGGAGGGAAACAAGAGAAAGTATAATGAGAAAGAGAGAGATACGGAGTAGATCCGAGGGGGAACTCGGGGAATAGAAATAAGTAGGTGAAATGAATAATTAGTACGATATCGTCATCGCCTTTAATGGAGAAGCAGCAGTCATATTTCAGGCGTGAGATGAGATGGGAATACTATTAATGAGATTTCCATCCCTAGATTCATAATCCATGAGGCTACGAGCGACCACCACCGAAGATAAACAGAAAAAAAGAAAAAGGCAGAAAGGATGGCTGCTTGTCTCCTACAGGATGATCATGGACACGGATAGCCTCATGAGGGTGACACATTGATGCAAGGGGATCCCGGGCTGAGCCCGACACAGCCTACACCAGCCGACCTTGACGACTATGGATGCTAGAGCGTGAAGTGTGGGCGCGAGAGAGTTATTTTAAAATTCGCAGCCTCGGGTGAGATTGGAATCATCGGATTTGACAGAGATAGGCTTGATGATGGAATGATTTAAGATTGAGGAAAATAGCTCGCGATTTTGTCAGCATGAACGGTGATAACAAGAAACAGAAAGAGAAGCACTCCCGGCGGATCAACCTTAGCTTCGGTGGACTCAAGGTCCTCAGTTCAGCTCCACCAAACCAATCATTCGCATCCACCATTTCCATCGTTCATGCAATCTCCTTTGGGTCCAAATAATAATGTTCATGGGTCTGAGACAACAAGGGCTTCTAGGGCAGTTTTGCCCTTTCTGATTTATCCCTCTCCAACGACAACTCCCTTTAATTTAATTATGATTACCCCAGGTTGTTGCCCGGTGAGCCCTAATTTCTCACTCTAACATTTGAGGAACTCCTGGGGTTCGAATGGGAATCCATGTCCTGGAACTTAATCTTGGGTTGAGATAAGGGTGATAGATCACATTCAAACCCACGCTTTCGCCTTCTTTCCACGATCCTGGGCTCCCGGTGCCTTGGACACTTTTCTCCCTTCTTGATTCTGCCATCTGGCTCCCCAGTTGACTTTCTCAAGGCCTCATGACAGGCATGGTGGTACAGAGATACCCGTGAGTAACGATCGATTCGCCTTTATCCATTGAATTATGGATTGTTATTTTCGTAGGGTTTGTCTGGAATCACAAATTAGACTTCTTATCAAGACTAATTTCCCTCCTTTTGAGCTTCACTCAATATTGGAGTCGAAATCGCGTTATCTATCTATCATATTTCTTTTTCCGCTTCCAACTCAACAATTGAATAAACCAGGCTCTTTTTTCAGGGGTCACTCGGCCTCTGCTCTTTCTTTCAAGAAGCAAACAATTAACAATTCCATAATGTCCTCTCTTCGGTTTATAAAAACAAACCAAAATCACAACTCTCGAGGAGAAGAACCGTTAGTCAATGTCGACCTCTTCTCCATCCAACTCTGTGCTTCGACTCCACCGTTCATCCAGGATCATCAGGCTTTAATTAGTCCCCTCAGCCTTGATCCTTCCCCTGCCTATTGCCCCATCCACCTGATCCCCCTTCCTTGAACCGCAAGTCCTGCCTCCTCCGACTTGCTACACCTACACCTGTGACCTGACAGGTTCACGACTTACGACACGGAGAAATAATTTCACTCTCAACCAGCAGCGTCAACGCAAGCACAAGTACCCCGGGAAACCTAAATCCGCCCAACACCTTGACGCTTGAACTCAATTATACTACAAAAAGAAGAAGAAGAAGAGAAGACGTCTATGTGCATTCCAGCCTGTGGAATTGCGGTCAGCCGTCACCTTTTTTTCTTCTTTTTTTTTTACTTTTTTTTTCCTTTGTCCAACTGCAGCCAGAGTTGACCTTTTTTCCTACCCATACTGACGGAGTAGTATATTTACGCTCGGACACCAGTCTAGTGTCGATTAAGTAGAGAATGAATGTTACACTCGAGAACCGAATCCAAAAAAAAAAAAGGCAATTAGGCCAAGGAAGAAGTCGATCATAATTCGGGAACAGAGGGCACAAAGAAATCCCAGATTGACCTGACCACCCCTTAGCTAGGTATACTCCGTAAGATAGGTAGTAGGTGCCGGTACAGTGTCTGATGGCTTCTAGAATTCTAGAATTCTAGAATCCCCCACATCTATCCAAATTACGCGCATTCCAGATCAGTTTCGGCTTAGAATGGGAGTGAATCAATTGTCTTGGATCCATATTTCTGATGGCCCCATTTGATTTTTTTTAAGAAAAAAAATTTTTTTTTAAAAACTAAAAAAAGGGAAGAAAGGATGTATTGTTTTAGACACTAACGGCCGAAATATGGGGATTTTTGGACTCGGGTACTACTGTACTAGAGGTACTACTTGTATGCGGGTGACATTGGGGAGGTGCCTGGATGCAAGGAGAAGCGATGCAGTGTTTGATTTCAGCTCCTTGGATTGATAATGATATATATCCCTTGTTGAGAAAGTACTACGTGGTTCTCATTCCTCATTATTATGAGAGACAAATTTCTAGAATTAGGTGAATAAACAAACCCGAGGCTCTCCACTCCGTATCTCCTAATAACGCTGTCAAGTAGAAGCAGTAGTAAGCCCAACCGATAATGGGTATCTTTATATACCAGTCTATGTCCTCCGAAGTACGAAGCCCTTAGCTAAGTTTGGCCGCCAATTCCAAATCTGCCTTGGTGAGCTGATCCCCAGGCTTTCGGATCGCCGTTAACCTCCCCATCCTCCCCAACCGGTCAATCAGCTCCTCGTCGCCCATATGACGGTTATGCTCGAATTCCGGCTCCTCCCCATACGCCACCCGAGCCACGTCCACCAGCATGCGAGCTGTCATGCCAAACACCCGGTACCGGGTCACCTCGCCGGACTTCTCCTTCTCTTCGAGTTTCGTCACGGCCTGCTTTTGTTCCTCTGTTGTCGGTTTCGGCTTCACTACCGAGCGAGGATTAATCGGGACGAAGAATTGATGCACTACCCATTAATTAGCACCCCTAGGCAAAAGTCACGGGGGATAAGTAAGTAAAAAACAAAAGGGAAGGAATGATGTACTTCTCCAATTACTCGTATACCACTCCGTCCACAGCCCCTCATACCAATCCTCCGGATCCCCCATCCCACTCGCCTCATCCCGCATCCGAAGAAAGCTCCGAAATGGCGCCGTAAACACCGCCGCTACTTCGCGTGCATCCAGCTCCGGGATGAGCGAGACCTCCGGGTCCGCATTCTGGCCCGTCGTCTCGTCGTATGTGTGCAGGAGCGCCACGCACGGCCGTACGACGAGCTCCGTCCGGGCTAGACTTGCCGGCAACTCGCACAGGTGCTCGACGGCGAAAGGCCGCCGAAGCGCGTGGTTGATGTCTGGTAGGCCTATTTCCTCGTTTGCTTCGCGACGGGCGGTTTGGAAGGGGGTTTCTTCGAGGGAGTCGGCTTTACCTTTTGCATGTGTTAATTTCCTTGGCCCCATGTAGTAGGTAGCCGGGCGTAAGACTTACCGCCTGGCAAGGCAGCTTGGCCAGCGTCTAGATATCATTAGTTAGTATATTTTTGGTTGAGGTAGAGTGGAAAGAAAAAGGGGGGCGGTTATACATGAACTCAGCGTTGAAGCACGGATTGTAAGCACCACTCTCAGGTCGCCCTTGGAGTCTGCATAAAGCAGTACTAGAACGGCGGCTCTCCGTGACAACGGGACCTGGTAAAAGCCGCTTGGTGGTGGTTTATATGACCTTAGTCGTTCGACTGCGTTCTATATAATTCATCACATGGTTAAGACTTTGTAGTTAAGTTTAACGTGGATATCTCGGAACCGAGTTCGACCCAAGCATAATAGATCCATGCCGATGTGATAGAAGAGAATGAGTTATGTCATGCGGGGAAGTAGTAACAAGAAATAAAATTAAAATCTATCAAGACCGGCTTACCCGAGAAACGAGGTTCAGTCGTGGCATTGTGAGTGACGATGCAGTAGTAGTAGTGGGGGTGACGGTGGTAGTGAAACTGCGAGGAGACAATCGTAAAAAGCCCTGTAAAAAGGGTTGCGCTCTTCGCATAGTACCGTAGTAGGAGTGCTTCGGTCGATTAATTGCACAGCCCCGGTCCTTTTATTTTAAAAGAGGATAATAATTGGGGTTCAATGAGGAGGTGGTTGCTTAGCCGTTGCCGAGGAATGAAGGTTGGCACCACATGAGCCACTCTGGTGGGAAAAAAAATGCAAGGGCCCGAACCGCGATTCGAACGCGGGACCTCTCCCAGTCTTGTACAAGTGAACCTCGTACGGGTGAAAGAACCCGAAGGGAGAATCATACCTCTAGACCATCCGGGCTGGTTTGGATGATGACTGATCCATAGTATTGACCTTTGAGCAAACCAGTCTCTGATAGTCAATTTGAGTGATATGAGCTCCGCGTCGGATATGGTATATCCTCCAAGTAGCAAGTAGCCTTTTTAAGGGGTTTGCTTTTTAATTACATAGCCATCTCCTCTAGGAGTGCTCCGTAATATTACCTCACCCAGTAATTCATTGAATGTTCTATCTTCTAGTCAGCTTGGCGCCGTGAGGTTGAGGTTTATTCAGCGGGCGAGACCACAAAATATATGATCGGTGCCGTCCAGCCGTCCGGCGATGTGAGATAGGTACATGATGGAGAACTACATACGATGGTAAAGCCACGATGGTCGAGTGGAATGCATATCTCTATTATTGTATATTTGACATAGTATATCCAATTTGTGAAACCGGTAGTTGTGCCATAGTATAATGAATAAAAAAGAATAAATAAGTATGTATAGGACAACTGAACCCACACCGGCCGGCAGTTTTCACATCAAGGTCATTTTCAAAGCCCCCCTTTCCAGAGATCTATGGTGTTTGATACATTGCAAAAATGAAAAAGGAAATAAAAGTAGATAGTGGTGAGTGTGGTCGGCCTTGTGTCGACTCATCGAAAAAGGAAAAAAGAACGGGGAAAGGTCTATCATATGGAAATTAACACAAAACGAGAAAGGTAGAGGTAGAAGTAAGGCATAGGAGAGGGAGAGCAAGAAACTGAAAACTCAAGACAATATAACACAACGCCTCCCCAGCCCAGCATCAAAATAATATTCAACACCAACCACCCACGGAGTGGGCGCAGGGGTAAAGAAAGGTAAAGAAGACAGGTTTCTATACTTCAGGCTGTCTATTTCTTCACTTCCTTGGCCTTCGCAAGCTCAATAGTCTGTGCCTGCTCGGCCTTTTCCCCCTCCTTCTGGGCCTCGGCCGCTTCTGCGGACTGCTGGGCCTCGAATTTGTGGTCATCCTTGTCGTCAATGTCTTCAGTATCCTTTGGAGCTGCCAATCCTTTCTCCTCGCTCTCGCTTATTTGCGAGTTCTCCTCCTCGATGAGCTCCTGTTGCTCCTTGATAACCTCCAAGCGCTGCTTGTTGGTGGCAGCGCCCTCAGCATTGTGCACCTCAAGTTCGATCTCGTGGAACAGTTCCTCTGGAATGCTCGACAGAACGGACCGGAGTGCTTCAATCTGAGAGGACACCTCCGCCTCCTTGCCACCTTGTGCGTAGACATACGCATTGCTGAGAACGAGGAGAGTGGAGGGGACACCCTGCTTCAGACGGAGATCCAGCCACACTGCCAGATCCTCCCGCAGACGAGCGGGAGAGACGCCATGGGAGCGGATACCACGTGACGCAGAGGCCATCTGCAGCTCGGGGACGGAGAGCGAGGAAACGCCTTCGTAGAAAATCGCACGATCGTCTCGCTTGATCTGGCGCATGCGGTGTCGGATGTTGTATCGAAGCATCGCGTCGGTTCCGAAGGAGTTCAGGTTCATGTACTTGCAGATTCCAACCAACTGGGGTCGGGACAGGTTGTCCAGGGTAAGATCATCCTTGAAGATCTTACAGACCTTGATAACATCCTCGGTCGAAGGAGCTTCGCCGGTGGTCCTGATTTTCTTGAAGAATTCCGCAAATTCCTCGTTCCTAACAGTCGCGGCGGTGACGGGGAGGCCCGACTCCTTCAGTGTATTCTTCAAAAAGGCAGAAACCTCCTTTCGGGTCGAACTCAAGTTCAAGGCCTTCTTTTCGCGGGCATTCTGGCCCTCATAAGTGCTGGGCAGCATATTGGGGAACATCTTAAGCGCCACGGGCAGCAGCAGCTCCGCAAAGGGGATAATGACAAACATGGAAAAGGGAACCAGTCGGCCGAGATCTATGACGGTTCTTTTCAGCTATACGCACCGGTCCGTTAGCGATGTTCACACAAGAATGGCAGCGGTCAAAGAAACCAACCTGTCGGTGCTCTCGTCGGCTTAGTTCATAGCCTGCGGCCATTTTTAGAGCTAGCTTAAAACTAATCTTAACCTCCGTGGCGAGAAGCTTGGTGCCATCCCAGTAGTGCTGGACCTCCTTCTTGATCTTCTGCCCAAGAGTTAATTTTTTCGTCTCTTTCTTCTCCTCAGCAAGCTTCTTCTCATTTTCATCTGGCCTGGCAACGCCCGTCTCGCCGGATTCTCCCTTCTTCTGTACACTATTCTGGGAAGCGACTGTGAGATCGGGCTGGGGGGTAGCTGATTGGCTTCCTGTCGCAGTGGTCGATTGTGACGGGATAGGTTTCTTGGCTTGTTCGGCATTGAAGCCTGGGGGTGGGAGCGGCTCCCCCGAGGCAGATGTGGACGTGGAATGCTCGGTCGCATATCCACGCTGGGGCACTAGGATCGCGAGGGCAGATACTTGGGATGGCAGACCTCGACCATTGAATCGGAGGGTGGTCGCACCCAAGGCTGCGGCATAGCGCGGTCGGGCTGTATAGAAGGTCAACAACATTAGCTTCAACCAAAAAAGATCAATGACAATTTCGAAGCGAAATTATACATCGTATTAGGATGAAATAGAAGATATGAAAGCCAGAAACTGACCGACCAAGTTGGACCGCAGGACAGGCACCACTCGAGCGGATCTCATAGTGACGGACATGGTGGAAGAGCTGAGGGATGAAGTTGCTCGCACAAACGAGCGAGAGCAGCAGATAGACACAACAGTTCCGAGTCGATCGGTCCGAGCAATGGAAAGGAGGGTCCTCGGAGTATTCAACCTGATGATATTGGTCGCAATAATAAGCCCAATAAGCTGGATGGTGATGTGTTCTTCCTGCGACGAATTTCGCCCTGTGAGCGTCCGCAAGCAGAGCCGGGATGCACGTGATCATACGGACAGCCGGAGTTTACGTCCCCGATCGGTCAGCTTTAGTCATGCATCGTGCTTAACTATTTGTGGTTTTATGTTTGGGAGTTATGGTTGGCTCATCTTCATTTTAGAATTACGGCTTCCCTCACCTGGTTTTGAGCTGTGTGTTCTGGGGTGGGATGAATAACAGCTCGGTATATTTACTATGTCGACTAGAGGCATACTCAAAACTGAAGAGATATCATCATATTCCAAAAGGCTGAAAGACAAGAAGAAACCCAAAAGACACAGTGAGTCATGTACTAAACACTTGCTAAGCACTAGCATAATAAATCAGTCTCGGTCATCAAATTATGCGGGTATGACACGAAGGAATGACAAAGCGGCATATGAGAGCATTAATTGTTCGCCACTGGAGTTCCGAACATCTGGCGTGGATAGAAAAGACAAGCGTGGATGGGGGGCAAAAAATGAGAGACAATTTCATACGCAAGGGAACGACTGAATTAGGAACAGGGTATCATCGGATGAGCATTTCGAACGCAATCAGAATTCCGGAAAATCATATACACCAAAAGATAGAAGAGGGATCGTAAAGAGTTGACTTAGTTTCTCTCGCGCGCAGTCGACTTATCAGCCGCATTGCTCTCCACGGCTGTCGAAACTGCGCGGGAATCGAGAAGTGGGATCTGTTCAATAGCACCCTTGTCGGCTCCGTTATTTGGAGAAGAAGCTGAACTATCCAAGACTTTAGTTCCTCTGTTGGCAGAGCTAGCACCGGACCCTAGAACTGTCGGAGTGACGGCCCCTTCGGGTGAAGACTGCCACCTAGCGACGTCCTTTTTCAGCTCCTCCAATTCCTTTTGGAAGCGTTTGCCAAAAACATCAATGTAATAGGTTGCGCCGTTGTGGATGCTCAGGATGAAGAGACCTGTCAAAAAGACCCCACTCGCCCATCGGGACCAGAACCAGAGTGGGCATGGAATCATCGTCAAAATAGCATAGGCATACTGGATCATCATGAAAGCGGGAGCTTGTAGTGACTCTGGAAGGTTTAAAACGAATCGACCAATCCAGGTCTTCGCATATGATTTGCGTAGCCATGTAAAGCTGGTTGGTCGCCCCGCCGCAATTTTGTCCGCACGACGCACGGTAATAAAGCAGTGGTAAGACAACTGCCAAATTATATATGGGACCGTTGCCCATAGCATCATCGCCAGTAGCGAGAAGTGGTTGGGTGACCCCGGTTCGCTGGTTTTGATCTGGTAGATTGCCGGGAACCTTTCCTCTAGTGTTTCCAACGGAGTCAAGTGAACCAGGCAATGGAGGGTTACAGGGGGCATAATATGGATGAAGAGGCTAATCTGCTGTTAGCTAAAGGGCATTGTAAGGGTTCATGTAGGTTACCTACCTGACAACCTTGTCCATGCTGTGAAACACCATCGAGTTTCGCCACATGGCGATTGCAACTGCATTGTTTCCGAATGTGAGGCAGAATGTGCTGATGAAGAGCCTCTTGGATCCCGGAAAGACCCAGATGCTGAGCATGCAAAGCATGTTCACAAAGTAACAGAGATCAGCCAAGAAATAGTGATAGCCGATCTTGTGGTATCTATACCAGCGAATCGGCATAAAGTACGCAAGCTGCGCACTGAACCAGATATAGAAATATTGCGGATACGAACCCAGTAGATAGCCGCTAATGAAAATATTGAGCACACCAGCGATAAAAGATATCTTCTCACGTAGTGTAACTGCTGAAGCTGCGTTCCATCGGGTTCCCAGACGTTCAACTCCGACCTTCATGCGACGACGATACTTCTCCAGCTGCTCCTCCGCAGTGGGCACCCGTCTTTTCAGCTCCACCACGACACGATCCTTGGCATTCTTCGAGGTGGATTTCAGCTTCTCCTGCTGCTTCTTAACTTTATCTCGTTGAGCGTTGATGGAGCGCTGCAGCTTCTCCAGTCTCTGCGATAGTGATAGGGTGTCGAGGAGGTCGAAGACCGAAAGTTGGTCTAGCGGGGGGAACGTCTCCCAGTCATCCTGGTACGAGGAAGACCGTCTTCTTGGTGTGTCCGGAGGCGAGTAAAAGTTATCAGAGGAGCCAGGTTCGTCTGAGTCCGAGATATCATCAACCGCAGATGCATGCAGGGAAGGTGAGTCGCCGCCCTTCAGTGAATCTGACTTTCGTATTTGTAGGGCACCGCCTTCCTCCATGATTAATTTTTGTTGGAAGGAAAACAGTGTAGGGCCCTCGCGGTGGTGTGGGTATGGTCGACTAAGGAAACGCGTGAACGTTAGCACCGCCATTCTTCCACACCAAATATCTAGTATTTGCAGCCGTTGTAAAAAAAAAAAAATGAAGCTTGCACAGGGAAATCGCTCCAAGGCTATTATGGAATGACTGGGGAAGAGAGAGGAAGAAGACACGAGGTGGAGGATCCCTTATCAATCCATACCAGCGATAATAACATTTTTAGAGGTGGGGAGAAACATGGATCTTCTTACCTTCGAGTTCCAGATGCAGTAAATCGGTCCTCAAGTCGCAGTTGCCTTGGCCAAACAGGCGGCGGCGCAGGTTGGGAAAAACACTCTCACAGAAAGCACGGGGCTCCGTCAACGTCCGAGGCGCATGACCCGGTGCCAGTTCTCCGAAATCGAGCGACCAGAAACGACAACAGGCGGAGGTCTGATGGAAGACTCACAGATAGAGTCTGCAAAGGCGATGTTGGGAACTTGGGAGCAAGTTGGAAGGATGAGGTTTTGCGTGTGCACGCGTACGCGGTGTTGATTGGCCAGAGCTAGGGATCGGGGGTCTGCCACGGGATCTACAGCCAGGCGGGTCTAACTCAAGTTCCATGAATCCATGAGTGGGAGTGGGCCAATCAGGGTCCTAGGCATTTTATGATAACAACGGGAGTCTTGTTAGTGCTCTAAGAAAGAAGAGCATGAAACGGCAAGTTCCACGCAGGTTTGATCATCATCTGAAAGCCGAATTTATTCATTATATATCTACAAAGGAAAGCCGATACCGTTACACATGGAGTCTCTCATATCTATGAGCTCAAACGGGGACAAGAGAATGACAAAGGAAATAGTGAAAGGAATAGGTAGGGTTATGTTCGGATGCCATACACCTGGCAGGCTTTGATCAATAGCCGTGGAAAGCGAGTGGCCCATGTATATTTGGGAGGGGGTTCCAGAATCCAGTATGTGATGTTAGACCAGTGGGTGGTACTGCAAGATGAGCAAAGTAATCAGGTATTGAGGCTGACCCTGTTGTTTGGATTACTTTAGGGACAGCTAGTGGCCTTGTAGACTCGGTTGTGGACAGTACAGAGGGGTCGAGACTGGAGGAATACGTTGACAAGGTTCTCTCAAGGGAACTTTTCCGGCTAACTGAAGGCGATGAGACTGGAGAGATGGGAAGATGGCATTCTTGGGTTGATGGCCGTTTGTGAGGGTAACCATCACCTGGGGATAGAGTATGGGAAAGTCGTGATGCTTCCCCGATATCCATACCCGATGTATTTAGGGATTGCGAATCATATGACGGGATTTGGTGGCGGCTGTCGGACATTATCGAGGCGTCTCCTTGGACTGTGATGACAGGAACGGGCGGCTCGGCGGCATTACGGCCTGAAATTTGCCCCTCCAGCTCATCATCTAAATGCACATGTGAAACCTGGATAATCGTGTCGCCGCCTGTTAAGAGGAAAGGAAAGGTTAGATCTCTTGTCCACGGTATCACCGCCATTAGGAGACCCGAGAGAAACCGTACTGATTTTGCCATCCAAATAGAGTTCTTCCATCTCCCGCACATAATAGATCTCATCCAAGACCTGCAATCGCGCGGCTGGTAAAATCTGACGCCGAACATCCTGTCCGGCATCCTTTAGTTTGTCTGCTGTGATTCCGTGGCTATCACGGAGCTCGCATAGAATATGTACGAGGAGTTTGATACGTTCTGCGTGTATTCAGTCATATTTAGCATGGGTTGCCCGCAGGGTGGAAAATCATGTAAGGTATGCCCTACCAGCCTTGAGGAGATGGTCTGGTTCCTTATGGGTTACCCCAACAGGCCACCATTTAGGCTTCGTCAACTCCGGGTCCATTCGTTGGGACGAGCCAGCAGTAGATTTGCGCCCATTGTAGGGGTGGTTAACCTGTTTGCGAGGCTCGACCAACTTGACAAAGGCCTTTGCAATGACCCTACAGTTGAGCTGCTGGAAGTATTCAAATGCCTTGTCGTAGTAGCTACGCAGCAGACTTGTTTGGCCCACTCGAAGTGCTGTTCGCTTGATGGATTCACTGGGCGACGAGGGCTCCCAACCGTGACCGATGGCAGAATCAACCCGCCTGAGGCTACGCCTATGTCGCTTATTTTGAAGGGACTGCCATTCACAGGGTATAAGTCCAGCCGACCGAGGGAGACCTGATTGGTACCAGGAAGGCTGGAGACCGAGTGAAGTGTTGGAAAGGCCGATGGTACCTGTTGTGGAGAAAGTGTGGTGCCGGTTATTATCACTCATCAACTCCCTCAACTTCTCCGACACCACTGAATATTCCCGACGATATCTTGATCACTTACCCGAATGGATGTCTTGCAAGCCAGAGTGCCACTCTGTTGTCGCCAATCTTAAGAATCTCTGCTGCACGTCTTCTGTGAATATGGTCTTTTCACGTCCTGTGACCGAGCTGGATGCCTCCACCTGGATCTCCCCATTCTGGTCGATGTACATCATGGCGAAATGTGAGTATGGTAAACTGAATGTGGTGGACTGTGGACGCTGGATTTCCTATTCGTTCCGTCATATTAATCGGGCGGCCGATCCGATTTCATGGGGGACTTAGCTCATACTGTAGGCCTTGATTGAGCAGTCATATCGCGATACGACATTATCTGATGGTCTCCCTCCGCTATCACAGACTGATCTATCGCATCCATTTCACAAGTTGGACTTGTCATGCTCGCGACAAGACCGAAAGACAACCTCTTGTCCGGACAGCTCGCGACCTATGTTTGGGAACTGTTGGCATATAATCGGGGAAGAAGAACAACTACAAAACGTAGGTGATGATTTGGGTTGATTTGGGTGTGTATTGACAGCTGAATATGATTCGAGTTGGGCGCCACCATATATATCATGCCAAAGGCAGCCATAATCCTGCTATCTATTGGGCCGAGTGACGAAAGCAAAATGGGATGAAACCATTGGGGAAAAAGTACCATCTCCAAGCTAATGGCCTGTTGTCACTGGCCTCTTGTAGCCGGTATGACGTCCAAACTAATGCAAGGAAAACAAATACCTACAGACAAAGGAGCGAGACCAATCCGAGCCATGGCGATGACCCTATCAGTGCGCTGATAACTTGATATCCATAAGCCGTTGGTTTATTCCTTTCCTTTCTTTTTCTTGGTTGCCTCAGCTTCCCCGAAAGGTATGGGGAAAGTGTGGTCTGGTGCACCAGACCTAGAAAACTCTAATCAGGTTAAAGAAGGTACAAATGGAAGAGAAGATGATCACCCAACTGATTCCAATAGGCCGAATCAGCCTGAACACCGGGCTACATCATAATGCCTCCGAATTCAATAACCCAACACGCCACGCCATCCACCGAGCAAGTGGGAGTGACTGACGTGCGGCTGGGTGTTGGATATGCCAATATATTGACAAAAAGCAATGACTTGATCTAGGCCGGCCTTACGACTATTGTTCCATCGTTGCAGAGACAACGCCGATCAGCGCCATCGGCCAATCGTGATTCATATGGAAGCCCTTTCCTATTCTATCAGAACGCGTGGTCCTCTATATTCCAGATCGAGGTTTTACGCAAAGTATGGCTCGAAATTGGGGTTCCCCCAAGTGAAGATGCTGGACTTCAACAGCCAATCCCGTCATTTAATCGACTTTTCAGGACGAATCCGCCACTTCGAGGAATCGATGCAGTCCTGTTTGAGAAGTGCAGTAGTCAACTAGTCCGAAACTTGATTGGGGAAGCAAACACGGGACCAATGCAGGCCATCCTGAGCTTCCGTTCAGTGGTGCTTATTGGCAGTCAAGGATGGATTCCATTGTTGAGGACTCGAAAAAAATCGAAGTTACAGATAAGGTTCCCACCAGTGGAATTGGTATCTCCAGCTTGGATTCGATGCACCAATGTGCGATAGAGCTTAGATGCTACGGTACACTGACCGCCGATCGTTTTTGCTCTTGTCTGTTGTACCTCGAAGATTCGGAGTAGGTCACTGAGAGATGCTCCAAAATCTTTCCAAAGGATTCGTTTAACTGTAATTCTCGCAGAGACAGATCGATCATCTCGTTGTGTTACTCTGTGCGATCGCTAAGCTCCCCCCAAAGTAGTACTTCCATATGGAGTTTTCTTTCTCCCCGATGTTTGTCTGCTACGATCTATCGGCTCCATTGGTGAACTACGGATTAATCATCCGACCATAGCAATTGGACAGCTTGTTCGCTACTTCGCCCAATGTTGGATCCTGTGGTGAGGCCGAACGGTCGCCTGCATCAACGCTGGCCCGAAGGAGGACGGGAAAAAAAGGCAAGCATGCTTTGAAAATCAACACACAGACCTCTCCTTGTGTGGTGTAGTGCCGCAATCCCTTTGCGAAGAGAGTGTCCGACACCGAAGTCTTGACAAGGAGACATAACAAAACAAGACGAGAAGGTGGAACAACTTCTCACATTTTGCGGGGAAAGTGGGTTACTTTTAATATTGTCTTTTCCTCTCTGTCACTTTTGCCTTTTGCCTTTCTGAAGCTCCGGGTCGGGTTCCAGGCTATCGGCCAACTCCTCCTCCCAGGAAATCGTGCATTTGTGGCTTGCATGGTTTGTGATCTGAGCGGTATAGCTCACCTATGAACTTGACATATCCACAAAAGCACACCTCACTGTGGAGCCCTCTTCTAAGTTTCGCCTTTACCATGGTTCTTTGCTCTCCCACAATACCTACTGAAACCCTACTGAAAACCAAGGAGCTGGGCAGACGGACCCGAAGAATTCCGTAAGGCGGAAAATATCCCGGGTCAAGCCCTAAAGGAGCGCCTGAGCACTTGCATAGGTCGATGGATTGACCAAAGCCTGAGACATAGAGACTTGCCACTCGACTCATTTCCATCTATAATTGGTACGTGGGTCTATGCTTCTATGAGATAGAACACATTTACCAGTTTCGATTCAGAAATGACCCTCTCCACACCGAGCATTCGAGAAATATGCCCATGTTCAATATTCAGAGCTTCGTCGTGGCTTCGCAAGAGGGGATATGAAGGTTACAGCCGCTGCCATGCTGCACATTACCGCGGTTCAGAGGATTATTTTTATCCCTGCAGTGCACTATTGACTTGCTTGCTCCGCACATTTGGCCACTCTTCCGACTGGGTCTCATCTCTATATCTTGCCCTTTTTTTTTTTTTTTTTTTTTTAAACAAAGTTAATCTCCAACCTACCAGCACTCCTGATTGACGATAGCTACGCTTTATGGAAGGTGTACTCGAAGGTGGCGTCGCTTACGATTCTCAATCCTCGGAAAATGCTCCCATCTATATCGAATTTTTTGATCATTTGTTGTTTGATCGACGTCCGCCGTTTTCTCTCGAGGAAACCCAGATTGGAAGAGACAGACATCCGAGCTGAACAATTTTGTTTTCATGAGTTTCTTTCCTACTTATACCGGTAACAGGTCACACGAAGGGTGAGCCTCTGGCAGTCGGGCTACTACTACCCTTCCGAAATCACCGAACGTCGACTGTACTTCTAGGGGAAGTGAAGAGAATTCGGGCTAAATGAAAAGTAAATGCCGCCACCCCCTTCCTCACCCCGGAGACTTTGTTCTTGCTTTGACATCATTAACTTCAGTCATTACAGTTCTTACCAGAGTGCCACTGACGTACACATTGGATGGAATGTACTTTCCGGACTTTATAAGCCCTGCTATGGTATCATCGGAAGAGAACTATAAATTATGTGTATCAAGAACAAGCCTGCCTGGTTAACAATAGTTGATTGACATACATGGTTACTGGAAAAGCAAAGCTATGCTTGACTCCTTCTAAATCAAGATTCTCTCTTTCTCACATCGGCCTTTGCCCTGGATATCGGGGTAAATCCCAGAGTCTGGAACAGGCTGCTAGGCCTGTGAACACAGTATCGAGGCAGGAAGTTTAAAGCTGCATCATAAACTACGGACTAGTTCCTGTCATTATTACCCAGGTGCATTCTGATGTCTCTCTCTTTTTAAAGCAATCAATCGAAGACGCCATCTATATCTTGTTGGAAAACTGGATTTATTCCGGTGTTTCCAGCATTCTGCCTGGTATTCCTAGATCAAGAAAAGAAAGGAAAAGAAGGAAAGCGGAAAAAGGAGCAAAGAACTTCAATGGACAAGAATATTGAAGCAATAATTAGATAAACAAATAAGACTTACCTTATGCATCATTCCGCAGTCTTCTGCTGACACTGACCTGGATTTCCCGTTCCACGACCAGGCGGGTATGCGAGGGTTGGGACCATTGCAATTGTCGACATAGGTCTAGATACATACTGACTCTCTAGGTATATACTTAACTATAGGCGGAGTATTGAGGTAGGATTTGTAGATACCATTAATCCGTGACATGGAACAAACTAAGAAACCATCCATCGCATCCTGCCCCCCATCAAGCTAGAAATCATAAAGAGAAAAAAAAATGGATCTGAAGAATATTCTACACATCATTAAGAAAGTGGGGGGAAGAGAAAACAGGGAGAGATTAGAGAAATAAGCAAAAAGCACTTCAGGGAATTGCTGTAGTTAAAAGTAAGTGCTTTTAGTTGTATTTCCGGAGCTGCATCCCATGATATTAGCGATTGGCGTGACTAATTTATTGATAGGAAAACGCAAGACTTACATCGAGTGTTAGGGATTTACTGCTGTTTTCGACTTGATCTCGGTAGATTCCGACCAAGGCTTCGCTGTTCTGGAACAGTCCCGTCTTCAAACTGATGACGATGAATTGCATGCCGGGGGCGGCGTGGTCGTAGATGTAATTGGCGATACGGGCAACGTTCGTGTTGTCAAGAGCGGCGTCGACTTCATCCAGCACGAAGAACGGTGATGGCTGGTATGAGTGGATGGCGAAGAGGAGAGCCAGGGCGGCCATGGTCTTTTCACCACCAGAGAGGTGCTCCATGTCTCGGAAACGCTTGAGTGGAGGCATGGCGTGGTATTTGATACCATCCAAGTATGGCTCGTCGGAGTCTTCGATATCCAGGTATCTGTGTGATCTGAGTCAGATCCTATTTTACTCGGAAAGTAAAGAAGCAGACTTACGCTTGGCCTCCCAAGGGGTAGTTTGCACTCCGAGTCAATTCCCGGTAGATGGGCCCGATTTGCTCGGATATATGGGAGAAGGCTTTGTTGAATAGGTCTGATCGGTGGCGCATAACCTCCTCGAACTCCTCCTTGGTCTTTCGCGCACGCATTCGGGCGTCTTCAAAGTCCTTCTCGGTGCCGCGGAGCTTGTTCTCGACGCTTTCTAGACGCTCCATGGCGCGGGTGTTTGGTGCCATCTTGTCTAGTTCGCTGTTGAGGGTTCGGACCTTGTCGAGCAGTTCCTCTTCAAGCTTCTCATCAGAGTCCTAAAATAGAGTCAGCATTGTTCAAGCCTTGATATCTGTGGGTTGATTTTCTTTTCTTTTTTGATACGTACTTCCTTGAGGGTTTCGCCGAGCGAATCGAAATCGACCTCAATACCATAGTCTTGGACGCCGCTTCCACCCTGGAGGTCGTCGTCAACATCCATTGCATCGGGGTCTGCCCCTTGAACCAGATCGTCAATCGGAAGTTGGTCAAGTGGGTTCGAATCATCAGTCAAGGGAAGGTCGATATCTTCGAGCTTGCAGCGTCGGAGAAGAGCATAACGACTAGATGAGTTACGCTGAATCTCAGTTTCCAGACCGTTGATGTTCTTCAGCGTGGCTTCAACATCCTTGCTCCGCTTCTGAAGCTCTCTTCGGTGTTGCGCGAGATTCTCCGCGGATTCAGCATATGTCTCTTTCTGCTCGTCGAGCTTCTCTCGGAGGAGATCGAGCTCAGCGTTGAGTTCGTCGAGCTGATTCCGTACTTGCTCTTGCTCCTCCCTGAGCTCATGGATGAGGTTCTCATCGCGCTTGTGCTGTGTCTCTAGGCTAGCAATTCGATCACTAGTTGCTTGGAGCCGTTGCTGCTCAAAGCTAAGTTGGTTCTCAATTCTGCTCTTCTGCGTCGTGAACTCGAGCTTTTTCTGCGCAGCCTCCTCATGCAAAGACCCTTGTTGCACTTCGTACTCGCGAATGTTACTGTAGCCAAGGCGCTTGCAGAACTTGCGATAGATCTCATCCTCAACGGAGCTGACGGATTCTTGCGACGAGGCAATGGCTTCGTCTAGCTCGTCCAATGCCTCCTGTCGCTCGGTATATTTGGGTCGCAGGTCCTCAAGCTGGCGCTTGACGAAGTCTAGCTCGGTGCGCTTGCTCTTCAGGTTCCTTTCAAGAGCCTTGAGCTCTTCACGTGCATAGGAAAGACGCTGCTCTAGACCGACCAAGTCGCCCTGGAGGGTTTCTTCCTCGGTTCCCCTGCGGTGACCCTTGGGCAGATTTGCAAGATCCGTCATCAGCTTGTCCTTCAGTTTGAAGAGATTCTCAACTTCGGAATCCTCCCATCGCTTCGAGTTTTGTTGCGGCCCGCGACCACCGGTCATCAAACCACCCTTGTGGATCACAGTGCCGTCCAGGGTAACGGCCTTTGCGTCCACGTGTCTCTCGTAGCAGAGATATTTAGCAGTGGCGAGGTCGTCGCACACAATAGCATTACCACAGGCATAAGTAATAGCTCTTGCTACCGAGTCGTCGTAATCAACTGTTTCGATGGCAGGACGCATGCCACGGTGCATACCCTTGAAGTTGGAATTGAAAGCCTTGACTTGAATCGTCTCCAGAGGAATGAATGTTGCCTGGCCGGCTCTCTGGTCGCGGAGATGCTGGATACACTCCTTGGCCGTCTTCTCGTTGTCTACAACAATGGCATCGAAGTGTCGACCGAGGACGGTACTCACAGCTTCAGCATATTTCTTCTGCTTAGGCTTACAGAGGTCACTGACACGGCCTTTGACACCGGGGAAGATTCGTTTAAGGGTTGAGATCAGTTCTTTCGCGCGAATTTCTCGCTCTGTCTGCTTCTTGCCATCGTCCGCTTCAAGGAGCTTCTTCAATACGACCTGAAGCTTCTCCTCGAGCTCCGTCCTCATTTGGGCGACGCGTAGCCTTTCAGAAGTGAGGGCATTCAGTTCCTTCTTCTTGCCATCGATTTCCTTGGACGTGATCTTGACAGTGTCATTAGTAGCCGCCTTGCGTTCCGTCAGTGACTTGGTATCGGACTCTAGGGTTTGGAGCTGCCACTGTGTGCTCTCGAACTTGCTCTTGAGGCTGTTGTAGGCTTCTGAGTCAGTCTTTCGCTGGCGGCGCAGATTGTCCAGCTTTAGTTGCTCCGCAGATGATCGCTTGCTAACTTCTTCCTTCAGCTTGTTGTATTCTTGCTGGTCAGCTTCACTCAGCTGACCGCCCTGTTTGCTCATCGTCTTCTGCCATTCGGCTTCCCATTGAGCCTGGGCTTTTTCGATAACTTTAAGGTCCTTCTGTAACTGCTTGGCGTTGGCTGCCTGCGCCTCACGTTCCTTGGCGATCTCCGCAATCCGTGACGTATATCGCTCGGCCTTCTTCATGGTGATGTCGACTTTCTCGTCAATGGGAACAAGCGCAGTAGTTGACTCCTCGATTTCCTTCTCTTTTCTCACGATGCTCTTTTCGGCGTTAGCCACATCCCGGCCAACCTTTGCGTGAGATTTCTTGGCATCTTCGACATTTCTCTCATACTTCTCTACTCCGCGGCGATATTCCTTGAGTTCATCCTGGTACTTTTGGATATCTGCGCTTGATGCGTCGATCAGGCGCTGGAAGTGGAAGAGCTTCCACAGGATATGTGTAATAATTGCTTGATCACGTTCTTCGGCCTTCCTGGCGTAGTTCTCAGCCTCTCGCTTCTGCTCCTGGTACTGCTTGATCTCGGAGTTGATGCCTCGCCGACGATTGAGCTGAACTGTTTGCTGCTCGGCAGCTTCCTCTGCCTCTGCTTTGAGCCGTTCATATTCAGCCTTGTATTCGAGACTTCCGGAAATCTGCTCGATCAAGCGCGTCAGGTCCTTCGGAGACTGAGAGGCAATCGCCTCCACATCTCCCTGGAATACGAGGAAGTTGCGGGCCTTGATCAATATGTTCTCCTCCTCCAGTGCCTCATTGTACTGTTGCGCAGTGACCGTTCGGTTGTTGATGCGATATTCGCTCACTCCCTGGCTGGTGATAGATCGTCGCCACTGCTGTTCCTCGCCCGCATCATCCTCGTAGACAGCCATGACCCAGGCGGTTTTTGGGTCATTTGAGCCGCTGGGTTCCTGCGACTGCTCCTCGTCGGCTCCATCCTGAGTTGGTTGCTCCCCGTTCGTTTCTCCATCCACTGCGTTGCCATCGGCGTCGACTCTGGATGTGCGCAGGACACGGCCACGGTAAATAAGATCGCGTAGATTCGTGGACCGAAGGTGGGATGACTTGATACCTAAGACGAATGAAATCGCATCCATGCTGAGACGATGTCAGTTTCTGTAATCCTCACCACAGGAGGGCGAGCGGGGAAAGAGACGCACGAATTGGACTTTCCGGACCCGTTGGGTCCGATAATCGACGTAAAATAGGCATCGCCGAAGAGGAGGACATGATGACCTTTGTAGGATTTGAAATCTAGTCGCGAGATTAGCTGCGATCCAGGAATTGCTGGATATCATGAGGATCGAAGAATCACGTACTGAATAGCTCGAGTCTGATAAGTTTCCCCATTTTGCGACCACACCGTCGCTTTTCCCAGCGACCGTAGGAGTACGACGCAAGGGTTTGGCGTACAATTCACGAGGGAACGACGAGATGGTGATGCGATGATGCGATGGTTGTTTGGTTTGAGGGGCCGCCATAAGTTGATTTGATTTGCCGTCGCGTTGAGTAGCCCCAGGCACGCGTCGGGTCACGTGATATATGGTTTCATGGATCTGGGTCTCGTCAGCCGCATTTGACGATTGACTATTTAATTTCTCAAGTCACCACCCTGGTAATTTCAATTGGACAGCTTCAGGTTCTGTGAAGGTTATGTAAAAGTGTGGATATCGCCGCTAGCATTAGCAGCACATAAGTGAACGATGGACGTAGAGTCGCCAGTGAGAATATCCGGGGATATAATGCAAATTTATATATACATAGATGTGATCACAGAAACGAACCATCTGGCCAACACCATGCCACCTATATCTATTGATCTATATCTTATTGTGTGGATGGTTAGCTTGGCGGTTAGAGAGGTTCTGAGATGCACTGGCATATTTTTACGAATTCCTGTCTGAAGGGAATGGCTCTGGCGGAATCGAAATCTTGATCTGGAGGGGAAATAAGAAAAAGACGATGTTATGTCACACCCACTAAGACTAATAGCGCCTCATTGCCAGCCTCTCCACCTCGGGCTGTTGAATCGCCGTTTTGTAACGGCAGAAAAATGTTCCCGTCCGGGCTGCCGGTGAAGACCAGATCGGGGACAACAACCTCAACTTTCCAACACGGTAAAGACGAGGTCCTGCAATCAATTCGCCATCGGGATTTATTCCATTGCTGAGCCTGCTGCTGTGCCCGCATTATTTGCGCGTCTCCGGCATCGTTACCCCAGTTGCGCCCCCACGCGCCTGCTTTTTACCCATCGGAAAAGGCCCGTTTAGCGGATTCGCTCAACGGAAAAGCTTACTCCGAGTCAAGTCGCTTCAACAAAGTGCAAAGCTCCCAAATTCAACTTCCACAACAAGTCATAGCGCATCGACCTGTGATTCGGAACAGAATATCATGGCCTCCAACTATCCTATGCGTCATGTCACATCAGTGCTGGCCAGACGCCAGCCGCGCATTGTTTCCACCACCTCCCGACGTAAGTTTGCCTTGATCCCAACAAAGCTCCTCCAGCGAGATAGCGAGATGAACGCAACATACAACCTCAATCGCTCCTCCACACACCCAGTCCGCATCCCCACCTATTGATTTCGTACAAACTAACCAATGCCTTTTCCCTATCCAAACCACAGGCCTGAACTCCACCTCAACAATCCAAACCCAAAACCCCGCCTACCCACTCTATCCCTCCGTCATCCAACTCCTCCACGAAAAAGGAATCCTCGAATCTGAAATTTCCAAGATCCCCGCCTCAGGTCCCAAGGGCCGCCTCCTCAAGGGTGACATCCTCGCCTACCTCGGTGTCATCCCCGCAGACTACCCAACCTCCCAAGCCTCCCGACTCGAGAAGCTCGCCCACCTTGACCTCAGCAACATCAAGCTCGCGGCAGCCCCCAAGCCCGAAACCCCAGCTCCGGCCCCAGAGGTAGCCGTCGAGAAGCCCGTCGCTCGAGCCCCTCCCACAATCTCCATCGCCGTCTCCATCTCCCTAGCCAAGGTCCTCTCCGCGCAAAAGAAGGTCCAGGAATCCCTAGGCGTCACGGTACCACTGTCCACCTTCCTCGCCCGCGCAACCGACCTCGCAAACGATAGCCTCCCCCGTTCGCCCTACGCAAAGCCCTCCGCCGACGAGCTTTTCGAAGAACTCCTCGGTGCGGACCCCATTACCACATCCCGGGGTGAGTACGTTCCCGAACTCAACGCCATCGATGAGGTTGAGTATCAGCCCGTCAGGGCCGTCAAGGAAGATATCATCGACTTCCTGAGTGGCAATGCCGCTAAGCTGGCTTCGACTGCTCCGTCGTTCTTCGAGGAGGAGGCTGGCTCCGCTCTCAATGTCTTCAGCTTGACCGTTCCAGCTGGAGATGAGAAGAGGGCCAAGACTTTCCTCGAGCGAATTAAGACTTTGTTGACGGTCGAGCCGGGAAGGCTGGTTCTATAGAATTTTTTCTCTCTTTAATTTTTTTTGTATTCTTTGTGTTTCCCATTTGTATTTTGGATGAATCGAGATAGCGTTTAAAAGAACTAATTTTGAGATATATTTGATTTTATCTTCATCTCTTCACTACTGTGCTATTGGGCTGTATGGTTGCGTTCCATCTCACCTAGACTTACAAACAACTACTGGAGAGTGAGCTACGATTCATATGGATCATGTCGGTAATGTGAACTTGAATTCATGTGCGAGGTTCATTCCTGGCTAATGCAATCCATCCCCATAGCATACCTAGAAAAAACAAGCAAGTAAAAGGACACAACAGGCATTGAAAAGGTCCCATGTCATCTCATCGTCAATTTCGGAAAGTTTAGTTTTTTTTTTTAAGGAAAAAGAGGAGCCATGAGGGGTAAAAACGACAAACAAAACAAATTAGAACAAGATGATAGAAGCCATCCCATAAGAGCAACGCCGCATTCTGTCCACCGTGAGGAACACCATGAGCGCCGTCGCTTACACTAATTGCGTGAGTGATCAAACCCTTGGTGATTTCAGATGATTTTTCGACCAATCGAGTCGACCATGTTCACCAAAGGGTTGTAAAATGGGAATCAAAGGTAGGAGGTTGAGTAGGTAGGTAGGTAGGTAGGTAGGTAGGTAGGTAGGTAGGTAGGTAGGAGGGGCAAAAGGATGAAGATAAAGCAAGTGGCCAAAGGTACATGAGAATGAAGATCTGATGGAAATCAATCAAGCGGCGGATTGAAAAGACAAAAGAGGATAACACCACCGAGTAGTCGCCCGTAAAATGCTGTAACCCGACAAAAATGCGACAGATGCCAAACTAGACCGTAAAGCCTCCCTCTGGCCTTCCGAGGACCCAACCCAGCATTGAGAGGGGAATTTAAGAAAACAAAAAAGAACGCCCATGTCCGAGAACGCCGCGTCTAATGCATGCATGTTGAAGAATCCCCAAATGGGGAGTGATCAAAACGTCACGAGTCATTACCGAATAGTACCCCATTCTGCTAATTTGCTGCCCTCCCGCCCATGCTCCCTTCCAGGTCTCTTGTTGAAGATCTTCCAGAACCTCAGGGTTTCATCACCCGCCCCTGTAACCACTGTTTGGCCATCGGGACTCATAGCTAGGTAAAGAACACGGAATGTATGGCCAGTCAAAGAGACAATCTGTTCCATTCGTGGATACTTCCAAATGACGATCTGGTTCTGGCTGTAACCGTGGGTGCTGATAATCTCGTCCGAATTTTTCGACCACGCCAAGTTACAGACTTGGCTTCCGGTGTCAACTTCCTTGATTAAGGACCCTGTAGATGTGTTCCAGAACTTGATCGTTCGATCCGCTGTGCCTCCACCGGAAGCAAGTAGATGGTGCTGATGGGGAGACCACGTGATGGCTTTCACAGCGGCAGTATGGTCCGAAAAGCGATATAGGGGTGTTTCGTTTAACTTGTCCCACACCAAGAGTTTGTTATCGTTTCCACCGGAAGCTAGCTGACCGTCTTCGGTGTTCCACCGGAGGCCGCAGACCTCTTGTTTATGGCCCGAGAGCCGACGCAGGTACTGATCAGGAGACCTAACATCACGATGGAAGATAAGACGATCTCGGGAACCAGAGGTGAGGATATGATCGTTCCAAGCCAAAGCACCTACACGGTTCGTGTGGCCAATCATAGTCCGTAGGCGACGACAGCGTTCTGCGTCCCATATTTGTACGAGACCTTTGCCCGTGCCGATTGAAAGATGTGTGCCCTAAGAAATCATGTTAGACGATCGAAAAACTTAAGAACACCGAAACGAAGCTGCTTACCCTTTGAATCCAACTGACACTCGTCACTGTGTCATCCTTAAGCTCACACAGCTTTGTTACCCTGCCTGTTTGTGAATTCCACATGTATACCGAGTTTCCTAAACCAACCCCGAGAACATTGCTACTCCCCCAGTCGACTAGATTCAGGTAGAAATCATCTTGCAAGTCAGGGGCATCGAGAACTTTGTATGGTACTTTATTGACATAACGAGGCTGCTTCCGAGGTGTTTCGAGGATGCGTTGGCTGTCATAGCGGATTGGGGATAAGCTGTAAAGTTCCGAGCGAACATTGAGATTCGGACCATGCTGACTGCGGGGAGTTTTGGACGGAGTTGGTTGACCCGAAGCGGCACGAGGGGAAGCGTAATTGAAAAGGTTTTTGTGGGGGGTTGACGGGGTGATGCTGGCTGGGGGTAAAGCCGACACCACGTGTGATGGTGGAGTATGCGAACGAGTCTTATCATTAATGCCGCTGCTAAGGCCTAATAAGGCATCAGGAGATAGTGAATCCAGGTCCGCCTGGGGGACGGTATTTCCAAAGAGTTCACTGCGCAAAACCCGCGAATACATTCGGTTCGCTTCTTCGGCTAGGGGAATGTTAGTATGAAATGACTGAGAAATGCGACATGAGGATGGGGACTAACTCTTTTGGAAATGCAACTCCGAGTGCGGAGTGCGCTTTTTTGATTTAGACGGGGTGGAAGGGCAACCATCTTCGTGAAGCAGACTATAGGTTGCTTGAAGATCTTGCCCCTCGCGATTGGGAATGAATCTGTCCATGAGGCCGATCAGTCAGTCACAATCCCGCAAGGGTATGCTTCTACCAAAACCAGCATTGGCCACTAACCTATCGCCGTAAACCCTTTGTCGCTTTCGGCTGGGGCTGGCCCCTGGTGTCCTTTCGCGGGCGCGTCCAGCATCTTCAAATTCCTTCAAAGCCTTGGTGAGCGCATCTGGGTCGACCGGTTCGGAGGTATTCCGGCTCTTCTGGCGTCTCCCGAGTGAATCCGGAAAGAAGAGAGTGGTTTTGGATGGCATACTGGGTGGTGTTCGCGATCCAGGAGGAGAGACAATGTTCAACGCATTCGCAGTATTTGCAGATGACTTCGCCAGAGAGACACCTCCCGCGACACGGCGGGCGGCGGGATTACTTGAATCTCTGTTACTATCGCCCATCGTGTGCGGAGGGGGAAGAGGAGAGTCTCCTCAGAGAGCGGTCGGACGCAGAATCAAGTGAGGTTGAGGTGGTAAATGCGACAGGTCTGAAATGTCGGGTCGCAACAACACAGGTGTCGATTGGCAAATCAAATCCAAGGGCGCCTCCCGGGGGGATGTAATGCTGAAAAATAAAAACGAGGAGATAATCTGTGCATTCAATCAGGCGTGAGTTGGTCGTTTGGTTGGCAAATGCAGAGTTGAGACCCTTCAGCTCCGCTCCGGACAATAATCAAATCAGGGCCGCTGGAATCAAGGCGGGCGGGTTGATGGAGCGACGAGAACTAGATGTCGATGTTTGGAGGCAAGAAAAACGGCGAATGGCGGGCAGACGTTATCTCTCACTGGACGCAGAAGCGAGTTGATAGAGTCGGACAGGTTGTAGAGGTCATTGGAGGGCGACCTGACCACCGTCTGGTGAGAACGACGGGAGGGGAGATGATGGAGATGCTTCCTTTCTGTCGGAGTCGCTGGGTGACGGCGCCGTTCGAAGGGGATTGATTGATTGTTCCCTTTCCCAGTCACGCGTCGGGAACGCTAAGCCTATCCTGGAGGTAGGAGGCTGGAGTTCCTTGGAGTGATCCTTTGTTGTTTTCTTTGGATGGGTGTCTCGTTTCTTTTTCCGAAGTTGATATATTTAGATTATGATTATATAGCGAAAGGTTGAGCTTTCAAAGACGAAAATAATTATAGGTAGTCCTCGACAATTTGTCCCAATTGTGGATAATGATGGGGAGGATCTGGAAGAATGAGGACTGTTGACACCTCAGGTTTGCACAACAGCAGGATCTCCAGATCAACAACACCCAAAGCTGCCTGTTCACAGTAACGATAATAATCCCACGAAACACAACATTAATTCTTATCGAAAATAAGAATCATTTAGAGAAAGAACTTGATCCCTCTGTCATTCAGATGATCATATCACCCCCCAATCTCGTTTCATTCACGTCTATCCAGCAAATGTTTGGCTCAACACGATGTTCCAGAATTATTGACGCGAAGCGCCCACCAGGTGATTGGATCAGCGCGTTCGTCGAGCAGTCATCAATGGGGAATTACTATGGGTATTATTGTTCCTGTGTTATGATTGTTTTGCAGCAGGGAGGCGTTCGCGAGGCCGTCTCGCATTCCACGCGCCCTGGAGACAACGCGAAAAACGCTTGGACCAGGGCGTGAGGAGAGTTTCCAGCCAAAGAAATGAAAGGGTCGCGAGACCGAGAGTTCTCTCTCTGGATCTTCCAAGACGGTTTCTCTTGTGGCGCCGACACCCCCTGTAGGCTGTGAAAGATCATCTCCCATGCGGTTTCCTTCTGACCTGACCACCGGTCCTGTCTGGGACCTGCACCGTCAACCGATTCTTCACCTGATGACGATCTTGTTAAGCGTCCCTGATGGCTAGCGTTTATTATCTTTGGACTTTTTGCGCAATAGTAGATCCGAGGGTTGTCTCACACTCCCTTTCTCGAAGAGGATTGTATTCCCCAATCGAATGTTGTATTTCTTCCCTTTCTTCACTGTATCAAGCCGGTCCTCTTTTTATTATTTCCGAATGTTTCATCTTTTGTCTACAAAAGGCAGATGAAATGCTCTATACCTACCGTCCCAAATAGTCTATATGGAGTGGTTCAAATGATAGCTGGTTGTAGGCCCATAAAACCATGATTATCGTGCCAGTCGTATTTATCTGGACTGACCGCCAAGAAAACTTGTTCTTCATCGTGGATCGTAGCTCCAGCTTCACCTCCACTTTTCCTTCTTCAAGCCTGTGTTTTATTCCAGGGTACTCAACCATGACATCCAATCTCACCAAGAACTTGAAGCAACCGGCCTTGGACTTTTTGTCCTTCGTCAATGCTTCGCCTACCCGTACACCCCTCCCAATCCTCCCCCGCAGTGCACTCGACACCCGGATCTCTAACATAGGTCAATGTAGCCTTCCATGCGGTTCACTCTGCCAAATCTCTTCTGGCGAAGGCAGGCTTTCAAGAAATCAAAGTAAGCCAGGATTGATAACTCAAATTACTTCTCTCCGAAATTGCTCAAATTTTTGGTAGGAGAAAGATTCTTGGGCCTCTACTTGCCGCCCGGGTGGAAAGTACTACTTGACCCGCAACAGCTCGACAATCGTAGCTTTTGCGGTTGGAAAGAAATGGAAGGTATGCACTTTTCATTACACTCAATATGAAACACGCAGTCCTAGGCTGTAGAGACACCTAATCTAACTTGATTATTTGCTCTGGGCTTAGCCCGGAAACCCAATTGCTATGATCGGGGCTCACACGGATTCACCCGTGTTGAGGATTAAGCCGGTCAGCAACAAACGCGGAGAAGGATACATCCAGGTCGGCGTCGAGACGTATGGAGGAGGTATTTGGCACACATGTGAGTACCTAGTAATAGCAATTGCCTACCTCGAAATCTGTACTAGCTGCTAATGTATTCCAGGGTTTGATCGTGACTTGGGAGTTGCAGGTCGGGCGATGGTCCGTACTGATGACGGCTCTATCGTGCAAAAGTTGATCAAGATTGATCGGCCGAGTAAGAGTGACTTTGGCCTTACAGATCTCTACCTCACTGACCAACCCTACAGTCCTCCGTATCCCAACCCTGGCTATTCATCTGGACCGACAGGAATCATTCGCGTTCAACAAGGAGACCCAGCTGTTTCCGATCGCAGGCATGATTGCTGCGGAACTGAACCGTACAGGTGCCTCCAAGGACTCAGAAGACAAGGGTGCTGCAGCGAAGGAGGAAGGTCAAGGAGACTTCTCTCCACTGAAGGCAATCACAGAGCGCCACCATCCCTACATTGTGGAGCTCGTTGCCGCCGAGGCAGGCGTCAAGCCCGTGGATGTGATTGATTTCGAGCTGATCCTATTCGACACCCAGAAGTCTTGCTTGGGTGGGTTCCGGGAGGAATTCATCTTCTCCCCTCGATTGGACAATCTTAACAGCTCTTTCTGCGCGACCGTTGGACTCATTGATTCCGTGGCTGATGTGTTAGCGCTGGACAAGGAGCCTTCCATCCGTCTCATCGCGCTTTTCGACCACGAGGAGATTGGAAGCCGCACAGCTCAGGGTGCAGACTCAAACATTCTTCCCGCCATCATCCGCCGTCTGTCGGTCCTCCCCGCCAATGCAGGCGATGTAGACCTGTCTACCGCCTATGAGCAGACCCTTTCCACCTCCTTCCTTGTCTCGGCGGATATGGCTCATGCGGTTCACCCCAACTACTCGGCCAAGTATGAGAATGATCACCGACCCGAAATCAACAAGGGCCCTGTGATCAAAATCAATGCTAATGCTCGCTACGCAACTAACTCCCCGGGAATTGCGCTACTGCAGGAAGTTGCTCGCAAAGCAATGGAGACCGACGGTGAGGGCGTCCCTCTGCAGCTCTTTGTTGTTCGTAACGACTCCAGCTGTGGAAGCACAATTGGTCCTATGCTGTCTGCAGCCCTGGGAGCTCGAACACTAGACCTGGGAAATCCACAGCTGAGCATGCATAGTATCCGGGAGACTGGTGGCACCTATGATGTCGGCCACGCCATCCGGCTGTTCAAGAGCTTCTTCCAGCACTACGCTAGCACCGCGGAGACCATCTTTGTTGACTAAATATAACTAGCCTATATGGTCAAATATTAGCACATAGCATAGTAAACGTGAATAATTGAGTGTTATTTCTGTTTGCACGTGGACATTGCTTGGCGAGGGAATGGGGCCGTTTTTCTATCTATACAAGTGGATCGGGCCGAGTAAATCCGCTCCACTGGAGCCTCTCCTGTGACGTCTCACTCCGCTTCTAACTCAACTCCAATCAACCACCAACTTCCAGGCAGCAGGTAACTGACGAATACACCCTTTTCCGGTTCTGTGGCGATAGCTTATTTCCTCCTGGATTATCCCTCGTTTGCTACACCTCCGTTCCCCTAGATGCCGACTACGCCCTGATGACCCTCTATGACAACACCGGATGTCTATCGAGATGCGGAATACATCGCTGACGTGTCCGGCATCCAAAATGGCAGCATCACGGAGTCCTCTCCGACTATCCAGGACGAGCGCATGAAGAAAAGGATCCAATCCGCTGCGAAGCTCGCCTTTATCGATCGTTTACTCCGCGATCTCGACATCCTGATCTACTGCGAGCTTTCTGCACTCTATTATATGGAGTGGGTTCCCCTCCTTTCTCCATGTGTTCCCATTTTCAAATTTACCCCCGCACAAGGGATATGGCAGGGGAACATTGGGTCCTTATACTCGGGAATCTATATACTAACTACCATGATAGTTGTTCCATAGTTTTATTCGCGATCCGTGCCATTGTCCAACTAATCTTTTTCACCCCCAAAGCATCCCCCTTCGATCCAACTCGAAATCAACCATTCATCGGAGCCATTTTCGGCAGTAATCTCTTTTGCATGCTATTTCACAATTTCTTCACCCGACCCGAGGCCAGCGAAGCAACTCGTGGCTACCTCCATGGTGGCATCCTCATCGACTTCATCGGGCAAAAAGCCCCCGTACCGGTCACCCGACTCTTATTCCTAGATCTCCTGGTAATGATCCTCGATCTCGTCATGCTAGGCCTCATCGTCGAACGGGTGAAGACGGCTGAGTCGACAGATCCCACATCCACGTCGACGGCCACTGATCCCACCCAAACACAAGACCACGACCACGAAGAACGCGGGGTACAACGAGGAGGGAGAGAACCGGGGCCACGTTCGACAAGCGATGGGATCGAACTTGGGGAGCTGGACTCCCGTGGAAGTAGCCTCTCCTCCGCCCCACCCGCCAACGATACCTCCCACCTCACACCGGAAGAACAACTAGAGCGGAACAGACTACTCGCAGACCCATCGGAAAACGGACCGGGCACGAAACACCACCACGCTCTGGATCCATTCATGTCCGGAGAAGCCGTCATCATGGACCTGGGCATGCTAGATGTTATCCGGGACCAATGGCGGTATCGCCCCTCTATGGTGCGACGATCCCCCTACGCCCCGTCGGATCAAACAGCGGCGTTCCTTCGAGAACGCTTTGGTCTCCAGGTTGGCGCAGACGGGCGCGTGGAGCGAATCACAACATGATGGGGCTCTTTTTCTTCGGCCTTCCTCTTGACGTGTGCACGATTGTTCTTTTCGATTCCCCTTCTTTTTCTCTCTTTAGCCTTCTGTATTCTACTGGAACCCGGGAGTTAGGGCACTAGGTTAAATGTAAATACAAATACTCATATACATTTTATCGATATGATGGAACCTACAATTTGAGCCATAATGTCTAGCGTTCGCGTCTCGATGGAATTTTGTAGGTTTATATGTGATGAAGATAAAATATGAACAGTGAATTTATATTAAAAAAAAAAAAAGCATACGCCAAGGGAATCTATAGGAACCTCCAAAAGCCATGGCCGACGATTCAACACCAAATAATGCAAGGTAATTGGAAAGGAAAATGTGTATATATAGGAGAAGATGGAAATGAAAATTCGACGCAGTAGAGTTGAGAACGCTGAGTATGCTCTTTTTTTTTTGTCAGAAGGCGTTAAGAACTTGAAAGGTAAAAAAGTAGTCGATTTAAGCGGTAACTTCCTGGCTCTGAGAAGTCGGTATGGAAACATCTACCTCAGTCGCTGTGGTTGTTGACCTCTGCTCGGATCTGGTAGGCTTGGGGATAGAATTGGTACGAATGGGACCAGCTCCGCTGAGGGCAGGCGAGGTAGGCTTGGACCGTGGTGCTCCGCTTGCTGCTCGGGCGGTTTGGTTATTAGCCTTGGCGTTCTCAACAACTTGGCTGCGCGCATCATCGGCGGTGGCAGTGGGCTTCGAGATGGATTTATGGGTGAGGTTGAGGATCTCGTCAACGCGCTCGGCGGCGGGGATGAGGTCATCAAACCGGAGGAAGCGGCAGTAGTCGACATAGGAGCGCGCCATTTTGGTATCTTTGAATTCCTTGTTCTTTCCGGGAATGAGGATGTTTAGGAGGTATTTCGTGTTGCCGAAGCGGTTCTCGCACTCCAGACAGGCCTTCAGGTAGTCGTAAACCACCTCTTTCCAGGGAAGTAGACCACCCTCGGCTTCGGTACGGAAACACGATGGGTTGGCCTCAGCGGAGGTTGCGATCATGGCGCCGTCTACGCCGTACTCTTCCATCAGGGTGAAGGCTACATCGCGGGAGGTGACATCTCCATTCATGACACAGGCAACGCCGGCGTTTTGACAAATGCCTGAAATCATGCGTAGTTGATCGCGGATGGCGCGTTCGCGGGGTCGCATAGGTGTTGTCCGACAGTGGACCGTCAGCCCGGTGATACCCGTTGCAACGAGCCTGGTGACCAGACTCTCCGTGAGCTGGGGTGTTTCGAGGATGCGGATCTTGACGGAGATGCCGATCTGATGCGGGATTCCGACCTCCTTGACCAGCGACTCGAGGATAGACACAAGTTTATCTGGAGTACGTAGCAACGCTGCTCCCATTCCACCACTCGTGCTAAAGGGCTTGGGGCAGCCGGAGTTCACATCGATACCAGCAACATCATCGGCGACAACTTTGGCGGCCTGCACAGCCAGCTCGGGCGAGGCTGTCCCCATCTGATAAATGAGCTTCCCTTTCTCTCGGACCGGATCGAGTCGGTATATGATTGATTCCTGTGTCGCCTTCTCTGGACGTCCTCCATTCGAAGGGATACGTGTGAATTCGATGGTGCCGTTGCGGGGGTTCACACGGCGGGAGGCGCCGATCATTGCGCGATCGATCGTTTCAGGACCCCAGACGAGATCAGCGCCGTACTTTAATGCGAGGAGACGAGATGGCAGCTCCCCTGATCGAACCATCGGGGCGAGAACGACTTTGCCACGGTAGTCGACCCCTTTGGCTGGGATGGGAACTCGTTTCGGGGTGGAAGTCATTGCGGCACGAAGAAACCTGAGCATAGCATTCTTAAACTTCAAAAGATAGGCTTTAGGAGAGACGAGAGTTCGTCTAGTACAAATCGATCTTCTCAGTTGATATAGGGAATCGAGATGTTGCACAGCGGTACTAGCTCTGATGAGTCCAAGTGGAGGGGAAAAGTGAAGGCGGAGATGAAATTATGTCCTGGATCACGTGGCGATAGCCGATAAGAGTTTTTCCACTGGTTCTTTTTGGACTGCAATGGGAACCGCGTTCCCGGAGTCCCTGGCAAGAACATGAACACGTGACGCTGGATGCCGACATGAGCAAGGCATGCAAGGGGGTTACTACTCCTGGACATGAGGTACATGAACATGCCCACAAACTTCTATACAAATGAATGTACTTTACGTCCATGGGGGTAAACCAACACAGGATGGTTCAATATTTCCAAAATGAACCTCCAACTAGGTATCTGTACATATGGGGGTCTTTTTAACAGACATCCATCACTTATCAATCTCCTAAAACCCAATAACCACCAAGCTCAACCCAAATCGCCTTTCATAAACTCCACATGGTTACTCTCTGGTGAATCCAGCAACTGGCTCACTTTCGCGCTCTCAGCATCGACATCGACCCTCTTCCCATCAAACAAAATCGCGATCTCCTCCAAAGTTGGTCCCTTGGTCTCCACAAACAAAAACCAAATGCACGGTACCTCGATCGCCAAGATCACAATATACACAAAGTAAAACTTCCACGCTAGATGTGACAGTCCCACCGGGTTCACATACTGGTTCAGAACCCCAGAGAGGGACGTGATACCCAGGCCGAGCGAGAGGCCCTTTGCTCGGATCCCGTACGGGAGGATCTCGGCTGGGTATGCGACGGTAAGGCCGGGCCAGGCGAATCCGGCGACTCCGTAGAAGAGGAAGATCATTGCGAGGACGGCTGAGCCGGCTCCTGTATTGCCGGTTTGAGCGTATACGGCCGAGCATCTATGAACTAGTTAGTATTGACCCGTAGGTACTAGGGTGGATTAACATACCCAGTCCACACACTAAATGCTACCAGCATCCCCACTCCAGCAATAAGGAAAAGTGTTTTCCTGCCCAGTCGGTCAACAAGACAAACCGAAAAGGCTACGGCAACTAGAAACGACCAGATCTGAAGACCGCCATTGAAGAGTGATTGATCAGTTGAGTCAGTGATTCCTACAGAGCTGAGAATATCATGTAGATAGTAAGACACGAGACCATTTCCAGAACACTGACTAAAGAACGAGGTCAGGATAATGAGAAGAAGCCGGCGTCGGTTCCCGGGGGTCTTGAGGAAAACGATCCATCCTTGCTTGGAGGATTCCTGCTCAACCTGAAGAGTTTCTTGGATCTCGGCGAATTCAGCGCGGGCGAATTCGCTATCAGGGTTGCCGCTAGCGTGGTACTAAAGATACATATATCATGTTAACGCAGACGTTTTCTTCCAATCAGTGATATAGATATATTAGCCCACCTTTATCAGTATTGCCATTGCTTCATCGTCGCGCCCCTTAGAGCATAGCCACCGCGGGCTCTCCGGAAGAAAGAAGACTCCAGCAAGTTGTACTATCGGCATAAGAGCCTGAAGGGCTATGGGAAGCCTCCAGGAGACATCTCCCGTGTACTTTATTGTCCCATAAACCGTCCACGCGGCGATAATGGACCCAACGAACCACAAAGTATTATATAATGTTGTCAACTTTCCGCGGTGCTGGGGATAGGCGAGCTCCATGATCAATAGTGGTGCCGCACCGATTGAGATATGGGACCTATTCGTTTTGTGTAAGGAATAGCCACTCGTGAACATGGATGATGTCCAACGTACCCAAATCCTACCAGGAATCGACCACCCACGAACATATCCGAGTTGACGCCCGGCACCACTGTCAACGGTTTGGTCAAATATACTATCGAAGTTGTATGGAGGGAGGAAATCTCTACCTTGTAAAATGACACCCACGAGAAGAATCAGGATGCCAATGGCGGTTCCTATTCTTCGACCGAATATATCGGCAATATACGGGGCTAAACCATGTGAGCATCTGCTACCAATGCAGTTCAGGTTAAGACACCCACCAAAAAAAAGAGCAGAAAAGCCTCCAACATTCATAATCGCCGTGAACAATCCTAGTCTGGAACCAGAAGGATGGTCGAAATCTGTCTCGCTGTTAATATCTTCTCTCGTAACTCCTCTGTTCAGTACAGGTCGTCTCCCATGAACTCACACTCGCGCCAGGCATCCATTGTCTGTAACCCATTGAGCAGGCTCCCATCGTACCCGTTGATAGTGGCAGAGAGCATCAGAATCGGCATCATAAGATAGAGTCGCCGCAGCGCAGGCTCCTTCCACCAGATCACCAGAGGAACCTGGAGCGTCGTCTTCGCTCCCTTCGGATGGTTGCCCGAGGTAGGCATTTTGTCTTCAGTGGAGGTCATAGTCGTATACCAGAGAAGGTCCAAATATGAGGATGCAGTGATTGAATTCAAGCGGGCAGATGAAGGGTTTTGTACCTAAATTCTTCTCCGGTGGGCGCACGTCACATGGTGAGGTCGTATAGAGTCGAGGGCAGGCCATTGTATCGACTGTGGTAAGGGAATGGCATTTCCACGCGAAGTGGGTACCAGCAGAGTAGAGGAATGCGGGGAGAAAGTCGGTTGATCCACCTTGCCTTCATCCAAGAGACATTGTGCCCTGTTGCGGTCCAAACTGGAGGCGATCGCGAAGCCCTGCGGGAATCGAGCCAATGAACATAGTGGGATTCCGCAACCCTAATCAGCCCATCAACATCCCAGCAAACCAGTACTTGAAACAGGCATGACTTGACACTTTGGGTAGGAGTCCGGTGGAGGTGATTTGTCCTGGCCGAGATTCTTAAACCCCTCTCTTCGAAGATTTCTCAGATATCCTTCTTCATCTCTTCAGATTGCAGTGAACTTCACAAGGCCAAAGTTACGTTGCAAATATTCTTTGAAACATATCAGAATGTCATCCCAGACAACAATCCCACACCTGGAGGAAACTCCAACAGGAAAACAGCTATGGGTGAAAGGAGCGCCGTTGCTGATGCGCGCTGCAGAGCTTCAGAACTCGTCTCTAAGCTTAGCCGACCATATGAAGGGCATATGGCCCAAGCTCGTGCAAGGGAACATCAATACAGTCCTCGGCTCCGTCACCTGGGAGCAGGTTGAGCCTACCGAGGGAACGTTTGACTTTAAGGAACTTGATCAGATCCTGCTCGATGCTCGAGCGCAAAACCTTCACCTCGTCTTGCTGTGGTTTGGCTCTTTCAAAAATGGTAGATCTTCTATCTCTTGTCCGCCCGCTACTGCCACAAATTGTCCTAATAGGCTACTTAGGAGTATCTACCTACGTCCCTGAATGGGTCAAAACCAATCCACGTCGATTTCCTCGCGTAAAGGTCCACGATCCTAACGGGAAAAATGGTCTTCGAGTTACAGATGTTCTTTCCATCTTTCACGAAGATGCTGTAGCCGCCGATGCGCGTGCCTTTCGCCAGCTGATGCAGCACCTAGACAAGGTTGACCGGGAACATTCGACGGTGATTATGGTGCAGGTGGAGAACGAAGTTGGACTCCTGGGCGACTCGCGGGATCGGAGTGTCCTCGCAAACCAGAGGTTCAATTCGCCAGTTCCTGCATCGCTCCTGAGTCAGCTCGAAACCCAGTCAGAAGGTTTACCAGAGACCCTGCAACGCCACCTCAAATTATTCCGCGAGAGCCCCGCGCAGGATAATCGATCCTGGGAAGCGGTATTTGGACCAAGCCAGCAGACTGATGAGGTATTCATGGCGTATCACTATGCGTTATTCCTCGAGAAGGTGGCGGCCGCTGGAAAGGAAGCTTACCCCATCCCACTCTATACGAACGTCTGGCAAAACTACGTCGGCGAAGATGGCGAGCAGGGCAGTGACTGGCCCGTCGTCGTCGGTGGTGGTGGACTTCCTGGGGACTATCCATCAGGAGGCGCTGTATCCTATGTCCTCGATGTCTGGCGGGTCACAGCTCCATCGCTAGACTTCATCGCTCCAGACATTTACCTCACTGACTATGCTGCCGGATGTCGCAAATATGGCCGCCCGGGCAACCTGCCCTTGTTCATCCCTGAGCAACGAAGGGATGAATACGGAGCACGGCGGATCTGGACCGCCTACGGCACTTTCAATGCTATTGGAACGTCACCCTTCGGCATTGACACTCTCGATCCGCTGACGAGTCCCTTCACCAAACACTATAAACTGCTAGCACAAGTCTCACAGCATGTCCTAGACGCGCAACGCACCCGGGACTCCATGGTGGGATTTTTCTTCGACGAGTTCTCCACCCCCGACCCGTCGCCACCAGTTGAAGCAACCATGGGCGACTGGCACCTCGCGATCGAAAGGTCATTTGTATTCGGGAAACCCAGTCCAGGATTCGGGCTTGTCATCCAGAAAGGTCCCGCACGATTCCTACTCGTAGGCGAGGGATTCCAAGTCCGATTTAAGTCGACAAAAGAGACCGCGTACTTCACGGGGATTCTGCGATTCACGGAACTGGAAGTTGTGGATGAGGAAACGGGTGAATTACGGGCGGGAAGACTGTTGAACGGAGATGAGACTCGTAGTGGGCGGCAAGTTATCATGCCCACCGAGGACCCCGACTACGGGGTTTTCCCGATCTGTGTGACCATTCCTGCCAAAACTCGGATTGCGGAGTGTGAGGTTTATGCACTGGAGGATGAGATGTGATTTTGTACTCTTATAATACGCAATGTCAGTAGAGTTATGGATGATGCTTGTCAACTACAATGCCATTTGCCTCTACTATACCCACATAATTTGAAGCATAAAAAAAGAATGACCGTGATAGAAATATATATTAAAAATCGGGTAATATTAATTAATCACCTCCGAGTAGGCACGGGGTAACTCCAAAAAGACAAGCGTAGGTTCAATTCCAAAGTTGGAACCCTAATAAGGATTAATCCCTTCTCCTAGAGGGACTGCGGGGAGTGCGGAATCTGAACCAATATAGAAGCTACTCGTCTCCGCATCTACTGAGACCCTCCAGTTACGGTACGTACTCCAGTGCCTGGGGGAGGAAGTCCATCTCTGCTTCCTGCCACCTTCTTAACTTCTCCAAATTCTTGAAAATAGACTGGGGCAATCAATTTGAATTCCAACCAGTCACACGCAATGAAGTCTTGCCAGCAATGTCGTAAGGCGAAACGCAGATGTATCCGGAGCAAGACCGACATACTCGCCTCGTGTGGCCGGTGTCTTCGGCACCATCTAGCGTGCTCAAACGCTCAGCCTGCCTCGTCTAGGCGCAAATTCCAACTCGCACCTCGTTCACAGCCCCCGGACCCAGACCGGCCCCAGTTACCCCACTCACTGCCCCCGCCCAACGCCATCGATAACTTCCTTGCCGACGAACAGAGGGCTGCGGCACTCGTCGATAACTATTTGACCAAAATCCACGATCGTCCGCACAGCATTTTCCATGCACCGACATTGTGGAGTGATATTCGCCGGAGATGCGTCCCCAGGGGATTGCTTCTGGCTCTTTGCGCCACCGGAGCCCATCTGTCCAGCGAGGCGACGGTGAGATCCCTTATTCCGATCTTGACGGCTGAATGCAAACGACTCCTCCGAGATGATCTGGACAATGTATGTTTGGAGAATATCCAAACCTGCATTCTAGTGGCAAATCTCTATACTGCGGATGCCAACCACTCATCGGGATTTCTCTTCTTTCGTACGTCCCGGTGGAACATATGCGTTTGTCACTCATGTTATTAACCTTTGCCTTGTTGCTAGGAATGGCAATCACCATGGCACAGCTCATGGATATCCCCGCCGGGAATTTCACAGATGATGTCGTAACTACTGAAGTCAAGATCAGAGTCTGGTGGGCGCTGTTCATGGCGGACATCTGGTGCTCGTCGAGCCTTGGACTTGCTCCGCAGATGAACGGCTTTCCTCGCCCGGCCCGATTACCCATGGAAGAGCAACTCTTCTACTCACTCACTCCTGATCAGACCTCATCCGTATTACAATCCTGCCAGAAACCAGGCTTATGGGCACACATGATCACACTCGTTGAGCTATTCGGCCCAATCCAGGACCTCAACCGTAGGGTAGTTCAGAGTAAAACGCTCGACGACACTGAAATCGAGGACAGTACGGACTGCCTCGCCCAGCAACTCAATAACTGGGAGAGGGAACTCCCAAGCGACATGAATCCCACCGAGTCGAACATCATCGAGCATAGTCACCGCGGGACAGGCGGGGCCTTCTTCGCACTTCATCTGGGCTTCCATCACTACGCGACCCTGCTCTACTACCAATATCTCGATACCCAGTTCACCCTGACGGCACGCAGCAGGCACTTTGCTGCCTTGTGCAAGCACCACGCGCTCCAATACAGCCACCTATTAGCTCGAGGGAGACGGCAACCTGGATGCGAGACACTCTATCCCACGGTTGGGCATATGACAACCGTATCGTCATCGGTGCTCGTGCACACCTTACTATTCGGAACAGAAGAGGAACTAACTCAATCACGCCAATGCCTAAATGCCAACTTTGAGGCCCTTCTAGAGCTACAGCAATACTGGTCCAGCGTGAGATCAATGGTGCGCCCCCTCCCACACAACCTCTTTTGGAGATAAATCTGAAAGCTAACATAAAATTAGATAAACCGCCTAATGAACTTCCAAAATACCTGTCTACTACTTACCCATCGGCACACCCATCGTCTGGATCGCTGGATGACTCGATTCCTTTTCGAGTATTCTTTACCCCTCGACGAGAAAACGGTTAATCACCCGCATTCGGCCTCTGAGATGGAGATTATCTCTACACAGGCGCAGGCATTTGCTGAACAAGGGCGTTTAACGACGTTTGGCTATCCGCAGGAACCATCTTCTGCTTCTCTACAGACTCTTATTAGTGGTGGTAGCATCGGAAGGCTATAGTAGAGGGTTTCCGTAACTGGCTACTGAGAGAATATCTTGGATCGTGTTTAGTGAATAGCAGCATGCTAACTCCCGGCGCCACATATCAAAGACTACTCGGTGAATTGAGTTCTGGTCCTTGGTTGATGGCTCTGATAGGCTTAAAGGCCGTAGATGCCCTTCAACGCCAGAGCTGCGCGCCTCTCCAGCGTCTTCCTGCTCCACTGCTAGAATTCAGGGACTCGATCTTCAGGGGTGGACAACTGTCCAAAGGTTTATCTAACCTCCTCCCCTCCAAAGTGGAGTTCAGTCAAAGTCATTCCCAAATCAATCTCACATGCGACTCTCCACCCACCCGCATCTAAACTGTCCCGATGAAATCATATAACAGTATTCTATATCGTGAAGTATGATGGTTCATGGAAAGCAACCACTCAATCTCATCGTGGAGCCACCTACACAGCCCCTCTGGCTTAAACTTCTCCTCCATATCTTCCTCCTCGTTGCGGGGCCGGAATGATAGGTGTATGAGGCGAGAAGTCATGTATCATTGTGTCAACGGCAATATCTCTGTTTTTCTTCCTCTATTTTCTCACCGATAGGCCCATAGCGAATGAACCTCTCCAGAAGGCCGTAAAATGCCAATGACCACTTAAGACGATAGCCATCTCTGAATTGCGCATCGTTTTCCTTTCTCGAGATGATGGGGCCAAATAACCGGATCTTGACATGTAGAGTCGTCAGGGAACGGACAGCGAAGTTAGGTAGAGCCTCATGCCGCTAACGACCATGACGTCTAGCCGGTCAGGCCTTTTTCCACGCCCAAATTTACGCACAGGGTGTCTATTTTCAAATAAATGGGTTGAAGAGTAGGGCAAAGGAATACTTTGAGAAGTCCTTCATGAAATCATTCACCTCTGCTGTGCTTGAAGTGTACGAATCGACAGGGAGCCATGACCGAGGGACCTTGTCGTCCAGATGACGACTGATAAGCATCTGCGTCTGAGAGCTAACGAGAATCCTATATTGGATGGCACCCTATTAGACGTAGATGCGCTAACTTTAAGCTAGGCCTATTTAATTGTCCCGTGTGGATGACAAGAACTCATTGCACAAATCCCCTAAAGCGTCGACTTTAATCAAGCAATCGGGTTGTTTTCCAGCCAATTCTGAGACTTGCCGTGGGATCAACCGTTAGACTTCCTGAGATGGTACCTGACTGGTAATCAAAGTATCTAGGTAACTTGGAATCAACCACCACACTGAGGACTCTTGTTGTCCCAATTAAAATTCTTCTTCAGCATTTTAACCACTTATGGACAATCTGATAATTGTCTCGATTGTTTTCAATCATAACAGGTAGAATTGTGACGAGGTTGGGACTCGGGAGACGGGCCCAGTAGACCAACAGTAGTGGAGCTCAGTTTGGACAACCTAGGTACACGACAGCAGCCCGTATTCTAACGCACCAGGTCTTCACCGACGACGGCCCAGACTGAAATTATGAACGGCTAGGAATTTTGATCATGGGGGTAAAGGGGGCAAAAAGAGCTCGACCTCGAAGAAAACCATGACCAGATTTCCCCAGTCAGAACAGCTTTATCTTCCTGAGTAGTTCACCACAACAAAATAAATAAGAACAATAATTCCGGCCAGGCTATTTCCGATGCTACCCCGAATAATCACAATACCATTATAATACCGCTCGCATGAATATGAACCTCGGACGGCCGACCGGGCGACTTTTTCGCACCCGACAACTCCCATCCTTTTTAATCCTCAGCCGGCGCATCCATAATCGCAAGTTTATGGTAGGTCCCAGGCCAACACCACCCTCCAAGCTCTCCCCCCTTCTTCTTCCTAGAACCGTCCAATTGACTTGACCTGGCCGGCCAGGCCTCAACACACCCGACTTTGTCTCTTCGTTCAACGCTTGCGGGAAATACTATCCCTGCCCTCCGAACACGCACTGCAGCTCCATTAACCCGGCGACTGCCCACCGCCTGTCCAAGCCTCGTCCTCACTCGCTGCTCGCCCGTTCCTTGTCGCACATCAGCAACGCTGGCTCCCCCCACTAAACAAGCCCCTCCCCCCCCCTCCTCTCTCCCTCTCTCTTCCTCTTCCTCCTCTCCTCTTCCTTCCACCATTCTGGGTCCCCCCTCATCTTCTCGAATTGATCGGTCGATTGCTTCCGCGTCAAGTCGAGCTGCTCAAGTTTCCAGACATTTTTCTTCGTCCGCTACCCCACCAGAGCCTACCATGTCGTACAGCATCCGCAAGATCGGCGCTGCCCACACCCTTGAACACCGTGTGTACATCGAGAAGGATGGCGTCCCCGTCTCTCCTTTCCACGATATTCCCCTCTATGCCAATGAGCAAGAGGGAATTCTCAACATGATTGTTGAGATTCCTCGCTGGACCAACGCCAAGCAGGAGGTATGCGCAATTGAACCCCGCATCGACGCGAGAAAAAAAAATTGTTGGGCCGTTTTACTTTCAAGGTACTAATTTTGGGCATATATGTAGATCTCCAAGGAGGAGTTCCTTAACCCCATTAAGCAAGACACCAAGAAGGGCAAGCTCCGTTTCGTGCGCAACTGCTTCCCCCACAAGGGCTACCTCTGGAACTACGGTGCTTTCCCTCAGGTATGTCGAAATTGGATGAGTAGAGAGAGCACAAGCTTGTATCCCCTCTAACAATATGTTGTGCAGACCTGGGAAGACCCCAACACCATCCACCCTGAGACCAAGGCCAAGGGTGACAATGATCCTCTCGACGTCTGCGAAATTGGTGAGCTGGTCGGCTACCCCGGTCAGGTTAAGCAGGTCAGGGTTCTCGGTGTGATGGCCCTGCTGGATGAGGAGGAGACCGACTGGAAGGTCATTGTCGTCGATGTCAACGACCCTCTCGCTAGCAAACTTCACGACATCGAGGATGTCGAGCGCCACCTTCCTGGCCTTCTTCGTGCCACCAACGAATGGTTCCGCATCTACAAGATCCCTGATGGCAAGCCGGAGAACCAGTTTGCTTTCTCTGGCGAGGCCAAGAACAAAAAGTGAGTTTTGAAATATTTTCACGCTTGTGGGAGTTGCAATGAATCTAACGCTCGAAACTCTCATAGGTACGCCGAGGGCGTCATCCGTGAGTGCGCTGATGCCTGGCAGAAGCTTATTTCCGGCAAGGCCGCTAAGGGAGACATCAACTTGTAAGATTACCCAAGCTCTTTATGAAGTCTGCTTTAAGTAGTCCTATGCGCTAACGTGAAATTTTCTAGGGCCAACTCCTCTCTGGAGACTCCTGACCATGTTGACGCCTCCCAGATCAACTCCCTCGTCCCCCGGGGCGAGAACCTTCCTCCCGCTCCCATTGATGGCAGCATCGACAAGTGGTTCTTCATCTCCGGCGCTGCTGTGTAAATTTATTATCTCACCCAAAATTTAGAAAATGTTACCCGTGACTTCGCCCTGTGGGTGAATTGATGGTTTCGTGCATCAGTACTGTTCAATCACGTATAATTTTGCGACTAAGTTATCTGTGTCGTTTGTAGAGGCTATTAATCACGGTACATATGTATTTGACGTTAAATTAGAAGTCAACGGCTTTTCTCGGAGCGCAATAAATTCCATAGACTTTACCCTATCTTTCACTCCCTGATTAATGAAAACAAGGGCAACATCCTGGGGCAAACACTTAACACAGCCGTAATGGCAATTCATTCCCACTGAACACGAGTCTAGGAATCCTCGAGTTGATTTGGGGGTTTCCTGGATCGAATTGGCTCCGCAATCATGGATCTCCAACTACCTCCGAATACATCAACATTACTGGAAAGTAGTAAATGTGGTAATGGATAGAAAATGGGAATTTCAAGACGAGGGAGTATATCCGAGTACATATTTACAAATACAGTATCACGATGCAAATATCATGCAACAGCCGCATTCAAATCCCAGACACTCCCGATATACAACGCTCACCCACCATGGTAGAAATACAGATCATAATGAGAATCAGGAGATGAATAACAAAAACAACCGTCAATGCAAAAGGATGGCCACGAGTATACACTTAACCCTTCAGGGACTGCTCTCGCTCAATGGCTCGCCCTACTCGCGCAAGTTCCTCAACCACATCACCGATCTTTATCTCTCGTTTGCCCACTTCGATCTTGACTTCTTTCCCTCCCTTGAATCCAACTGTCAATTCGGGCTCTTGTGTCGAGTTGCGCGGGAGCTGCGTGACCTTGATATCGATATGTGTGGCGCTTCCTGGAGAGGCTGTGGAGGGATTGCGGAGGAGGGAGAGTAGAAGTCTGCACGGGCGGGAGGACCGCAAGAATGGGTTGAAGGTTGTGCGGAGGGAGGTGATTGTTTGTAGTGGGATAGTCATTGTGATGGTTTGTTTTGCGTTTTGGATTTGGATTTTGCAATTGAATGGTGTGTTTCTACAGCTCAGTTAATGATTTGCATTTGAAGATGTTGGTCGGGTATGCTTTGACAAACCTCTAAATTAATAGGGGCTGTGGGGGTCAAGATTGAAGAAAAACAATCCAGACCAACTTGAGATCGGTACCGGTGAATTATACCCTGACTCGAGGAAGACAATGTCGGAGAATGGTGTGAATTGACTGCTGTCTTTACTTTTTTAGCGGGAAAATCATCGCGGTCAAACCTGGAGGCGCCGGAGGAGGTGCTGTTTGCATTCGATGCAAACATACAACGCTGGCCTTAGGAACCGATGACGCTGTAAGACACATTGTCCAGAAGATGGATCGTTCTTGTCCCTGGTAATTGTTTTTGTGACGTCTTTTTTTTTTTTCTTTCTACAGCATCTTTACACTGTATCGGCAGGAACTCACCTCACGCACCTTCCCCGAGGTATTCTATGATTCTATCCCCACCAAAGCTGAAGCCCCCCATCGGCAAGGTCATGGCATGAGGTTCAACGACAGGTGATATTTAACGATCTCAACCCACCACCCCACACAACACCCCCTAGAAATTTCGCCAGTGCCGAATCAGCATATCCATACTCCAACAAAATGTCGTCTGCTGCCGCGCTTCAGTCCCGTCTGAAGGAGCTATCAACCATCTTAGCCCAGGCTCACCCGCTGGTATTACGGCTAAAGAACTTGACGACTGCGGTTGGACAAGGAAACGAAGCGCGACTAGAGCTTGGAGCGGAAATCCACCATTTGCTGAAAGATGCAGAGGGGGAATTAGAGCTCTTGAAGGTTGACGTGGACGGCCTGGAGACGGGAGGAGATAGTAGGCGGAAAGGGCAAGGTGTTGGGAAGGAGCAGGAAAAGGAGAGGATTGTCGCGATGACGGGAAGACTGGCGCAGGATCTGATAAGGTAATGCGATTTCAATTGCTTCATGACTGTGGTGTGAGGCTCTTGCCTTTCCCACTCCGGCAAAGTTGAACTTATTGAGGCTGATTGTTTGTTGCTCTATCACAGGACGAGAGTTGAGTTTCGAAACGCCCAGTTACAGGCCAAGCGGAATGCCGAACTCGCTAAGCGGAAGGAGAGAGAACTATTATTCTCAAGATCGCAGAGTGCTCAGAGGAAAAAAGAGTCTGCGGAAAAGTTAACTCAGGATGATATCGCCATGAACGCCTCCAGCGATGTCACTGCGGCGTTGAGGAGGACACATCAGCTGATGCAGGCGGAGCTTTCTCGGAGCCAGTTTGCTCAACAAACCTTAGGTGTGTTTAGTTCTTCTTTCCCCGCTAAATCCAGAAATCTAACATAGGTATACAGAGCAATCGACGGCTGCACTTTCGTCGCTGTCGGAGTCTTATACTGGCCTTGATTCCCTCCTTTCGTCATCACGCAATCTTATTGGTTCCCTTCTTCGCTCACAGAAATCGGATACCTGGTACCTCGAGACAGCTTTCTACGTACTAGTTGGCACAATTGCGTGGTTACTATTTCGCCGCGTATTATACGGACCACTTTGGTGGATAGTGTGGCTACCATTCAAGTTCCTCTTTCGCTTCGTGTCCGCCATTTTGGGTGTTGTGGGAATCACTGCCAAGTCAGCTCAGCCTTCAACGTCGTTGGCTACGCCGGATATTCTCGCCCGGGAAACACCAATTATTGATCACACGGTCGAAGCTAACATTCCGAGTCCTGGGGATGCTGGCTGGGATCTGCCCGTCGTCGATACATCTGACAGCGACCGGGTGATAGATCGGATCGCTGAAATGGTAGAAGCCAGCAACAAGCAAGAGACCAATATTGACGATATCTCCCCGGAAGAGGAGCAAAGACAGGCGGAAATGCCAACGAATTCGAAGAAGAGAATGTACGAAGCCACCGAAGTCGTACAGAATCAAAGAGACGAATTATAGATAGACCAACTACCATTAATGATTCAACGAATGACACGCTCCATAAATTCTAGACTTATCAATGCATATTATTTCCAAGACATGTCCAGTTTGTCTTTCCATGGACAGCGCGAACCTGGAATATAGTCCTAGCTATGAGAGTTAGCTAAGTTAATGGATATCTTGGCATCCCCGGCGCGTATCACGTGGGGACGCGTCTCGACACGCTCGTGGATATTTTGAGCTCCAAGAGAGTTACGAAAAAGACCGTCCGATATTGCCTATTCAATTCGCACTCACCTACTAGAGCTTTAATTTTCAGCTCACAGTGCAAGCGATGGCAGCTAACTTTTTCAATAATAAAGCCCGCGCAGCTGCCGCTGCAGCTGCCTCAAGCAGTTCAAAGCAGAAACCGACAGATGGGAAGGAAGACCAAGCACAACATCAGCCCTGGGTTGAAAAATAGTATGTCACTAATATCATACCCAATCGGTGAGAATGAGTTAATATTAACATGCCTACATAGCCGCCCAAAAACCCTGGATGATGTGGCGGCCCAAGACCACACCACAAAGGTTCTCCGACGGACCTTGCAAGCCTCCAACGTGAGCTCCCTACTATACATTGGGATTCTTTTAACCCAACACTAATTTGGATGGTGATTCCCTTGGACCAGCTTCCTCACATGCTCTTCTACGGGCCCCCCGGAACTGGAAAGACATCTACGATCCTCGCTCTCGCAAAGTCCCTCTTCGGGCCTGCGCTGTATCGCTCCCGTATCCTCGAACTGAACGCCTCAGACGAGCGTGGTATCGGCATCGTTCGTGAGAAGGTCAAAGGCTTTGCTCGAGTCCAGCTGAGCCATCCTACTGGACTCGATGCCGCATACTTTGAGAAATACCCATGCCCCCCATTTAAGATCATCATTCTCGACGAAGCCGATAGCATGACGCAGGATGCGCAATCAGCGCTTCGCCGCACTATGGAACAATACAGCAAGATCACCCGTTTCTGTCTGGTTTGTAACTACGTCACGCGGATCATCGAACCGCTCGCGAGTCGATGCAGTAAATTCCGATTCAAGCCGCTGGACAACTCGGCTGCGGGTGACAGACTGGCGCATATCGCACAATTGGAGAACTTGACGCTCGAAGACGGTGTAGTGGACAAGTTAATCACTTGCAGCGATGGTGATTTGCGACGCGCTATTACTTATATGCAAAGTGCTGCCCGGCTGATGGGTTCGGGGAGCGCTGCCCAAGCTGGGAAGCAAGACGGGGATGAGGATGCTGAAATGAAAGACCAGGGGTCGGATATCATCACCGTGCGAACGATCGAGGAGATTGCTGGTGTAATTCCGGAGAGTATCTTGGATCGGTTACTGCAGTCTTTGCAGCCGAAGAAGCTTGGTTCTTCTTACGAGGCTGTTTCGAAGGAGGTTACGGATATTGTGGCTGATGGATGGAGCGCGACGCAGCTTCTTCTACAGGTATTTCCTCAATTTTTTGCACTTGCTGATGCTCTTGAGCTAATATGTTCTAGTTGTACCGACGTGTTGTTTACAACGATTCCATCTCGGATATCCAGAAGAACAAGATCGTCATGGTATTCTCGGAGATGGATAAACGGTTGGTCGACGGTGCTGACGAACACCTATCGATTTTGGATGTGGCTCTGAAGATCTCTAGTATCTTGGGCGGCTCTTAGGTTGGTTTGATTTGAGGACGAAGCTCGAATACCACGATAAACTCAACCGCCGCTTTAGCAGACACATCTCGAGGACGCCTTGGAGATAATAGGGCTGCGTAGTATCATGTCCACGGGTTGTAGGCGTTTCTTGCGCTATAAGAGGAAGGTGTAAATACCAACCTGCTCACCAAATATACCGCCCGGACGCCATACCATAATGACTGTATGAAGTTAATGAGATAAATTGCAGATGCTAGGTCAATTCTAATACCACTTTTGAAAATAAACCGAGAATTTCAGCTACTAGGCATAAGATACGCGTAGTTGACCGATGGTGTTCTTACCGAAACCTCAAGTGGGAAGGTCTGTGGAAATATGAAGCCGCACTTCTCTCCTCCGGCCGCATTTCCTCCGAACCAGAGACGGCAATCTTCCGGTCAAAGTTGTTTTCTTTCCCACTTCAATATCTTCGTGGCTTATGCGTTGGTGTCGCTAGATCGCTAAAAGATATAGACTTGGGAGCTTGATAGAACTCACCTGCCGCCCTTGAATATTTGACAAAGTCCCTAGAGCACTTGGTCGATTGCATCACAAAGACCCCGCAATGACTGTCCCTCCCAGCTATTTGACCGGCGACGCCGCCGGGATTCGTGAATTCCTCGATAAATTCGATGTATGTATATTTTTCCTTTTGTTCTCGACGGTAAATTATTGTACGGACATCAAAGAAACTAACTCTGAGTGCTGTAGGTTTTTCTGTTTGATTGCGATGGTCTGTATTCCTTGACTACTACCTCTCTTCCGAGCCCATCATATGGATAAGACATGGGAACTGAGCTTGTGAAATTGTCGCAATAGGGGTACTCTGGTCTGGAGATAGTCTCTTTCCCGGAACTGTTGAGACATTGGAACTGTTGAGATCAAACGGTATGCTTCCCTATCCCACCCGGTTGAATCTCTTCTCGCAATGCTAACGAGTACGATTCTCCAGGCAAACAAGTCGTCTTCGTCACAAACAACAGTACAAAGTCACGAGCAGACTACAAGAAGAAACTAGAAACCCTCGGGATCCCAGCCACGACTGTTCGTTCCATCCTCGTACCTACCTCCCAGCCTACCGCAACCTAAACTAACCAAATCATCCGCATATAACAGGAAGAAATCTTCTCCTCCTCCTACAGCGCCTCTATCTACATCTCCCGTATCCTCGAACTTCCCCCAAACAAGCGCAAGGTGTTCGTCATCGGCGAAACAGGCATCGAACAGGAACTCCGCTCCGAGAACGTCCCCTTCATTGGCGGCACGGACCCGGCCTACCGCCGCGACATCACACCAGAAGACTACAAGAAAGTCGCCGCGGGTGATGAATCCATCCTCGATCCAGAGGTGGGTGTTGTCTTGGTCGGCCTCGATTTCCATCTGAACTACCTGAAGCTGGCGCTAGCGTACCACTATGTCCGCCGTGGGGCGGTGTTTCTGGCTACGAACATTGACTCGACACTGCCTAACTCCGGCACACTCTTCCCCGGCGCTGGGTCTATCAGTGCGCCGTTGACCATGATGCTAGGTAAAGAGCCTGTTTCCCTGGGGAAGCCGAACCAGGCTATGATGGATGCTATTGAGGGGAAGTTCCGGTTCGACCGGAGCCGGGCGTGTATGGTCGGGGACCGCGCGAATACGGATATCAGGTTTGGATTGGAGGGCAAGCTGGGGGGTACGTTGGCGGTGTTGACCGGTGTGAGCAGTAAAGAGGATTTTGTGGCTGGGCCAATTCGTCCGATGGCGTATCTGGATAAGTTGTCTGATCTTTTGGGGTCGAAGTGAGGCAGGGCTCTTTAGCCATATATTATGACTGAGATGATGGGGTATAGACCTTGGCTTGGATTATTGTATAGATGCATAGTTATAGGATGTCTATAGAAGTACATATCGAAGGGTAGAGCCCTGGTTCTGGGAGCCAGTCCCTTGTACAGAGCATGCACATACACTAGCTACCTCTCATCAGCCCTCGGAGTTTCCACATAGTTAGAACCGCATCAATCGTAAGCGGGTCTGTCGGCCGCAAAAACACGGCGAAGCTCTGAAACCGCTCATGATGTCCCCGAAGTTCCTGCAGATCCTCATCAGATAACATGTACCTAAGGTCAAACACCGGCACCTTGGTATTGAGCGATGGAAGGGTGATAAACTCTGGAAGAGGCTCTGCCACCTCTGCTCCTCCATCTTCCAGTATCTCTCCATCCTCCTTAACCTCAGGCAAGTCCGAAGCCTCCTCGCCCATAACCAAAACCACTCCTGTTTCCATCCTCTCAAACTGCTCCATCTTCTCCAACCCTCGCATCAGCGCCCTCTCCTCCTCCTTACCACCGTTCTCTACACCAACCATATCAACCAAGACAGACCTCCAAACCCCATTCGCAACATCCTGCCGCTTAAACGTATCCGACACGCTCTTTAACGCCTTCAGCGCCTCCCGTCTCATCATCGCGAGCACAAACTCGGGCATATCCCCGCGCCACGCCAAGTTGTCTTCCTCGCGCGGCGTCAAAGGCCCATGGGGGGTCCTCCACCGGAACGGAACGAGTCTCTTAATCGGGGACCTTCTCTTTTTCCGCGAGGTGCTCAAATGCGCCGTTAGGAGGTCGAGAGTCGGGAGATGGTTGAGCATGCGCATTTTCAGGTACGGTGTTTCGGTTCTCGCCCCGGGCTTTTGGAGCAGGAGATCGTCTTTCATGAGGCTGATGGGGAGGACCCAGAGTTTTTCGGCTTCTTTTTCGTCCCCCGCTGCTTTTGTTGAGGAGGATGAGGAGGAAGTAGTGGGGGAATCGTCTGGGGCCGGGGAGTCATCCTGGGGGGGAGCGGTGGCTTTGACAAGCCCCCAGTCTGTGAGGAAGGCCTTTGGGACGCGGGCGCCCGTTACGGTGCAGTAGCGGACGGGGGATGCGAGGGCCATGGCCCAAGGGTTTTTGCTGAGATCGGACAGGTCGCTGGGGGTTGGGGGGCGCTTTTTGCGGTGGCGGATGGCGCGCTCTGGGTAGGGGTTTGTGATTAGGGGGGATTGAGGGAGGAGTTGGGAGGGTGGGATGTGATGCGGATCTTGTACATCTTGGTATGTGGTGTTGTTCTTTATGGAGCTCTCGTCGCAAGTGTCGTTGTTGTTGTTGCGAGCGGTGATAGTAGAAATGATGCGCCGAGAGTTAATTGTGACATTGGAAGGCAGGAATAACCGCCGGAATACCCTGAGACGCCAGGAAGCGTAGGATATACGGCTATGAAGGGCTTCCATTGGGGTATATTGTGGTAGTAGTTGGCGTTGGTGGTTGGAGAAGAGGAAACGAGGGAAAACCCCAGGTGACGTTTTTTTTCCCATTTCGGAGTTGAGGTTGTTGCAGCCCGCCAGTAACCGCCTCAACTTCCTCGACCATCGCTCATCTCTCCTTCTTACTTCCTTCTACCCCGACCCTCGTCTTCGTTTTAATACATACCTCGCCATGAATGCGAGTCGCCTATTACCGCGACTCTGTCGCTCTGTCCCTAAACCTTCCAATCTGCGAACCTTCTCGAGCTCCATCCCGGCGCTGTCAGCTGCTGGAGCTGCGCGTCCTCCGCGGGGCTGGACACCAACACCTTTTGTGACGGAGACTGTGGTAAGTCTTCCTTCGATCTCGACCTAATACATATATCAGGAAAATCAAATAACAACCTACATCTAGGGAGGCGGCTGGCACACTTGTACGTTCCGAAACAAACCAACACACTCAACCCATAGATTATTAACTGAAGCTATGCAGACGACATCTTCTCCAGACTTCTCAAGGTACGCAACACTCCCCAACACCTTCCCATTGACATCCCTCAATCTAACAAAAAGTAAAAGGAACGAATCATCTGCCTAAATGGCGAAGTCGACGAAACCATGTCCGCCTCCATCGTCGCCCAACTCCTCTTCCTCGAAGCCGATAACCCCCAGAAACCCATCCACCTCTATATCAACTCCCCCGGAGGATCCGTAACAGCTGGTTTGCCCCCCCTCTTCTCTACCCGCCTATGATCTTCTTAAATAGGACCAACTGTGCTAAACTTTCAACCTAGGCCTCGCCATCTACGACACAATGACCTACATCGCCTCTCCCGTTTCCACGATCTGCGTCGGCCAAGCAGCCTCCATGGGCTCCTTACTTCTGTGCGGCGGCCACCCGGGTCAACGCTACTGTCTCCCACACTCTTCGATCATGATCCACCAACCCTCCGGTGGCTACTTCGGGCAGGCGACTGATATCGCCATCCATGCGAAGGAGATCCTCCGGGTGCGCGAGCAGCTGAATCAGATCTATAAGCGGCACTTGACGGGGAAGAAGGTGCTGTCGCTAGATGAGATCGAGAAGCTGATGGAGAGGGATTACTTTATGGGTGCGAAGGAGGCGTTGGAGTTGGGTATCGTGGATGAGATTTTGGATCGAAGGGTGCAGGGTGGTGGGCAGTCGGAGGGGGGAGGAAAGACGAGGGATTCTTCGTCTGATGATGATGGATCGAGGTAGTAGATCTGACTGCGGGGCTTGTGATGTTTGTTTATACCCGGAGTGTTTGTATTATTAGGATGAATTGTTCCATGCCTTTCGGAAGGCGTCAATGACATGATTTGGTACTGGATTCAATGTATTGATTATTATCCAGGTGTATATCTTGTGGTGGGTAATCGTGTGGATCTATTATTTATCTTAATACCAACTAAACCGAAACGCCTCTATATAAAAACAATCCATAACTCCAAGGTACAAGAGTTCGACAGCTCCATATTCATTCAACCCAAATCTGCACAATCAAAGACGGTCAGACAGATACACCATTCCCCAAACACGTTAACAAGGGAAGAAACGAATCTCGGAAAATCGCTCAATCAGGCCGAAAATCTAGATCATTCAATGGAGACAGGCAATAAAAAAGAAAAGGAAAAAAGATAACTAAGGCTCATCCTTTCCTGGCTCGATATTAGCAAGCACCATCTCTTCAACAACCTTCATACCCGCTTCTTCGGACTTCTTCGATTCCGCCGGGTCTTCACCAGCAACAGCCTGGTCGAGCGCGAGCTTCGTCTGGCCCAGAGCGTATATCTGTTCTTCGATTGTATCCTTCGTAACCAGGCGGATGACTTCCACCTCGCGCGTTTGACCAACCCGGTGAGCGCGGTTCTCTGCTTGTACGTCCTCCTGTGGGTTGAAACTCGAGTCGAAGATAATGACCTTATTAGCGCAGGCAAGGTTAATGCCTGCACCGCCAGCCTTGGTGGATAGAAGGAAGACGGGTATATCAGTTCGTTCGTGGAAGGCGTCTAGGATTGATTGCCGGTCCTCGACGTTAGTGCGGCCATCTAGGCGCACGAAGCCAAGATGCTGGTTCTCCAGCACGTTCTCGAGGATATCCATGACCATGGTGAACTGTGAGAAGACAAGAGTGCGATCCCCGTTCTCCTTGAAGCGCCGGAGGAGCTCACAAATCTTGTCCACTTTTCCGGAATCCATCCATTCGTTGTTTTTGAGGGCAAACCTGCCCAGACTCTTAGGGTACGTAACACACATGGTGTGACATTCAAAGTCATTGTATGCCTGCAACTCTTCAAAAATGATATCTGGGTTTGACTGTGACCATTGCTCCTCCTTTAGGCAGGCATTGGACATGCGCTTTAAAGTGGCATCGTTATAGTGGCGGCGATATAGAAGAGGGTGGATGGCTGCTTGACGAAGCTTCATTAGAATATTTGCTGACTTATTCCCTGTCTTCTTGCCAGCCGCTCGGTCCGCGAGTAACTTCTTCACCTCGTTTTGCTCATGGTCATAAATTTCGCGTTGAGCGGTGTTCATCTCGCAATATTCAACATGGGATATCTTTGCCGGTAGATCAATCACCTGGTGCTTCTTGCGTCGGAGCACAAACGGCTTCAGCATTGACTTGGCCCGTTCAATGCGCTGGGCAGACAATAAAGTAGAGTGTGATTCATCAACGGTCTTGGCTTTGTTCGCGAACACATACTGCAGATCCTCCTTGCGGTCTTGGAATACCTTAGGAAGGATAAACCCTAGCAAAGACGCCAGTTCTTGAAGGTTGTTCTGAAGTGGTGTGCCGGTCAGGAGCAGCCGGAAGCGAGCGCGGATTCTGATGAGTTTCTCGTAAAGAACAGAGGTGCTACTCTTCAACATGTGTCCTTCATCGTAGACACAAACACAAAAGTTCATATTTCGAAGGAAATGTGCATCGACCTTCGCCTTCGCTATTGTGTACGTCGTAATAACAACGTTGATGCTGTCCCGGTTCTCCTCTATCATTTCCCGGATTTCTGCACGCTCCGCTTGTCCTGCGTAGTACGGCATGACAGAGAGGATTGGGCAGAATTTCTGGAATTCACGAAGCCAATTCTCAATTGTTGATGAAGGTACAACAATGAGATGCGGACCCTTGATATCTTTCTCATACAGGTGTGCCAAAAATGCAATGACTTGGCATGTCTTGCCAAGTCCCATATCATCAGCGAGGATGCAGCTCAACTGTTTCTCAAACAGTAATGATAGCCAGTTGATGCCAACAATCTGGTAGTTTTTCATTTTCAGATCCTCGCGCATGATACTGGGCTGCGAGATGTACCGTCTGCGAGACCCCTTCGCCTTGGAAGCAGGGCTGTCGCTATCTTCGTCCGATCGTTGGCTAGCTGGGGTTCCAATTCCAGAATCGTGGGAATGGGAATCCTGGTCAATCGAGACCAGCTCGAGCTCTCCTTCGCGTTTGCCAAAGATGTCCACTCCCCATTTCTTCATCTCCGCCGCCACTGGCTTCCCAAGAGCCTCACACTCAGCAACAAGCGAGTCCACCGCTTCATATCCCACCCACATATCCAGACACTTGTCAACAATCTTATCGCCAATTGGTTTCAGCGTTTTACGGCCCTTGCCAGTCTTTGTTGTTTTGGATTGCTCATTGGGCGGTGCAGGAATAACGCGAACTGCGTCTAAGGAGCGAAATGGTCTCTGTGAAATGATATAACTCGCAATATCTTCAGTAATGGCGGCAATGTCTGCCAGGTCCAAAACATTGCACTTATTGAAAAAGGCCAAAACTCTTTGAGCCAGGTCTCCAGTATCTTCGTCCGGCTCAACCGCTGAGTCGGAATCGTCCGATATAACAAGAGCTTCAGGGGACTCCGATCGCGCAGGAGATGGGCGTTTGCGCCCTTGGACTAATCGACCGAGTTTCTTCGGAGGGGAATCGCTCGGAGCCGAACTAGGAGAAGACACTCTGGTCTTAGGTCCTCTCATGAGGCGTCTTCGCGGCTTCGATTCTTCTTGAGGCGGTTGGGGCTTTTGAGAGAAATGCATCCCGGCCCACTTGTCTTGGATAGTCCCACGGGCCTTAATTTTCTGCTTTGCGGGTGCCATGGGAGACATTTTCTTGCCCATACTCAGCTCGTCCTCAGATGAGCTAGCCTGGCCTTGTTCCTCGGTGCTCGCCAGAAATTCAAGGGCGTCGTCAAGATTGCCCTGCTTTATCAGTAGCGCCTGCATACAATCACGTACTGACTTATGTGGTAGAATCTTTGTCATTCTTTGAACCTTTGTTCTTATTTGGAAATCGTCAATGTCATCTAGTGAATGAACACTGACATCTACCGGCTGAGCGCGCGACGGACCATCTTGTCGAGATCGCTTCACGGGGATCCCTTTTGGCGCGGGGTCGGTCGCAGGCCGTTTGACGGCGGGAGCCGAGGGATTGTATAGCGCAGAAGAAGTAATCTCCTTGAATCGCCCCATTGGAGACTCTATAGGCTTCTCTGGGCTCCGCGAGGTCTTCGCAAACATGGCCGGCTTGATATCAGTGCTTCGTCTCATCTGGATGTCCTCATCGGACGAGCCCCCACGATAGGTAGGACCATCCATGTCAATCACTGGGGCACGCTTTGCGGGTCCCGCCGAATAAGGGGGACAAAATCTCGTGCCGTTCGGAGCCATAAGGTTCGAAAGCCGGCCACCGACTGGTGTGGGACGGGAGGGAGAGGGGGCTAAAGGAGAGGACGCGGCGACTTGGATCACAGAATTGCTCTTGGCAGAAAAAGGGCCGTCGACTATTTGAGTCGGTTGCGTTAAACGTTGAGTTGCTGGGGTCAGAGACTGTGTTAATGCGTAGTGTGGGTGGTTGGCAGGAAGGGTGGCAATGGTCTCATAACCACCATCATCATCATCATCATCGTCGACCACAATACTGGCAGGAGGAGTACTGTGGATGATTTTCTTGTCACTGACGGGCGTATCGGGGACGGTATCCTCCATGGTGGGCGGATGAATTGTTGTGTATCTAAAGAGTGTTGGAAAGTTTCCCAGCCTGCCAGCCGTTAGGTCAGGACAAGGAGTCTTTGACCTTCTCCAACGACGACTTTTTTTCTGCTTCTCTGCAAAGAAACGCGCCCACACGCGACGGATCACGTGATATGGCGCATCAATTAACACCCAGAGGGAAAAGGTTGAAGCTAGTGTTGGGCAGAAATTGCAGCCAATTTCAGAGTCAGAGCAAAAAAGAGTAATCAAAATATAGACGGTTTGAGAGAATCTATGATAATTGAGTTTTCTCTGAGTTTTCCCCCCGGACTTGCCACTCCGACCGTTCGCCAGGGGGGTTTGGGACTGAGGAGGGAGATCCATCCAGCATCCAAGCTTCCCCACGAAACCAGCCAATGAGATGACGGCATCCAGAGTTCCTCCCAGATGATTTCATCCGCAGATATCCAGATTCTAGAGCTCAAACAACTTCATACTCTTGATAACCCCTCCAAGTGGTGCTGGAAGTAATTGTCGAAAAGGAGCTCTGGAAGCTCAAGAGATTCCCGCCTGCATCGTCATAATTAGATCAAGGGTCAGCAGCCTCCTTTTATCTCTCCCATTTTATTGCCCTCGCTTGTTACGTAGCCGGGCCCATCTATTTTCACCTACCCTCCAACATCAACCTCATCGCTCAAAATCAAGAGCATTCCTAAATTACCAATATGGCCTCTCGCCGACCAGGAAAATCTTACGCGGAAGTGGCCGCTTCTTCTCCCACCGAATCGCCCACCGACTCGGATATCACTCCCGCGGTCCCCACGTAAGTAGGGTCTATAATAGGATCATGATCCAAAAAATAATGTTTAATAGTCATGTTATCCTCAAGCTGGTAGGCTTCACTGTCGCTATGGTCACGGCCCCCGTTGGGATGTACTTTGTCTCTGTGAAGTTCGGAGGTGAGTTCCTGCTGGCTTGTGTCCCGTGGCTTCATTTACTGAGTAGCTTCAACAGCAAGTTCGACGGTTGCTGGGATTATTGCTGCGGTTATGGCCAACGTTGTACTCTTCCTTTATATCTACGTCGCCTGGCAAGAGGACAAGGAAGAGAGAGAGGCTGAGGCAAAGAAGAAGACCAAGAAGGCAGAATAGGGAAATCGAATCATGAATACTTATATCAATGCTGTTACATTACGATTCACTTTGCAAATTCTATGCTCGGAATATCAAGTCTGTCTTCAACTGAAAATGTTCTCGTCCGAGATGACCTAAGTCGTTATCCCTATCAAGTATAGATATCTACCAGTAAGCTATCAATAGTGGGTTACCAGAACCCGTCAGAAGGATGGATATAAATTTCCTAGATAACTCCTGTAGGTCAAGAAGATCCTCGGATGAATTGCCTTGATTCAAATGTTGAATGGATGATAAATCCGACTGATGGTACCTTCAGACCATGTTGAATAACTGCGCCTGGAAATGCACGGATAAAGGTTAAAATATTGCGAATAAGAAAAGAATATATGAAAGAAGAAAAAATACATGTTCGCGAAGCGATCATGGTCTCCTCTTCACAAACTCCTCCAGATCAGCCTTAGTCGCAACACCAAGAACAAACTTCCGCGACGCATCAGTCACAACCGCAAAGTCTTGTTTCTCTCTCTTCCCTCCGTTGGGTCCGGTTTCACTCTCGAAGAATTTCTGCAGCTCCTCCAAAGGAGTCTCCATGGTAATAACTTGATAGGTGCCTCGTTTTCGGTTAAATCGCTGCATTGCGGCCTCGACGGGGTCCGACTCCTTCACCGTGCCAGCTTGGAGAAGCTCTTTCAGTCGGGGGATGCTAAGGTATCCGACGAGAGAGCGTTTGGTCGACGAGGTGACCGTAAGGTGGGTATAGTCACGTTCATAAGCGGCAAGCAGAGCGGAAGAGATCGGGGAGCTCGGAGACACCGAGAGGGCTGGGGGTGGATCTAAATCCTCCACGGTGGCCTAGGTCGGAGAAAAGCATGTTAGTCGGTCTTTTCTTTTTGGACCCCAAACGCGACGTCAGAGCGAGGAGAATGACTCACACCACGGTATTTGTCCGCCCATGAAGCCGGAGAACTGGACTCAGTTGCACTGGGAGAAAGCTTTTCGCGGGCAAACGCCTCACTTGCAGAGATATACGAGGCCATCTTGACTGATCCCACAGCAAGAGATGAGGGGCAATGGAAAGAGGGGCGAGATAAAGATGGTAGTAGTCAGGAGTTCCGTAGAGAAAAACCCAAAGGGTTCGCCGGGTCAGCTATTTAAAGATTGCACTAATGCAATGGCCGGCGCGGTTGGTGAGGCTTTGACCGGAGATAGACGGTGGAATTTAGGAGGAAGAAGTTCTGGAAACGGATGATTGAAGCAAATTGAAGCCCTTGACCCACTACCCGACCGGGATCGCCAGTCAACGTCACATGCCCCGACGTCATCCGAACTTGTTACGGCGCTGTCACCTATTGGATTGCTGCCAACTTCCACCCAGAAAACCAGCTCATCCGCTTATCCTAGGTAGGTCGTTGTTTTTTCCCTCTTTCTTTTCCTCTTTGGATTACCATTTATTTATTTTTTCCTTCTCGAGAATTGTTGCGTGTATTGATTCCAAGGTATACTCCCACGATCCGGGTCGTACACCAGCCCGAGTGGGGACGATTTACATTGATAAGCGTCCAGTAGTAGACCGTTATCGGTTGGTACTCTTGACAATGCAACCCCCATATTCAGTCCATAATTAAGGTAAATAAACTAAGTCTAACTCTTTCAGTGTTATAAAACAGTCAATCAAGTAATCCATCATGTTTCCCTCCGACAAGGATATCGTCAACGCTTTCTCCGCCCAGCACCCTCTCAACCAACCAACACAGCAATCGGGGGCTAATTCGGAACCGAAGAAACGAGAGCTATTTCCCGCATGGAGTGTGATTGATGATACGAAGCAGAGGGCCGATGCTTTAGCCAAAGAAGCTGTGCGTGAATACGAAATCGCCAGCCAAAAGGCACAAGCAAAGACGGGCAAGATCGAGCCATGGAGTCCTAAATACTACGCCGCCTGTACTTTTGGCGGGCTGCTCGCCTGCGTATGAATTAAATTCGCTTCTCTCACTCTAAGCTCGTACTAACTTTATGAATCTAACAGGGACTTACCCACACTGCAGTAACTCCTCTAGATCTCATCAAATGCCGACGCCAGGTCGATTCCTCCCTTTACAAGAGCAACATGGATGCATTCCGAAAAATCCGCGGCGCAGAAGGCTTGAGAGGAGTGTTTACTGGCTGGAGTCCTACATTCTTTGGCTACAGCGTAAGCTAGAGCGGCCGAACAACTGCTTTATCGGGCCAAAGCTAATGTCATCAAAGGCCCAAGGAGCATTCAAGTATGGTGGTTACGAGTACTTTAAGAAATTCTATAGTGACCTGGTTGGAGTCGAGAACGCAGCCCGATGGAAGACCTCCCTGTACTTGGCCGCCAGTGCATCGGCGGAGCTAATTGCTGACGTTGCTCTCTGCCCCTTTGAAGCAGTCAAGGTGCGCACGCAAACAACCATTCCTCCCGAGTTCCGGTCTACGTTTGGTGGAATCTCTAGTGTTATCGCAAAAGAGGGTGTTTCTGGGTAAGTGGAAACGTACCTAGTAGCCACTTAAAGTCACTGACAGATCAGTCTATACAAGGGTCTGTACCCACTGTGGGGACGGCAAATCCCCTACACTATGATGAAATTCGCTTCGTTTGAGACCATCGTTGAGCTTATCTACAAGAACCTGCCTGGCCAGAAATCCGACTACAACAAGGGTGCACAGACTGCTGTTGCCTTTAGTGGAGGCTATCTCGCGGGCATTCTGTGCGCGATTGTTTCACATCCCGCTGATGTGATGGTGAGCAAGCTTAATGCCAACCGGCAGGCCGGCGAGGCCTTTGGGGCAGCGATGAGCCGAATTTACAAGGACATTGGCTTCGCTGGGTTGTGGAATGGTCTTCCCGTCAGGATTGTCATGATCGGAACTCTGGTGAGTTGTTGCTAGAGACTATATATTTGGAACTGTCACTAACCATACAACTATCTAGACTGGACTCCAATGGATGATGTATGCCGAATTCCCTTTTGCTTTTTTTCATCCCTGCGTCTAGTTCCCACGTTTCCCAGATGCGAGACCCATTGCTAACTTGAAATAGTTATGATTCGTTCAAGATCTTCATGGGTCTACCCACGACAGGAGGCGGCCCTCCCGCCGAGAAGCAGCAGCAGCAGCAGTAATTGGGTAATTGTCGATCCGGCAAAGCCAATCGAAAGTGTGCTGATGGCATCATGCTGGGGGAGAGATTGCGGTGGTGTCTGGTGACTGGGTTACTACTAACCTGGTATCTTTAGCATGGTTTTTGTCAAGTTTATTCAAGTTTTTTTTTCTTTTCTTTTTTAACCCCCTCCTTTACCTTCCTACCACACTGCATTTCCTAGATGAATTAATTTCCTTAACTTTCGTCCGGCTCTGAGGGAGTCATGTCATCCTGCTTTACGAATGCCAAGCACGTAGATTGTTCACTATCAATCAAAAGGTTAGTCACCGCTTAACCCATCCTTATCTTATCAACTCGCCCGATCAATCGCCATAGTTATCAACGTCATACACCCATTTCGGAGGGAGAACTTGGTAAGGTAGATACCACTAGGTTCAACTATTCTCCCGAGAAGTCGGGACTTCTTAAGTGCTATTCTCGTCATCAGGTAGCCGCTATCGAAGGTTCGACTAACTCCCTCCAGGCCAGGGCGTTCAGGAACCCACCTCACTCACCCCGACTAACGAGTCTAGCGTCTAGACCAAAAGCCATCAATAAACATATTATCTACCTCCCTATTCCCTTCTTCACTTTCTCTCGAGTCCCCTTAACCCCCTCCCACCCCCATTCCATAAGGCAAAGCTGTGTTGACCAAGATCGCAACACCCCTCATCATCATGGCGGAACAAGCTCCCAAGGAACCCATCGTCTCCCACGGTCGAGGAGGTTAGTCTAGCCTTTTGTCTTTTCTACCTCACCTTTTTTTTTATTTGTTTTGTTTTGTTTTTTTAACCCTTCACCTTGCTATCTATCCCCTCGATTCATCTACCCTAGACGCAAGTCCTCCGGTGAACTAACAACAATACCTCTTTCATCCAGGCCAGGGAAACATCGGCGCTGATTCCACCCAGTTCGTGCTCCCCCCCCACCTCCTCGGCTTATATTGCCCCAACTATTCTTCTACTGCATAGTAGAATCTAACCAAATCCAACTACCAGATACGTCGACGCCGGTATCGTCCGTGAGGGCGCCTACGGCGACCAAGGCGATGGCGCTTATTCAGCTGGTGTATGTTTCTCCCTTGCGCCCTTCCCTATTGCGCGACAAGTATCTATACATACCCTTGTATACATCTACCCACATGCTCTCTATATGATGTGGACTATAAAAACATCCACCCAGATCTAACTAATCATCATCATCCAACAGCGCGGCGGTGCCGGCAACATCGGCTCCCCCCACGTTAAACCCACTGCCAAAACCCCCCACGACACCGAATTCGTCCCCGAGATTTCCATCCGGAATTCGGTCGACGGGGATTATCATACTGGGGTGCGTCACTACCTTTTAGTTCCCTTTTCCTTGCACTCTATAAAGAAAGATCCAGTCCTAACAAGGCGTAGCGCGGCGGACAAGGAAACGTCCACTTAGACCCCGAGCACCAAAAGGAGAAAGAGGAAAAGGCGGAGAAGAAGGCTGAGGAGAAAGCCGAGAAGAAGGCACAGAAGGGTGTGGCGTATGAGGGATGGGCCGATAAATTGAAGAATAAGCTTCTGGGGAGGAACTGAGCAAGCTTAATTCTTTCGGGTTTCCCTCCATTTTTCGATGATGATGGTGATAACCAAGTAGGGGGGGAGGGGATGATATACCTCTATATTGTATTGGTGATTGATTGATTGATGTGTTTTTCTGTTGTGATTCCCTATTGGATTTTGCCCAATATTATCCGCGATCTATATTTATTGCGAGTTATTATTTTATTCCATTTCGTCCCGTTGGGTCGTACATAGATGTTACGATATAGTATCTTACCTCAATGATCAACAACCCAATCCACATAATTGATCATCTTATGCGAACCCAATACTCAATAGGAAAAGGAAGAAAACAGAAGGACGTAAAGGAGCTGCTCATATCTGGTTTCCTTTTTTCCCCATCTCAAATTATGAATCCATGAATCCACCCATTTCACGAAATACCTGCACAAAATAGTCTTGTAAAAATAATATTCCACGAAGAGATGTAAATAAAGGGGAAATAAGAAAAAATAACAAAGGAAAAAAAAGGGGGAGGAGGGGGAATAAATCATGTGCTCCCATGTATCATAAATATCGTCATGAATCCATCAATAGTTGATCCCTGCAAAAGGAAAGACCGTGAAAAACAGATTGGAAGGGGGGGGAAACAAAGAAAAAGTAGCTTCGCAGATCCTTGCGCATATTCCTATTATCGGTCCCGATTTCCCTGTGCTGTATTTCGAAAAGAATCTGAGCATCGAATGATAAAAAACGCCGGAGATATTACATATGCGCGGGGGTAATAGTGTCGAAAACAACGCATCGAATCGAGGAGCAAAATCAAGGACGAGAAAAAAAAAGGTAGATAGAGGAAAAGTGCAACTAGCTCTTGGTGAATGTTCGTTTGAACCAGCTTTTTCTCTTTGTGTCGCCCGCATTAGAGGGGCTGTTGGATATCGCTTTGCGTTGAAGATGGCGGCGACCAGCTGCGGTAGGCGGAGGTCCACCCACAGGCCCACCAAGATTTGGATCGGTGGCTGGTGCAGCCTGACCATAACCGGGTTTTCCTCTTACTCCGGACGCTAATGCACTGCCATTGAAATTGGGACCGGGCCCGAAGCCTTGAAATCCGTAGTTTTCCGCAGTAGGCCTCTCCTCCAGTTGCTGCGGTGGATATTGTAGCTGCTGCTGTTGCTGCAGCTGGTCGATAGAACTGTTGACCGAGCTGGGGTCGGTCGAGTTGCCCCATTGATCGGTGTTGCTCCCGGATCCCGAGCCGGCGGTCACATTATCGTATGATCGGTGGTACCCATTCTGAGCATACCCGGGATGGGTATTATTGTTGGCGTATGTCGGCTGGTCGGTATAAGCTCGATTTTGGTGGCGGGGCCGTTGGCGGCCGCCGCCTTGATTGTATGGGTAGTAATTCTCAGAAGGTGTTCCGCCACCGTTATAGTAGCCATTTCCATTATCAATATAACTGTTCGGTCGCGAATAGCTAGGCCGTCCATTCGAATAGCCTCCGTAGCCGTTTTGGTCATTATAACCTCGATTGGAATATCCATTTGGTGCTGTAATGATGCGCGGTTTTGTTAGCCACGCTCATTATCTTTCCGGCCTCAAATCGAGGACCGATCGAAGATGCGCAATAGCCAGAAACAATAAATGGACTGTTGAGGGAACCATACCTGCATAATAGCTACTCCGCCTGCTGAATTCTCCTCCTAGAGCTGATTCTTCCCCTGCGCCATATTCAATTAATAACCAGTTATACATCCGCGGAGTAAGGGGGGGGGGGGGGGGGTGCCCACCTGTTCGCGCATAAGAAACAGGACGACTGCTATATGCTCCATAAATAGCAGCCTCGAAAGAGCGGATTGTGTCCAAGGGTCGCTCGAATCGAGGACGGGTGGGATTGGAAAGATCAGGCTCAGCTGTGAGTGGGAAGTAAACAGTCAGTCAAAGACGGGGTTTCATGGACATTTTGGAAGAGGAAAAATGGTCAGAAAACATACTTATTATATTGCCATACTGGTCTTTATGTTGCATCCCTCTTAAATTTCCTAGGTTTGACCTTTCGAAAGCAACCAAATCTAAAGAATTCATATCAGCCTTGTATTCTCCGCCGAGTTTATCAGTGCGTAAAGTAAAAACAAGTTGGTGGGGACGGGCCGTTAAAGAATGTGCCAAAACGGAACCCGAATATCGCGATAAGAACATACTTGGTTGCGCTTCACTCATAGCAATCATCGGATCGGCTTTGGTGTGGAGGCTGCGTCTGGATTTCTCTTCAGCAGTTTCCGTGAGATGAAGTTTGTTGCCAGAACCGCTTGATCGATTGGACTTCTCAGACCTCCCGCTAGAACTGAAACCTCGACTGCGCCGAGGCGCGACCGGCTGGGGGGACGCCATTTTTATGATAAATTGCACCCTTAGCGGCTGAGAGACAGAATTGGAGCTGGGTCTAGTTGCGGTCTCCGCTGTAGAGTGGAGCGCAGCCACGATACAGGTGGAAACCGCCAAGCAATGTAGGATCGAAAATGACAATTATTGTCTACTTGATCGAAGGAGGTATGAGATCGTCTAGCGGCTCTTGTCTGCACGTCTCAGGAGGAGGCAGCGGACGACTCAAGGCGACCCTGAAGGCGACGTGGGGTCACCGTTTGGAGTGCGCGGCGGGAAATTGAGGGGGGATTGGTTGTTGCGTAATTATGATTAACGATGGAGAGACTATACAGGGAAAGCTGTGTGTGTGATGTCTTTACAGAGGACTTTCGAGACCGTGCGAGGTCGATAAGCGAAAGACAGAGAAAGAGAAAAAATAATAATCAAAAGAAAAAAGAAAAAGAAAAAAAGCCAACAAAATCTCGCAGCCAGTTGTCACTGCAAAAGTGACAGAACGGGACTTGTGGGGAGAGTCTGAGACTGGTGGAATCAGGCTACAGCCAGGAAATTAACCCTGCAATGGAACTGATAGTCTGCTAGTCGAACAGTGGAAGGCAATGGTGAGAAAAAAAAATGGTTGGAGATCGACAGTGCCTCAACCTGGAAGATGGCGGTGGTGGCGGGCGCTAGCCAGCAGGAGGATGCGATGTCAAATCCCGGGTGAAAGAAGTTCGATTCAGAGAAAGCGCACTCTGCACAAAACGAGGGTGGATGAGGATGAGGGAAGATTCTATCTACAGCCGAGGGTGATTGAGGCTTTTTGTTTGAAATCCGGTGGTGGTGTTGACGACGAGCGCCACGCAATAAGAGGCGACTAATCCCGTTAGTAGCAGCAGAACCGATGGACGAGCAGTTGGAACATCTCCTATCAGCTTGGTTGGACGACTCAAAGCCACCCAGTCGGATTGATCATTGGCAGCTTCGGGTCGTTTTTTAGATCACCAGATCGCCTGGGAGGGACTGAGTCCATCCTGATAGTCAGGTATATCGGAGGTACCTCATGGAGTCCTTGAAGGTCTTTTGTCTTTGCCATCGCGGGAGTTACTTGGTACCTAGGCAGCGTTCCCGGCTGGATCTGCCATTTAGGAATTTTCAACAGCACAAGCTACCTAGGTACTCTTTTAATACAAGGCAACAAGCAACAGTCCAGGCGAATCGAGTACTCCGTCAAGTCGACGTCTACCCAAAGATACCAATCTAGTTCACCAAGACCTAAGAGATTATGATTAATGAACAGCACAGGAGTTGTGAACGGGCCTGAGTAGAGGACCTTAGGATGCCTGGCCAGTGTGTTACGCAGCTTCCCCTCACCTGTTATATCTTAACCAATGATACCACTCAACCACACGCATCCCAGCCACCCAACCGGTGGTCCATACCTAGGTAGACTCCATACACCTATACAATCTTCACCTCGTGCCAGGAACCAACCTTAAGGCAACAAAATACTCCGGGTGTGGAAAAAGAAAAGAAGTAATCAAGAAAAACGACAGCGCATCAAAACTTTGGTCATCAGGATCCCCACCAGAGCATAACAATCCTGTGTGTTCAAACTTCACTCTCAAAATTGGGTTTGCCAGCTTTTCAGAACCAGGGTTTTCAAATAGTAATAATGGGCTAGATGGTTTGTGGTTATTTTTATCCGCTAGAGCCCGGTGACGACTCCAGTTCGTCCAACAATGACTGTGCAACCTTAGTTCAAAATTATTTCTAGCTGTATCAACCAATACATCGCCAACACCCCCCAGATCTGGCCAACGAAAAAGGAAGTCAACAGGAAAACAGGGGGTTTGGATTGAACCTTTTTTTCTCAAGCTTATTATGCCGTCGTCACGCAAGTTGGTCCCCAATTTTGGACAATTCTCATCCGCCCCTTTCCAATTGGCCACCAGCCACACCGATTAGAAACACAGGAGAGGTCAGACAATCCTGATTGACACCAGTGAGGGTGATTGTCACAAGCTGACCTTATCAGTCAGCAAGAAGCTTTACAAGGAATCCATGACTTCCGATGCGGGACGGAATTAACAGGAAGATATGTTGCCTTTTCCCTAGACGCCCTGCCTAGTCATCACCCATTACATTCTATTATTATCACCATAAACCTTTCTAAATCCGTCTTTGAAATCCTGGCAACTTTACCCATGGCGTAAAATTCAATTCTCCAACTCCGTCGAGCCATCAAAGGATGGAAAACGATGAAAAATCAATTGGCCGCCCTTGATCTAAAAGGATTCGACGATCTTCATTCCAACCCTCAGTGGGTCTTGGAGTGGGGAGGATGGCGCCTACTTTAATGCCCATAAACTCGGGATCCAACAGCTCCATGCAAGGAGTCTAGAATCGGATGCCCGGATGGTTTTTTACTATGGAAGGTAGAGAGCTCCCTTCCCTTAGGTCTGATCAGGAAGGATGATTGTGGCGTAGAATCTAGATCTGAGAGATTGGGTTTTCTTTCAGTTATAATGCAATGCATAGAGGATGCAGCTGGGCGTGGGATACGTGGTGTTCCCTCCCTCAAGGGGTGGAAGCTTATGTTGCGGGTTGCATTGGAGGTGTGATATCATATCTGAGTTGTCAACCTACTTTTCTTGTTTCCGTCTGCTCGAAAGTAGCTTGCATGCTCACAGGTTCTAGATAGAATAACGCTGTTGGTTAATCTACCTAAAATGAATAGCTTAAGTGCTCGTTAACTGCATAACGTCATCAATTTAATTTGAATAAAGTAGAGTTTAGATCTTCAAGTATACCAGGTAGCATATATCCATACCGAAATAATTTATGCTAGACCTTGTGGGCGCTGTCCTTCGTGTTGCACCCTGGTGTCTGGAGAACTTGTCTCAATCCATCCTCTGATAAATCCGTCCTTCATTCAGCTGGGGAAAAGAAAGATGTGCTGCTTCAGCTTTTCCATGATTCCGCTCCTGGCACCTGTGGTCGGGTTAGTCTGCTCTTGTTCCTTGACCTTCCACTTAAAATTGGATGAGATTCAAGTCCTTCTCAATCTGGAAACTACCTACATAAGAAAAACTGCCTGAGCATAGACAAGCAAAGAAAATAACTAGCGGATTTACATTTTTATTTTTAATTCGAATGTGATTGTTCGAGAGAAAGAAGCCTCTGGAGGCTGGCCCTACCTCAGTGTGAAACCTACTCTCATAGATATTCGGCCCCAAGTAGTTTCATACGATGGGTAGAAAAAACCAAAGCGGCCAAAAAGACCTCCTTTATCCTCGTGCCGTGTTGTTTATGGCATAAAAAACAAGTTTAGCTGTGGGGAAAGGGACATTCATGACCAAATCTTTGGATGGAGAAATATACATTTGGGTCCTAGACCAGACCCCATGGAACCTGAACCTCAGCCACTCTCAACATTAACAAGTCTACGCAATCTATCAGTATCCACATCTCCCTCGAAAGCGTTGCGCACAGCATCTCAGCTGAGGATTTTCAGCCACTTTTCATGGGCCCGGTAGGGCTTATTCTCCCGATGGTACACTTAAAATAAGGACCAAGTAGATGGAATTAGAATTGTCGGTGTTCTAGTCGCATTCCGTGAGGGGAAAGCGACTGCGGTAGACAGTGGCGAGGAAGAGCATTTCTGGTGTTTGTTGGGATTCTAGGACTGAGAAGGTAGCGTCGTAGGAACAGCGTGCGAAAGCATCGAAGCTGTCTTGGTTAGAACTGCGTTGATAGATGAGGTGTGGAGTACCAGGAACACTTACATACCACATAAATGGCTAACTCTGATATACCCAGGCACCAGGAAGAGAGTGAGGAGGATAACATCATTTTGTACGCGTCTCAGTTCATCGTTGAGATTGAAGGCAAAAGGGACATGGCTTCAAGCGAATTGAGCTGGTATTTATCTCTTCAACCGGGGACTTGAAGAATTTGTTGGGATTCCCTCCGTGATATTCGGAGTGGTTATTTTTTAAACGTCTACTCGAGTGGCTTCAAGAGAGCAGAAAAGCTCAATGCTATCTTGAGCCATGCCAAAGTCCCCATCGAGAACGTGAAAGAAGAAGTGTAAAGTAAAACCGAAGCTCTAAGCTCTACATCTACGTATGAAAAGGGATTCCATGGGAAATATTCGCCTCCTTCAGACCCGCAAAGACAGCCTTAATTTCATCATGTCCTCTGCTTCTCTTGCGCTGGTCGACCAATCACCCACCGATCTCCCCCGATTCTCTATACTTCTCCAAGCAGCCAGTCTCTCAACTACTCCTTTCAGCAGGCCAAGTTAATCAACTGTCTGCCTGTATGTTGCGTTATCTTGATTAGTTTCGTTACTGTATCCTCACGTTCTAGAGTCTACTCTGCGAGTGCACCACCTGTGCAAAAGATAAAGAATCGAACATCCAACATACAAAATCCTACATTCGGACTTCGGTAGAGCAGACCTTATACTTCTCATTTCTTCAAAAAGTCTAGCAGGTGATATCGCGTGCCGAATCTATCTCTACACCTATGCTTATAATCGAGTCTTTGCTTCTCTTGGCGGTAGTACGCCACATATGTCTGCGCCAATGCAGCCGAACAAAACCACCTTTTATTGAAGTCGCAGATGAAAGGTACTCCTTTGAAAGAGGAAAGCCATGTCTCCTCGTACTCTCCATCGATATCATCAAGCTAATTCGAGGAAGTCACACGCGCGGGATGGTGAACACTCAGGCCCTATCGCACTATATACTTTGCACGTCCGACATCGTTAGCCGAATAATCTATGAAGACCACAAGCGACCAGCTACGACTCGATGATAACACAAACATATAGAGTGAGCCATGGTAAGGCCCTATGGAGATCTCTGAGGCCTCTTGATGTCGTAATGTTAGACGGAAGGGTCAACTGTATGGGTTTTTAAGAAAGCGTTGATCATACACCGATCGGTACCGCTAGGCAAAGAGCTTTAATGACATATCCTCTTGTTTAAAACAGCGCGCTCTTCTCTTCTTCTTGCTTCTCATTTCTTCTCATCTCTAACGGACATTCATCCGCGTTTCAATCATAGCCTCAACAGCCAAAATGACGGTGTTGACCAACATCCCACCAACCAACAGTATCTCATCCACAAGCATGGACGCGAATGCTACACCGTCGTATGTCCGAATATGCTTTGCTTAGGGTTCTGGGGTTAGACGCATGAGGTATGCCCGGAGGGCCAGGCGATTACTGTCCAGTGGTAAATGGGTATGGAGAAAATGGGGTCAGCAGTGGAAGGAGGATTGGAGGTATTGATGTTGCTTCTATCCTGAAGAAGCAAGGGCCAAGGGGTTCTGTTACAGCAATCGAATGCAAGTACTGGTATTCAGCTCGAAAGCTCTGGGTTTGATACACAAGACTGTCTGTATTTCGAGATCGTTGCATTGGGCATATAGTTCGTGTGAACTTACATTTCTAGGTATATTTGCGCCATAAACCATAACGATGAATATTACCATCCCAAACTTTTATTTTCTGTATATATTGCTTTTGGAATTCACCGAATGGATTTTGAAATGGTGTGTGGATTGGTTGTGTTTATGAGCGGTCAAGATACACCTGGAAGAAAAGCCCATGCTCTCTTAAGACATATCACGTCCCGCCTTATTGCATGAAACAAATAGAACAAGGCAAGCCGTCTTGAAATGTCTATAAAAAAGATGGGACATTAAAACCATGTTGTAAAAAAAGAGACGTAAATAAAGAGTTTTCTTTTTTGATTCCTTTTTAAATTCGTAGGGCTGAGAATGGCCCTGCCCTCTCCCACGAACATTATCAATCCGCTTTAACTCCCATCTCAAAACCTCGGCTCATACCGTTGACTCCTTGCTTGACCTTCTGTGCAAAGAACCCGGACTGCCACTAACATATAAAAACATGGGGGTCATTTAGATGTTGGAGGGGTAGAGCATAACACGGACGGTGGCACCGAAGGACTTGGGGGGGAGGTTGTTGCGGAACTGTGCGCGGACAACACCGGAGTTGCCTGGGAAAGGTTAACTGTTAGCTTTTGCTTGTAATCCACCCAGACACATTCATCCCGGCTTGTTCATAGACATTTCGCGTCCATTAGAACTCTTTCCTCCCTCAAACTCAAGACAATAAAGGACCGCATTACGTACCGTGGGGACGGGTGACCTTGCCCCAGATAACCCGGATGTTGGAACCCCGGACCTCACGCTTAGCCCGGTAGACGAAAGCAACCTTCTTGCCCAGGTAGAAGCTGTAAAAACGGTCTTAGCAAAAGTGTCCCTTGAATATTCCTAACTTGTGGTAGTTCCGGCTACTCACTTCGCGGCCTCAGTGTTGTCAACACCGTCGATCTTGATCAGACTATATAACCGTGCGTCAGATTTCCATATGATTCCTAGCATTCGCTTTTTCGATGTGTATGGATCGGTACCTTGTGTTGGGGTTGACAGCGCGCTTGGAGCGCTGGTAGCTCAGGTGGCGACCCCTATAATAAAACAATCGTATTAATCCATCTGTTCTGACTGTCCGCTGAATGATCCCTTTCATTGTCCTCGACAATATTGATATTCCAAATCCTCCCGAATATGACAATATGACATTGTGGATCGACGACTTTTGCGCGGGCGGGACGACGAGGGTTTGCAACTTACTTAACGTAGACTATATGGAACATTCAGTTAGCATCTTCATCACAGAACGAAAAGCAACGACTCCCTCATCATCGCGCCCCTTCTTCGACTCTCTTGTGAATGTGTCTCTCCTCCCCCCATCCCCCCAGTCAAGAGTCCAACATCCACCGCTGCGCACATGATGATTCATCGGGAAATGAAAATCAGGAACAGATGGTAAACTCACGTCTGTGACCTTGTTCCGAAGGCATTGTGACGGATTTTCTGAGCAACAAGCGGGCAACACAAACAAGTCGAAGGAAGTCAGAAAATGACCCGCAGAAAGTCGTCCGGGTTTGTCGTGGTTGTCGTCGCTTCGGTTGAGGATTCACAAACGACCGCACAAAGGCTCCTAATTTGCAAAGGGCGTGTGTTCGGGCGGTAGGCTCGCCCTAAACCCAAAACGGAACGCTTAGCGAGTGGGAAGTTGCCTCAGGGCTGGGCTCAGTCCCGTGATCTGGAATCGACTCTTTCTGCTCACCGCCCAAGCTACACTAGTCTATTTTAGGATGATCATGGATCATTGGCTTTTCCGAATCCCGAGATAATCATTTGCTTTCTTTTAGCTTTTTTTTTTTTTTGGTTTTCTGCGTTTTAAATTTCGGTGGTTATTATTATCAACCCCACCAATGTCACCATTTTACCGTCGGCCTACTGTCCTCCGGGGATGGTTGATGCAGCTTTGTCTAGAGCGTCCCCAGCTGACAAAACATGTTGCTGGATCATTCTTTTGGATGGGAAGCGTGATGAGCAGAAAATTGGGGAAAAAAAGAAAAGAGGAAGAAAAAAGAAAAATAGTGGGAAGCACTCCGTCATCCTGCAGCTCTGATAAATTTCCACGGCTTCCTTCGGGATCCTCAACAATTGCGCATGAGGATGATCTGCTTTTGACTTGGTCTCTGTTGGAATTCGATACAAATATGAATGAGGCACACTTGGACCTCCCAGTGTAACCACTGTAGCGGTAGTAGTGGAGTCAAGCCATATATACTCAACCCTTCCCTTCTCTGTTTCGATTGTTTGTTCTAGAAGGATGATACTAGCGCATATAATGCTAGAAATTCTGATGAGGAAAAGCCCAGACCGAAGCACCCATTAGGAAATACAGCGATGGACAAGCCCCACTTTTCTGGCAATCGGCAAACTGACCCTGCTCCCTCATGGAGCATGTCGCTTTTCCGAAGTATGAGGTTTCCTTTAAGTCGACGGAGTAATTCTTCTTGTATACCAAAAACCAACAAACGATTGAGGAGGGGTGGTAGCAAAAGCAAATGTTTACGTACATTAACATAAAAAAGCAATATGTGCCAATAGACGGAGGGATAATCCATTTCAGGCTCCATCCATCCTTCTAATAATCCCGTGATCATTGACGATCCATGAGCTCTTGCCGGTCTTCATAGACCGGAGTAAGCTGGGCCGAAGTGCCCTCGGTCTGATCACTGATAACTCTGGAACGATTTTCTCCCCTCCGGGAAAAGAGAATCCGCATCGTTCTTTCCATATGACAAATCTGCCGATCCATGTCCCCAGAAGAGGTCCCATCGTCTTCAATTTAGTCCTCGGTGCACTTGCTGTCATGGACTCACATTGACGGCTGTGGTGGACGGGTACCGATTTTATGGCTGGTTGATTCAGTTCGGTATTATTTCGTTTTACTCCGTATAATATTGGCCGGAGGAATTAAACAGCATCCATGCAATGCTACTCAAATATCTGTCTATATTATTGTTATGGTGTATGATTGTGGTGCATATTGCACGTGGGATACTCCATACTTTGAGCTACCAAAGCCAGATCCATCGGAACCATATCAAGTACGAGACAGAATGGACAGATAAATGGATAATTATCAAGTCTCAACACTAATAATAATACACTGTTTTACGAGTCCTAGCTGATGAAACTCCGTGGAGACATGCGTAGTAGTCCGTATTTTTAACATCAAACAAACGGGCTTTTCCTCCCCCGCCGCGGACTTGCCGGCGATCCCTGGGTTTATGGAAACGAGGGGAGGTTACTATCCAGTATCGGAGAGGGGCAGCTGGCCTTACGGCGCTTTTTTCCCCCGTGTTTCTTTTTTAATTTGTCTTTGAAGTCGGTCAGATCGGAAAAGACCAGAGTGTCAGATAATGATTACGGCATGAAAGGGGTTTATGCGGGGTCAACTTGGATGGGATTCGACGTAAAGGGAACAGAGACGGTCACCCGTCCTTGGATGTGATGGCTCGTGGTGGAGCTGGTGGTCAAGGATGAAATTTCCAAACGACTTGGCTTTAGTCGGCGCTGGTAGAGAAGGTGGTTCGGACTCCGGATAAAACCCATGCTGGGTGTGGAAGGCTATCACCGGTAAGATTATATTAGCATTATTTAGCATTATTGATACTGAGTGCAGCAAATTATAGTTGGAGGAGTAGCTTGATGAGGGGTCGTGGTTGAGATCAAAGAGATTGATTGGTACGGTATGGTTAGGGGAGTATCTAAGGATGATATAACATTGCCACGGGGCTGGATTATTACAATATCAATCGGAGAGTATCCCCAGGTGAATGATGAAAGAAGAATTGCATAATGATCGCCGAGTTCTAGTCCTCGGCAGCTCAGGGAAAGAAAGATATTTTTTTTTTTTAAAAATTGGGAATAGATGCACCGTTGATAGTGAATTATTATTACCGTGTACTAAATCTTCCAAGCATCAGCTCCCTGGAGTTAAGTTACTACTCGTTAACTGCGGCCATAGTGGAAGACAGCAGCCCGGTCACTACTTCCGCCCCACTTCCCTGCTCAGCGCATCACCCACCTTACCTGACTACTGTAATTTAGTAGCAACGCAGGCAAGCAATTAGCAGCATTCTTGAACCATAGCTCTCCAGGGAAGCCCTCACGGCGTTAAAAAGTACTTGCTCCGCCGGGGAGAATTATTGTTGGGGACTTTTCCAACAAAACCGATCTCTCTCCCTCCCTCTCCTGATTCTGCCTACTCTCCTCCCAATATTATTCTTTTTCTCTATTTTCTCTATATACCCATCCGAAATTCTTCCTCCTATTTTCCTGTCCTTGTCCTCCCGCGACCGTTGATATCATTCTTCACCAAAGATGGCTAGCACTGAGTGAGTTTTAGCTGCGATCCCTCTCTGACATCACTCCCACCCCTCCGTTTTTCACAGCCCACCAGTCACCTAAACTTTCACCCACCTCCGGCAAATCTTCACAAAGGCTCGCGCTTTTGTTCGTCACCACATATCTGTGCTTTTTATTCGAGCTTGCCCCTAATCAATTCCTTGTCCTGTCGAAATATTTTTCTACTAATTTTCATTGTCTTACCTGCCGTCTCTCTTTCATCCTTTTTTCTCTCCTTGCCTGCTCTGATCGACATACATCGAACACCCTGTTCACTAATCCCTGTCTGCTAATATGGATCTTCTGCGCAGCACGATCGAACTTAAAGATGACACCGTCATCGTGGTACTAGGTGCATCGGGAGATCTCGCAAAAAAGAAGACTGTCAGTCGTGCCCCGCACAATGCTTATTTCCCATGAAATCCGAAACTGACCGATTTGCTCTAGTTCCCAGCTCTCTTTGGCCTTGTGCGTACCGACCGATAATCTGGAAAGAGATTAGATATCCCGAATTTACCCCAGTTGACCGTTCGCATAGTTCCGCAACAAATTCCTCCCCAAGGGCATTAAGATCGTCGGATATGCTCGAACAAAGATGGACCACCAGGAATACCTCCGACGAGTGCGCTCGTATATCAAGACACCTACCAAGGAAATCGAAGAACAGTTGAACGGTTTCTGCGAGCTCTGCACCTACGTCAGTGGCCAGTACGACCAGGACGAGTCCTTCATCAACCTCACCAAGCACCTTGAAGAGATCGAGGTCGATCACCAAGAACAGAACAGAATTTTCTACATGGCACTTCCCCCCAGTGTTTTCACCACAGTCTCAAATCAATTGAAGCGCAACTGCTACCCCGCCAAAGGCATCGCCCGCATCATTGTAAGTCGCCTTGTCCTGAGCGATAAAACCAAAAGAATAGCGCTCATTAGTTCGGTGTTTGCCGTGCACAGGTAGAGAAGCCCTTCGGCAAGGACCTCCAGAGCTCGCGAGATCTCCAGAAAGCCCTCGAGCCTAACTGGAAGGAAGATGAAATCTTCCGCATTGACCACTACCTTGGAAAGGAGATGGTCAAAAACATTCTCATCATGCGCTTTGGTAATGAATTCTTCAATGCCACCTGGAACCGTCACCACATCGATAACGTTCAGGTATGTACACACTGGCCACGTTTGAGTGTGGAGTAAGTAGCTAAGATCTGATTTTTAGATCACATTTAAAGAACCATTCGGCACCGAGGGTCGTGGCGGCTACTTTGATGAATTCGGTATTATCCGTGATGTCATGCAGAACCGTATGTCTGAGAAATTCGCCTCGTATATGTGAATATGAACCTAATCATGCTATCTAGATCTCTTGCAAGTGTTGACACTGCTTGCTATGGAGCGGCCCATCTCATTCTCCGCTGAAGATATCCGCGACGAGAAGGTAGAGCGTCACTTGGAATCGATCAAACGAGGATTCATTGCTAACGTGTTACTAGGTGCGAGTCCTTCGTGCGATGGATCCTATTGAGCCCAAGAACGTCATCATCGGTCAATACGGAAGGTCACTGGACGGAAGTAAGCCAGCATACAAAGAGGACGACACTGTCCCGCAAGACTCTCGCTGCCCAACCTTCTGCGCCATGGTCGCATTCATTAAGAATGAGAGGTGGGATGGTGTCCCGTTCATCCTGAAGGCGGGCAAAGGTATGACCACCCATAGGATTTGCTATTGGTGAGCGATTGCTGACATTGCCCCTTCGAAGCCCTGAACGAGCAGAAGACCGAAATCCGTATTCAATTCCGCGACGTGACATCTGGTATCTTCAAGGACATCCCCCGCAACGAACTTGTCATCCGCGTTCAGCCCAACGAATCCGTATACATTAAGATGAACTCCAAACTTCCTGGACTATCCATGCAGACCGTTGTCACTGAGCTGGATCTCACCTACCGCCGTCGCTTCTCAGACCTCAAGATCCCCGAGGCCTACGAGTCCTTGATTCTAGACGCCCTGAAGGGAGATCACTCGAACTTTGTTCGTGACGATGAACTCGACGCTAGCTGGAAGATTTTCACCCCACTCCTGCACTACCTTGACGACAACAAAGAGATTATCCCCATGGAATACCCTTATGGTAAGTTCTCGCAAAAGCCTTCCCAAAGTTCTTTAGTTACTAACAAATATTTCAGGTTCTCGCGGACCCTCTGTTCTAGATGACTTCACAGCCTCATTCGGGTACAAGTTCAGCGACGCTGCTGGCTACCAGTGGCCCCTGACACACGCTACCCCCAACCGACTGTAGTTGAAGGATGAATGAAAAGAAAAATATTGGGAGAAAAGGGATTTGAGATGCCTGGGCAATCATGGAGTTTTTTTTTTTTTTTTTTTTTTAAATCTTTTGAGACAAAAATACGAAAAATAATGAGAACACTACCGACTGGAATCTATTCCACACATGACATGATCAGGCATCTTAGTCAATGATGGAAGTGAGAGGCTGTTAATGTTTATTCTGCTCATTATGTTTGATAGGACTTGGCAAATCATCGCCCTCAAGGCCACTAGACACGAATGCAGAGGACATTCACCAATATACATACGCGGGGATGTTGAAAGCAGAACGTGGGGTTTTTGAATTTCAGTCAAAGCGGGATACTCGTTTCTCTTTCATGCTTAGTTTTGAAAATACTTGTAAAGTGTTTGGTTTTTACCTGCATTAAATTAATTTCATGCTGGATATAATTTTCCTCTTTTTTTTTAGAAAAATATATATACGATTATCTAAATTCTATATTCTGACTTTGTCGTAGTGGGTCTGGGTGATAAGATCAATAGAATTTAATTTGCGTTCCTGAAGTTGGCCTGGAATTTCTGGCCCGCATGCAGCCAAACAACCTCACTGTCTCTTCTCTCTCTCTCCTCTCTCCTCCCATCCTTCTTCTCATACCTATCTCCCTTTTATCCTTCTAATTGACGCGATCTCTCAGCCTGTATTGCTTTCTCTCTCTCTTCCGCACCTCCATTACCTCTTATATCAACATATTCGCGAACTCCGTGCCCCTGGATAGAAAACGTCCGTGCACGCTCTGACCTCAATTTGCATTCTTTAGGCTATTTTTATCCCCTAGATTGCCCCCAAACGTGCGACAAAGCTTCTGGACCAATTTTTGATAAATTTATATCTGCCCATTGTCAACCCTCCGTCTCCTCAATTCACCACCGATCGAGGTGAAAGCCCTCCGACAACGAACTCCCCGCACTGCTCTACGTACCCCCCCTTCCCCTGTTTTAGCATCTTCGCGGGCACGCGACCATCCAGCCCATGGAAAGTGGAGGATTGCGATAAGGGCTAGGTACATGCAGAAAAATACACAGATTCAGGAATGCCACAAGCTGCAAGATGGGTGGGTTCACCCTCCATAAAGGGTCGGACCGAGTCGGCGCGCATGGCTCTCTTGACGTTCAGCTTGTTAGGATTACAGTCTGTTACCCTCCCTCCCGGTCCCTTATTCAAGATTGCGCGCAAGAAAAATTTGCAACTTCTCCTAAAAAAAGGGCCAACTAACTTACTCCCCGTCTCACATAGATTCACATGGGGCATTGAAATGACGTGTAAGAACTTCCGAATGAGTACACCCTCTCGATTGACTCTCCTAATACCCACCGTGGTGCGATAGATTGTACCCCGTACCTCCTTCAGTTGGGTTTGACCAAGTCGCGTACATCGCTCGTTTGGATTGCTGGTCCCCTTTCCGGCCTGATAATTCAACCCCTTATCGGCGTGATTGCGGATCGGTCTCGGTCTAAATGGGGTAGACGCCGCCCGTTCATGATATTTGGCTCGGTGGTTGTCGCGCTTTGTTTGTTGGTCTTGGGATGGACGTCGGAGATTGTCAGTGTCTTTGTCGAAGATGCGGATAAGGTAATTGGTACTTCTTGCTGCTTTCTGTGTAGGCTCAGCGTTGAAATCTCTGTTGTTTCTAGGCCACGAAAGTCACCATCGCTCTGGCTGTTATTAGCATTTATGCCGTGGATTTTGCGATCAATGTTGGCAGGTTTATGGCAACCAGATAAACCGCCATTACTTATACTAACTTTCGCTCAGTCCAAGCGTGTTGCCGCAGTCTAATCGTCGATACATTACCTATTCCCCAACAACAGAATGGGTCAGCGTGGGGTATGTCTTGGATTGTACTGCGCCCCACTTGAGGAGCAAAACTGATATCATGAAGCGACTAGGATGTCTGCCATCGGGCAATTGATCGGATACGTTATTGGATCCCTTGATACAGTTAGCATCTTCGGCACCACGATTGGTGATACTCAATTCAAGCAAATGACAGTCATTGCGGCGCTAGCTTTGCTTGGGGCGGTTGCAGTCACATCTTACTCCGTGAAAGAAAGAATCCTGATTACTGCGAGGTGAGGAGCAGTGGATATATAACGTTGCAAGAATCAAACTAATATCTGATGCAAACAGGGATTCTGATAGCAAAGCCGGTACTCTTCAAGTGCTTTCCCAGCTTGTCAAAACCACCATGGAGTTGCCCCCTCGCATTCAAGCAATTTGCTGGGCGCAGTTCTGGGCCTGGATTGGTATTATATTCCATAACAATGCTGATCCAAAAAAAAAAAAAGAGTCAGCTAACTCTTTGCAGGATGGTTCCCGTTTCTTTTCTACAGCACTACCTGGGTCGGAGAAACCTATTTTCGATACGAAGTTCCAAAGGACGCCACTCGTCCCAGCGATATGCTTGGAGAGGTTGGTCGTGTAGGCAGTCTTTCCCTAGTTGTCTTTTCGTCCATCACTTTCATCAGCTCCGTTCTCCTACCGTTCTGCGTTCAACCACCGGACACCAAACGACCGCGATTCACCCCACGACCCCCTCCTGGAATAGCCGCCTTCCTTGGGAGAATCACCAAGATCCGCCCAGACCTACAAATGACCTGGCTCATCTCACATGTGGTGTTCGCTGCAACAATGATCTTTGCGCCGTTGGCCCGCTCCCGCGCATTCGCGACTTTCCTTGTCGCCATCTGCGGAATTCCCTGGGCTGTCAGCTGTTGGGCCCCCTTTGCATTCATGGGCGTTGAAATCAACCGTCTCGCCATGGGACCCTCCCAGACCTCCCGCCTGTCCGGAGTGACCATGATCACCTCGACTAGTATACGCTCGGCCGCATACAACGAAGTATCCAACCCGGAAACCGAGATGGATGTGCTACGTCTTAACCACCACGATCCCGACAGTGACAGCGACCCCGAGGATGGCGTCTCGAACGTTCCCTCCACGGGAGAACTGGCAGGAATATACCTAGGCGTGCTTAACGTCTACACGACCCTACCTCAATTCGTCGGCACCTTCATCAGCTGGATCGTTTTCAGCATTCTCGAACCAGGAAGCACGAAACGAGACGATTCGGCCCAAGACATGGAGTGGATGAATCTCGACAAGAGCACGCCCAATGCGATCTCTATCTGTCTTTTCATCGGGGCAATCAGCGCCCTTGTCGCCGTCGAAGCGACAAGACGTATGCGATATGTTTTATAGACAATTCATATTTTGGATTGCTCCCCTTTTTTTGGTGCTTTTTTTCCCTTTATCTTTTCTACCCTCTGCACAAAATTTCACGCGTTTATAAGAACGGATCAATCTGAAATATAATTGACCGTTTTTTGAACTTCCATTTGTATACTTTGATACCCTGGATACGTGTTTAATCCTTCATGTTGGAGAGTCCATATATTTACAATATGGAAGGGAGACTGGTGGAGAGATCGACGACAAGCTTCAAGTTGCAGGCATATACCGGCGTTGGGGACGGGCAAATATCAACCAAACTAATAATTGGATTTACGAGAGAAATAGATGTAATGTTTTAATATAATGAACGAGCTTACTAAGACATTATCTTTTTGTAGGATGGAATAACAATATATAGTTGGAGCTGGATTTCCATAGAGAGATGGCGATTGTTTATTTTTAATCTGTACTCTGTAGGCTCGCTGGACTGTATATATTTCATCGACTTGAAAAGCCTACAATAGAGACCCACGAGGTGGGTAACGAGTGAGTTGGAACCACCAAATATAACACTACACTTCTAGTATAAAAGAGGGGAGAGTGCTGTCCTTTCTCTTTTCTCTTTCTTTTGTGCTAAAACTGCATTGCAAGTTTCGAAACAAACTAATAAAAAGGTTCTGAATGGGTGTTTCTACGCTTTAATTTAGGTAAGCCACTTTACTTCGATGAAGATGGTAGATGGGTCCATGAACAAATATTTCAAGTTCTTATGGAGGGGATTGGTCTCATTGATCTTAGCCTTGAGTGGGCTTTGATTGAGTGAAGAGGAGATGGGTAATTGATCGATATTGAAACCTGCGTAGCTCGGAAGAGTATGATTACGATTTACTAGGCAATTGGCTCGCTTTACTATTGTACAGAGTGCCACATAGGTAGAGGAAGAATAAAAAACCAGATTTTGGTAGCTGATTGGCAGATAGATAGATAGATACATAGCGAGAGTCTGCTGAGCTATATTGGATATATTGGAAAAGACACAATCGAAACAGGGCCAAAAGAATACAACGGTAGTAGGGGAATAGAGCAGACTAGATGACAAAGACAGAAGGTGAAGGACAACGACGAAGGCCGCATTGGCTTTCCAGGGACGAAATTCGCAAGTCACTCGAGGAGGGAAATGTAAAGGATATTATAAAACAGTCGTAATGGATACGGCGTTACGGCATGCGTCTCGCTGTAACGGTCGGTCGTGGGATATGCTGATCCCAGTTATCCGTTAGGGTTAGGGTGAGAAAGAGAAGGAGGCTGGATAAAATAGTAATAGGGAGAATATCAAAGGGTAGTAGAGAGATCCAAAAAAGGCAAAAAAAATAAATCGTAAAGACTCAGCGAATATAGGTATCACAACTATCAGGGAGGCTGATCAAGGGAACAACACTAATACAGAGGCGAGGAGGCGACCGAGAAAATTGAAGGAGGATCCTCAGTTCATGGGCGGTTAGCAGCTTGCATGTTTCCGGTCAGTTCAGCCACCCTGGCCTTAATTCGGGCAGCGCGAGACTCGAAGCCTAGAAGCCCACATTGTTAGAGTTTAATTTGATTCTGGAACTGCTTGTTAGCCACTTACTTTCTTCTTCACTTGTATTGCCGTCATCAGTGCTGGCCCGAGGTTCGGCGTGTGCAACTCGCTCTGCAGCGTTTTTCCGGATCTGCGCCCAACGGTCATGAGAAGTGTTGTTAGCTCGTGAAGGAGAGCTGGGAACAGGCTGAGGAGCGGGGAGAGATTCTTCAGCTGTAGGCTCGGGGGACAACGGCTTTTCAGGGAATGTTTCCGAGACAGGAGAGTCTACAGGAGCAAACGCCGGCTGATCCACAAGAGGTCCCTGGTCAAATCTCGAAAATTCCCGGTCCGCTGCCACTCGTTCGTTCGTGCCGACGCGGGAAAGAGCATCGTATTCTGCTTGGCGGGCGATCTTGGGGTGATCACTCATCACTTCGGGAGACTGCGTTTGCGGTTCAGTGAACTGAGGCTCTGGCGTTTCAACCGCCCTTGTGGGGGGAGCAGAGGCCCCAGGTTCGGCTTTGGTCACCTCCACAGCAGCCGCTGGGACAGGCTTTTTCTTGAGAGTCGCGGTTCCATTGCGGCTGGGGGGATCCTGTGATGCCTTTGCTTTGCCCTCTAGGGCAGCGCGAGCAGCCGCGACGGCGGAACGTTCTGCCCCAGTGGGTTTCATCTGAGGCTTCGCCTCTTCATTCTTCTTCTTGCTCGTTACGAACATATTCTTAAAACCGGTATTGCCAGGTTTCTTCTTCAACTTGTGCGACTCTTCTGAATCTACTGATTTCTTGGGGAGAGACTCTACGGTCGAGGGCTCCACAGCAGAGGTGCTGCTTTTCAAGGCGTCAAGCGGGTCAATCTCTTTTTCAGTTGAGGATGTGGCCACTGTAATAGGAGCAGCATCCTTCGGCGGAGGTGGCTGGCGGGTGCTGGTGGAAGCAGGGGGGGAGCTTGGGGCGCTGGGTTTCTCGCTAGTTGACTCCTTGGGCTCTTCGGTAATAGCGCCTGTTCCAGCACGGCTGTTGCTCAGATAAGCTGTGCGGTAAGCACTCTTATCGTAGTTACTGGCCCATTTCAATGCTTGAGACGCCTCATTCAGAATAGAGGGTTGGAGCGTCATTACCGAATTGGTCTTTTTCGCGGAAGTAACATCTTCCCCAGCAGCGGACCTCGATCCATTGGCAAGCTCCTGCTCTTCCCGATGTTTCCTTTGAAGAGCAGCAGCTGCGGCCTGGATACGAGCGTGCTGATCGGGGGCAATGCTGGTTTTGCTCTGAGGTGCCTGATTGTCGGGTCGCTTATAAGATTCCTCTACCGCACTGACCTTCTTGGCTGAAGACTTGCGACGGCTAATCTTGTTCCTTCGGGTCGAGAACCCAAAGAATCGCTTCTTCTCCACGATATATGCGCCAGGATCAGGCTCTGGTGCCGCACCCTTGACTTGCTCTTCCAGAACCAACCACTTAGTGTTCTTGATGACAGTTTCGAGCAGTGCGCATCTCCCAAACACTGCTTTTCGACCCGCTGTCTCCTCACCCGCCAAGCTGCTTATCCATACCCACCAGAAAGAGTCGTCCAGGTCGAGTGTGGTGATGCTGGCTAGCTCACCCGGATCTATGGATGCCTCATCATTCAATCCCCGTTTATGGGACTGCGAGCTTTGAACCCGAACACTGACAAGTGGTGGGAGGACCTTGTCGGGTGGGAGGAGCAGAGGGGCAACTGGGGGTCTAGAAGGGTTTTCATCGCTGAAACCGGATGACATAAAATCTGCCCATGACGGTGTTGTCGGGCGACCCAAGTCACCCCCACCAGACTGAGGCACAGACCTCAAGCTCCCTCCAAACTCTCGCGGGGGGGTAGAGCTCTTAACTCCTTCCTCGGGGGTGGACTCTAGCGCACCTCCGAATCCAATGTCCTCAAACCTAGACCACGACGCATCCTTATTCGAGGCAACGGGGTTTGTGGTAATGGCAGCCGCAGATTGGTTGGTCGATGAGATACATTTGAGTACACGCAGACATTCGTCGGTCAGCGCCCGAAGTGGGTCTTCATAACCCGCGAACTCTTGTAAATGTTGGTCACTATCTCTATACTCAAAATTTTTTGCGCGGCGCAACAGAGCAAAGGGCGTGGGAGAAACAGTATCGACGATCATAACAACTTTAGTCGTTGAGACCTGCAGTAGCGTTGGGGTCTCTGGTGGATATTCTGTTGCTTGGACAAGAGACTGAAGAGCAATTGGCAAGGTTGAGATACTCACGCCGCGAGAGGAGTCGGGAGAGAGCGAGCGCAGATATGCGAAGAACAAATGACTTGTGGCATCCGCAGCACTAGGAGGAAGTTAGCGTTCATGAAACTCCTGAACAAGTGCAGAGACCGAATTCACCTGGCCCAGTTCTTGTACGCCGCTTCAAATCCATTCCCGGCATCTGTGTGTTCAAAGGCCCACCATCCAGCATAGCGGGAGAGCTTTCGCCCTCCGAGACCGTTGGATTTTCCGTGAGCTGCAATCGCCGCCAGCAAGTCGAAAAAATCGAATATGATTTTGGTTCGAGCGTCCGAGTCGACACTGATGGGGATAAATGTTGAAAACGCATCACGGGCGAGTTGAGAGTCTAGCCTGCGATTTAGCTGGTGGACCTTGTATTACATGAACGAAGTAGGTGTTACCTTGTTCTCCAACCTTAAATAGCTCGTAGGCTTCCCAGGTGACAACTCCTCCGGGGAGTCTGCTCCAGCACCATTTCATCACACTGCAGAGGACCTAAACCAATTCAACACAACCCGTTAGATTGCGCCTTCGCGGTAATTAGGGTATTGTTAGTGGTCCTGCTCACCATGGGGTCTGTGAGGCGTAATTCCTGAGCCAATTCATCTCCGCCGAACGGGGATCCTCTTTTCAACGATTGATTGAAATAATTACGAATAAAGGTACGGGCCGTAACAGTATCGGAGCTTGGGCGGAAAGGCAGGAGCATAAAAGGCGTTTGAAGCGCTGTCAGGCAAGAACAAGGCAATGATCAGCATGGGGGAGCGATGCAAGGAGGTAAACAATCCAAGGGATCGGGAATTGACATCATCGAAGACATACCTCGTACTTTCAATTCTTGGGTGCACGCTCGGAGAAGGTGCTGAACCTCTTCAGGCGCAACTTCCGTTCGCTGCCACGCGTCGGTCCATGCGGGTTTGGCGGGTCCTGCATTTTCAGTAGCGGGAGTTTTGGCTGATTTCTTCGCGAGACTGGAGTCTTTACTCCGAAAAACACGGGTAAAGAAAGGCATCTTCTTCTCGGCGCTCTCAGGCTTTTCCTCCACTGAGAGACGCGGCCAACACTGACAGAACGGAATGGTAGCGGATACTGTCGAAAGGCCGCGTTGGCTTGACCTTTTTTCTTTTGGATCAAACGACGCGAATAATTTGAATTGATGGTAAATGTAGGATGTTCCACGGTCAAACAATGAGTTGTATGATCAACACCGACAACAGGGGTGTGGGTGGCGTTAAGAGAAACCAAACAAGGGGGTTAGTGGATAATTAAAAAAGCCGGGACAAGGAAAAACACGAGAGAGAGAGAAACGACGTTGAAGGTAACGTGTTGAAGATTTAAGTAGAAATAAATGAGACTCAAGGGAGTAAGTCTGCAGAAGGGGAAAAAATGAGAGAAAAGTGTTTGGAAAAAGCAAATGCCATCCAGGTGTACCAAAGGATCGCCTGCAGCCCAGGACGGGGCAGCACAGCACGTCTAGCGTGCAGCAAGACGGACAGCGGATGGTGGCTAACGACAGGAGCTACGTCTGTAGATTAGATCGTGGTGTGTGGGGAGCAAAGGAGGGGAAGGGATCAATCAGCAAGTCAAATGGGGGAGAAACGCAAAAAAAAAAAAAAAAAGAGATTAAATCGATGGAAGAGAAACAGGGCAGGGAACGAAGGGGGTGAGGGAAAGAAGAAACAGGAGGAACGGGAAGAAAAGAAACAATGTCGCGGAGGAGGGGGAGGAGAGAAGAAAGAAAGAAAGCAGATGGATGGATGGTGATGATGAGGATCTACTGGGTTGCTCGTTTCAGGGGGTGAATTAATATTACGCCGCAAGACTCTCCTGGAGCCACGGTTCCTGAGCCCACTGCTAACCTAGACTTGGACAGTATCAAAATAACTGGAACCAATTTGTCTCGACTCTCTAAGGTAGTCTCTACTAAAACGAAGACCAATTGATCTGAAGGACGCCAGGGACGCAATTTAACCTCGCCATCCATGACGGCCTGTTCCTTGAATCTCCTGGGCGCGTGCGGTAACAAACTCATGTACTATTTTATTTAAGATTAAAACGACATTTCCCAGCTCTGGTTCCTCGCTAGTCCTGAGTTGGAGTAGCAGTGTGTACTAGTGAATTCAAGGGGGTGCCATCAAGATAAGTTGTTGACTGGCCAGGGATCCAAGTATGAGGACAGGACGAGGTCTGATCTTTGCACGGGCATACCCTTCTTCTGGCCTCCTATTTGTTCATGCTTGTCCACAGCAGAAAAAGCCCCAAGCTTGATACCCAACCATACTTCAAACATTCAAAACCGGGCTCGATTCGTCTGTTAGCACTCGAAGAATATCAGGGACTTCACTCGTACATACCTTCGACGGTCGTACAGCAGCGTAATCAAGCATTACTCTTTCTCATCTACTAACTATACTGAGGCTTATTATTATTACCCCCAGAGTAGCTAAATGCTCCCTGTATTTTGCACATCAGACCTATATGGAAAATGCTTCTTGACCCCAAATTCCCAGACTGATCAATTTTAGGCAGTCGATCCCTGTGACTGGTCAAAGGGTCTGGGCCAATCACCGGTCGTATGGTAAATGACCTTGCCTCTTCGGGTGGAGCCAGTTCCAGTTAGCCTAATTAGGGAATCACCATCAACAGTTGGGGGCTGGTGAAGTTGCACAGTTGCAACACTAGTCTCTGTGACAGCTGAAGAACGAGGAGAAGAATTAGAAAATTTGGCCTGCAATTTGAAAAGAGGAGGCAGGTTAAGTCCTGTTGGTCCCGGGATCTCGGTTTGAGTGGACGGGTCCCAAGCACAGCCCACTTGGTGGCCTGAGGATTCTTCGACCCTGAGCTCATCAAGAGGTCTGGAGGAGGCGAGTGTTTGACAACTGAGTTGCAACGCCCATCGATTTCTCCATCCAATCGCAAAAGAATTGCGAAGCGTGATTGCCCTTCCACCAGCGCTGAAGAGCTTCCTGATTGGAGCTGGACTCGCTTGTCCGTACCAATCGGGGTGAAGGCCATAAAAGTAATAACGGTGGAGGTGATGCCCATGGGATTCTATTGAGTAAAAGATAAATCATATCCTCTATGATTCTGTAAGAAATCACAGCGATTTAGATGACACAGATCGATGAGATAACTATCGGACGACGAGCGAGGCCTGTGTGTTTAAGCCTTAAGGAGGGTCCCTGCCGCTATAAATAGGATGGCGGCGGCTAACGTTGGGCTCGTCTAACGGCGGCAAAAGATAACCGCCTCTCCCGCGCCACCTCGACTTCGCTGTGGCTATCTTTAGAATCTTCTGCATCACCCGCGTGTCGCCGTTCCAGCCATCCAGCAATAACCAAACCGTTCTCCATCCCATTCCTTCACCATCCCCATCTGTTCCATCCGAGAAATTGTTTCTCGTCGATCAGACCGTCCTTACCTCTCCTCACCCAAAGGTTGGTAACCTCAGGCTCCCTTTTGTTTTTGTCTGCGACTGCTTCCCCCCCTGGCCTGCCTTTTCCTTCCCCTCCCGCGACTCGGCCTCGCCCTATCTTGTTTTCTTTTTTACTTTGTTAAACTCTCTTGTCCCTCTGGCGCCCCTAAAAGAAGCGCTCGTCCAATCTCGCCCCTCCTTTCCTCCCTCAACCTTTCCTTCTACTCTCGCTTGTCTTTCTTGGTGTTTGTGGTCCCCACTTCCCGTGGAGGGATTACCATAACATTCTTCAAGGGCAAAAGAGAAAAGAGGCCAAAGAACCATACCGCTTATAACACAATACTCATTAGCCACAACTGTTTGACAAATGTACAGGAGCCTTTTTCACCTATCGCACCGTCTAGAAGGTTATTCGTCGAGCGATACCTTTTTGGACTTCGAATCAATCTTACGCGCCGCCACTCGATTAGAACAAACACCCTGATTTTGACCCTCCTCCTACGGTTTCAACCACTCTCTCCGCGTGAGCTTTCCGCGCGCGCCATCCCTCATGGGTCGAAGAAAGATCGAGATTAAAGCGATCAAGGATGATCGCAACCGCTCAGTGTAGGTGTCAACCTCGTCTCATAATGGACGAAGGTGTCGGGTTAGCTAACAAGTATGGTGGATATCTAGGACTTTCTTGAAACGAAAAGGTGGTCTATTCAAGAAGGCACATGAACTTGCGGTTCTATGCTCGGTAGATGTCGCCGTCATCATTTTTGGTCACAACAAGAAGCTCTACGAGTTTTCTTCATGTGATATGCGAGAGACCCTTGCGCGCTACCAATATGTACGTTATCACTCCCCCGCCCTTCCTGTGGGGATTTTCTTGGAGATCTGACTTGATTTTCTTCTTTAGTTTGGCCCTCCACATGAGCACAAAGGCCCCGAGGATTTTAACGGCAAACGCGGTGATGGTGATGATGACGATGATGACGATGACGGGACACCGGGTCCTGATGAAATGCACTCCGGCCCCCCGAATCCTCCTCAGATGATGTCTGCTACCCACATAGCCGGACATCCTGCGTTTCAACATGTTAACCATGCACCTTCCGCGTCTCCACCAATTCCTAACGGCATGCCTTTCGACCCACGACACGGTACCCCACAGCCACAAGGCGTCTCGAGACCATCATCAAGAAATCACCTTCGCCGCGTTAGCTCCAACCTCAGTGCCCCGCCTCACCATCCGACTCCCCCTCCCCCACCCCAAGGTGCTCCAAATGGCTACGGATACATGCCTAACCCTTCAGTTTACAACCCCAGCGCTGGCCACAACATGAGCCAACAACCTCCGCGGCCTGGCCAATTTGCGCATTTTGGCCACCATCCTCCTGGACCACATCATCAGCCGCCTCCTCAACACCAGCACCAACCCATGCCGCCGCACTCCATGCCCCCTCAGACGATGCCTCCTCAAGCGATTCCACAACACCCTCAAGCGCCGCCGCAGCACCTCCCACAGCATCCGCCACCTCCGATGGGCATTTCACAACCACCACACCAGTCAATACCGCAGGTTCCCCAGTCATATTTACCGGAGCAGGGAAGGAATTCATTACATCCTGGCTTTGCCTCGGAGCAACAACAGCCACATCGAACAACATCGCTTCCCGAGGGGTCGTCAACAGATCAGATGTCTGGTCCAATGAAGACAGAAGACAGCCAGTCACCCCCACATCCAAAGCCCTTGCCGTCTAAATCACGAAGTATATTTACGCCTATTGATGATCGCGGTTCTGTTTTGGCGCGGCATTTCGGGCTACTCCCTCCGTCCAACGATTTTGGTGAAAATGCCCATGTAAAAGTTGAACCGCCTCAGGAAGAATCCAAGGGGAAAAAGCCACCGGTTCCCCTTTCTGCGGTCCCCCGCGCCGCAACTGAAGTTCCCCCTTCGAAGCCAGTACCAGACATCAAGCCCCCGGTGCGCACTAATAGTAATCAACTACCTGGCAAACGACCGCAGCTGAAGGTTCAAATCCCCAGCGGGGGATCTAACGATGGCAGCGCCACTGGAGACTCGTCCTCGCGTGAATCCGCAGGTAATAAAGCCTCGACACCTGCAAAAGCCAATCCAGACACGAATCACCCAGGAGTGGTTCTACCGCCACCCTCACCCTCGGCTGGTGCAATCCTTAGTGCAGGCGCCCAGGGCCCCCCGAATCCCTTTGCCAGACCGCCACCCCCCGGGGCCGCAGCGGCGTCTCAGAATAACAATGCCTTCAATAGCAATAATAATATTGAGACGCCTATATCTGCACTCCCCAGCCGCTTTGTCTCTGATGCACTGCTTCCTTCACCGTCGAGTTTCTTCCCCGAATGGGGCTTTGGCCGTTCCGGACCGGATAGCAATATGCTTCCTAGCCCTCTCACATTCCCCACCCCAGCAGTCCAAAATGGTCCCGGCTTTGGACGAGAAGATGACCAAGATAAGAAGCGCAAAAGCCCAGATAGCGGACCCAGTGGGGAAGGAACTACGAAGAAAGCAAAGACATGAGTAATATTGTATGCGTTGCCACATTGTCTTGATGATTCTGGTTTTTGTAACTGCGCGCCGTGTTCCATCTCCTCTGTCATCGCATTTTTGTGGCGTTTTTTCTTAATAACTAATTTGGGTAGGAAAGATTGAACCTTTTTTTTTTGTGATAATTGTTTCAATTTCCTTGGTTTATTTACCTTTTTCCGGTTTGAAGTCTGTCTTTTTTTTTCTTCCCCACCCCCAATCTATCTGTCCTGTTTTGGTCCTTTCTGGCCTTTCATATTTTCTTTGCAGTCCATTACATTTATACCCCTTGTCTCTGGCGCGAGTTCAAGTTGAGTTATTGTGGATTTCCATCTACTGTACCCGACAAAAAAAAAAAAAAGAGAAGCCCGCTTGAACTTAAAAAAGCCACAATATACTACCAAAAAATACAAAGAATCTTGAGAAATTGGAAATTTTTGATTTATTTTGAACTTATTTCATTTGATTGTGAGTAATTTTGTCTATCTATGGATTGCGGTTGGAAAGGGTCCATGATGGATTGTTATCCACTATCTGGTCTGCGTGAGTGAGAGTTTCTGTGCAATGTTTTTTTTGTCAAAGGTGTATGTATATACGTAAGAATGTCTGAATAGGGGAAATGATTCATTTTATTATCTTAATTTTTTTTTTATAGATTTTCAAGAGGGTTAAGCCCATGATCAGATAACATTAAATCATGATGTTAAAGTAACTTTTTCTGTGGGGACAACGTTTGACGTCCTTGATTTCCCCCCCCTTTTTTTGGGAAGAAGGGGGGTATATAATTAGATTTAAAATTACCGTTTGTATGTAGGTATGTACTCGAAAGAGAAAATGTGGTGAAGAGAATATAAACCCGATACGAAAAATAAATTCGTATCATGCACTCTCCTTTGGCTCTGGGTGTGAGGCCTTTCGAGCCTGGGCTTGGGCGGCTAGGATCTCCTGTCTGGCACGCTCCTGCGCTTCGAGACCGGTTTGAGCCACGGTATGCGTCTTGCTAAGGACAACGGGGCGGACGAAGATACTAGCGATAAGACCTACACCGGCCATGGCCGTGTAGAAGATCCAGATACGGCTGATAGAGAAGTTGAAGGCGCTGAGGACAATCACTTTCTGGGACTCGGGTAGGCTGCGGATGAGACCGCCCTGGGAGCCGGAGAAGGAGCCAGCGATTACGGCGGCGTTCTTGGGCCCGATGGCTTCGGTGATTGTGGGCATCTGGTCACCGAGGACATTCTGGTAGATGACGGTTCCGATGACGATGGAAATGGAGGCGGATAATTGGCGGAGGAAGCTGAAGGTGGAGGTTCCGGCAGCCATGTCGGCGGGACGGATGTTGGCTTGGAGGGCGACGAGGGGGGCTTGGAAAAGAGGACCAGTACCAATACCAGAGATGAATTGGAAGATAATGATGCGGGGCCAGGAGGCGTAGTATTGGAGATTGATGAAAAGGCCATATCCGAGGGTGAGAAAGACGAAGGCGGCGATTATGAGTTCGCGGTAGCGGCCGGTCTTTTTTATCAAGATTCCCGTAACGGCAGACACGACGGAAAGGCTGAGAACCTGAGGGAGGACGTAGACACCGCTCAGGATGGGGGTGGCCAGAAGGACGCTTTGGAAGTAAAGAGGGAGGTAGTATGCTCCGGCCATGAATACGAGACTATGAAGTGAACAGATGAGGAGAACCAGCGCGTTGTGAACGTTTTGAAATAGTCGTATAGGAATAATTGGATACCGAGCGATTTTCCATTCATTCAGCATGGCGAGAACGTAAGTCACCACGCCAAAGACGATGAGACAGATGACCGTAGCAGAGGCCCAAGGGTAGGTGTTACCGCCGAACTCGAGGCCAAAAAGGAACATGAGGGTCGCTCCGACAATGAGAAGAGTTCCAGACCAGTCGATGGATTTTAGTCCAGCTAGGAGAGGAGTCTTGGGGGATTCAATCTTGAGAAAGAAGAACAGGATGGCAAATGAAATACCTCCAATTGGGACTTTAAGAGAAATTTCATATTAGTCTCATGTTTGGTCTCCCGGGACAAGTTGGAGTTACATACGGTTCAAATAGAAACACCATCTCCAGGTAACGCTTGTCGTGAAGGCACCACCAACAAGTGGTCCTAAAGCGCCCGCAATAGCCCATGTAGATCCAAAGAGGCCATAGTACATCGGGCGGTCCCTGTGGGCCTAGGATTAGCTTTAAGAATATTCAAAAGGGCAATATCTGAGGGCACCCACCGAACGCTGAACAGATCTGAAACACAGATATTGGCCAAAGTGATAATCCCACCGGCTCCGGCACCCTGGATCGCTCTGCCAGCCAGAATCATGGGGAGGTTGATCGCCAGCGCACAGATCAAACTTCCGACGAGGAAGGCGAAGTTGGCGAGTAGAAGAATCGGCTTCCGGCCCCAGATATCACTGAGTTTACCCCAAAGAGGAACGAACGCTGCATTTGTTAAGGAAAACGATGAAGCCATCCACGAGTATCCACTTTCAGTGGCATGGAAGTGCGCAGCCATTGTTGGGAGGGCAGTGGAGATGATAGTCTGTCGAGACCAGGCTGTCAGTCCATGACCAAGGACATAAATGGGCTATACGAGTGTCCTTACCATATCCAGGGCTGCAAGAAAGAGAACTAACTACACATTCCCGCACGGTTAGTCTTCTATTCTAATAACGAAACCATCTCAGAAGCAAAAGGACAGCATACGCAAAGGGCACCCATAACGACCACAATCTTCTTCTTCCCTAACTTCTGCGCTTGGGAGGGCACCCGGTCCAACGCTGCGCCGGTTTCGGGTTTCTCATTTGCTCCATCGCCATCTGCTCCCGGTGTAGGTTGGCTCTCTGATAATGACATAGAAGTTCTAATGGGGTCTGCGTCATCAAGAGGTGAAGTATCCGTCTCCATCTTTTCAGCAGGGACCACAGCGTCCCGAGGCCGCTGGATATCCTCCACACCTGGAACTTGTTGCGCCGTCATTTTATGCAAGGAGACAACGCAAAGCCCGCGTGGTAAGGGAAGGGATTTTTTTTTGAAGAAATCTGGGGTAGATAAGAAGAAAAAAAAAATAAAAGGGAAAAAAGTCTCCAGTTCCTCAGGTGGGGACGGCCGATACGTAGGAAGGGATCAGATCCACATCCAGAAAAATCAAGAAGGGGACGGGCCAAGAGCAGTATAAAAGGTTAAGCGGAGGGTTTCTGGTGGTAGCCTTGGGAAAGGGGAGCGCTAAGTAGGGATATTTTGGTTGACATTGCGAGGAACGATTCGTGAAATCAACGGCCGAGGCCGGCCGTGGAGCATGACTTTAATGAGAAACAAGCTCGGAGATACGACCAGTGGGGACGGGATTCGAAATTAGTGCTCGCGCCTAGCGGACTCCCGAAGTGCCGACCGATCTCGAGGGGGAGTCGCATTGACAACGTCATTGAGATGGGTCCCATGAGTCAGAAGGGAGGTCGAGGAGCGCCATGTGCCAGTGGAGGAAATACGAGAGAGCCATGCCTTGGGCGTGGGCGCAAGTGGAGAAAGGCTTGACTGATGGAGCCAGAAAAGCGATGCAGAGAGGGGGAAAGTTTATTATTGGTATTTGCAGGGGGTTGAGACCAAGATGATGGAGAAATTGGACGGAAGATAGTTTTGATATGGATAAAATTCCGGCTGATGCAGGATGAAAAAGCAAATAATTCTACGGTGAGCTTCAAGTTTTATTAACGGTTCAATAATAATCATGGATGGAGTACTCCATCTCCGTTTTAGGTAACTCCGACTCCCTAGGTACCGCGTACACTTCACCAAGTACCTGGCCAATCTCCCCAGAACGAGGTCCATTCTTCCGCTTGGGTCGTCGAAAGTATTGTTCTATGTGTCGGTCAGAGATGGCACACTCGCAGCATCAGGCTGCAGGTCACAAAAAAAGGCGATATTAAATTTCCCATAAATCAATTAAAAGTCCCAGGAAGCCCGCAAACCCGGCCTACGTCCAGTCTAATCCTGCAGCTGCAGTATCTCTGCAAAACCAATCATTATCAACAATAAATTTCTTTCTAACCCGGGAAAAACAGGAGCAAACTTACCGGTTAAAAACTCTTCAAAACTCACAGTGATGTACCCATCCCGGTCATCATCATACCGCTTAAACACATCCGTCATGCGCCTAAGGCCAATGCACGCCTGGACAAACAAATCAAAGCTCATCCCCATGGAGCCAGCGGGTCCCGCCGGAGGTCCGTTGACTTTTCGCCCTTTACTCTCAAACGTGGTGAAGAGCACGGTCACAAACGGTTGACTGAGACGGTACCCGAACGCCACCAACGCCTTTTCGAACTCCTGCAAACTGATCCGCCCACTGCGGTCCTCGTCAAACCGATCAAAGAGCTCGCGCCACGCGGCGAGGTAGCGCCACAGCGAAACAAACTCGTCAAAGGATATCGACCCGCTCCGGTTCCGGTCGAACATGCTGATCATCATCTTCACCGTCCTCGGGTGGAACGAGGTGTAGTCGCCATTCACCAGCGCAGAGCCCAGCTCCTGCTCCGTGAGCGCCCCCGAGTGAGACGAGTTGGCGGCCCGGAACAGTGGGAAGAGCTGCTGCGGGTCGTCATTGGGAACCGCGAGTGGTGGCGGCTGTGGTGTTTGCGGGGGTCGAGATTGAGGCGGAGGACGGTTGCGCACAGGTTGCGAAGGGGGAGGGCCAAACCCGTAGTTCTGTGGAGGTGGGGATGGATGTAGAAGGCCACCTGGCCGTTGTTGATTCCCGGGAGGGGCGTTGGGAAGAGGTCGGTCGAGCGGCGACGAGATGCGCGGGGCAGCAGCAGCTGCCGCAGGGTAACGCTGAGGTGGTTGTAAGGGAGGGCCAGAGGGTCGCGAGGACATGCCACCGGGCGAATGTGGTTTATTTTGAGCAGGATTGTTGTTCACCTGCATGGCTCCGATCATCTGGGCTACCTGATGGGAGAAAGTTTCATCTTATCAGCTGCGAGGAACGCAGATAAACGTGGTAAAATATATTTGTGAGGGGTCGTTTGGCGTACCTGCTCGGGCTCCGCATGCCTATATTCATTATCATCATAGATTAGCCATTATTCACTTTCTCCTCGCAGCCTTCGAACATCTTCTCCGGATCAATCATGACTTACGCGGGGAGCGCATCGGGGTTGTAAGATTTGTTGTACGCCATTGCCACAGGGGCTGACGCAGCGGGGTGATAAGTGACACGCGGTTCAGACGGGTTTGGAAGCGAAACAGGAACGCTTTCATGGGGGAGGAGGGTGCATAGTAGGGAGCAATCGGGGAGAAGGGAAAGGAGAGAGAACTCCGCGTGAGGATTTCAGGAGTTAGCCTTTCTCCATTTTCATTTCTTGCCCAACAGGGAGAGCGCCTTGTCGCTGTTGAAAGCGGAGCCGTGGGGCGGCGGTTCACGAGCCGCCAAGAAGTTTAACGGGAGCCTCTTTGTATACCAAGGACGACTTCCGAGTTGACCATGCGAATCTCTGCTTATCTTGAACTTTTCTCCGTGCTTATGATAGAGCTAAAAGTAACTGAGTGCTTAATGAAATATTGGAAATAAAACCCATCATAAAATCATTTCGCTGACATGAAGCGCAAAGTACCTCAGCGCCAGATGATCGATACCTTTTCCATCCCTCTTGGGGTACGTACTGCTGGGGCGTTTGTGCCCTACGGCAGAGCTAAGAAGAATGCCCCTCCAGAAGTGCAGCTATTTTTACCACCGTGTTTCATCATCAGCTTGACGAACCCGACCGACCGCTGGCCTATTCCATCCAACGGAGATCATAGCACCCTTACCTATATCAATCCATGGCCAAATAAAAGAAAATTTTTCTCTCTTGTAGTCTCATGGTTCCCTATCCACATCTTCAAGTCGCTCGCAATGGTCCTTGAGAACATCCATTATCTCCTTCCATGTCTTGGCTTGGAATTGTTTGCCTTCTACTCCTGTAGTAAGTGCAGCCGATTCGCTATAGCCTCATTAGCATCTCACGTAGAAAAAAATTATCACGATAAGCGGAATTAGAGAAAAAAACAAGGGAGCCTACTCCAGATATCCATCACTTCTCCAGCATCTCCCATGAGATTCCACCCCCTGATAAGTTGCGCTGACGAGCGATCGGCTCCCTTGCTCCGCAGTTCGAGCGAAGAGCTTGTGAGCTATCCAAACCGCCAGCCGCTGATAGAATCTATTGTATTGTCTCCCCAGTGACGACACGCAGAATCCCGGACTAACTGTGTTGATAATAACTGGGACCGTTCCATTCTCATTCCTCAAACGCCCGGCCACCGTCTTAAAGACATATTCCAGAAGAAGCTTGGAAATGCCATACTGTTTGGGACCGCTAAATTGTTGCGCCTCATTGAGATGTTGTAACAACGGTCCGTCTGTCCGGAGGCTCTTGGCTTGAACTCGCACAAACTGCTGGCTAGAAACGACCGTAAGATGCGTTGGCTTCGATTCGGACGAGCTGCTTCTCAGCTTTGGTAAGAGCAGAAGAGCGAGAAGCGAAGTGGACAACGCATTGACTTGTATCGTTTCCTCCCATCCTTCTGATGACACCGCATATTCCCGATTCCAGATGCCGGCGTTGAGCAGCGCAATGTCCAGGTGCTTTATTTCTTCGCTCGCTCGACTGGCAAAGCTCTTGACACTTTCAAAGCTGCTCATTTCCAATTCCCATACTTTAACCACTCCCTTCCGGTTCGTTAGTTTCTCAAGTTCTGCCTTGGCTGCTTCCCCTCGCTGCAAGCTGCGGCTGCCAATGATCAACGACTCCACCCCTAGATTAAGGAGCTTGGTCGCAGCTTCAAATCCCAGTCCGGCTGTCGCGCCGGTTAGGATGGCCGTCTTTCCAGCGAATGAGACACCGCTCGGGTCGACTGGGGGGTTGAATTGAGTTCTGAGAAGGCGAAATAGGCCAGCCATAATGGCATTGAACAAAATATCAACAGAAGGATATCAAGGGAGGATATGAGTGAAACAGTAGGATCAACGTTGATCAGGGTGTTGCAGGTGGAAAGACGCGCCGCGACTTGTTTGGGCGAACCAAGTAGTATATATAGGCTAGGTTACCAAATATACTGGAATTCTGTTGAAGATCGGTTGAAACTGATTAATGACGTGGAAGCAGTAAATTAACCATGGTAGTTGCCGTGATTTTAGTCGATTGCTAGACCTGCCATCGGTGTCTGGGCACGCCCCGCAGGCCCTGAGACAAGTCTGCAAGAGGCTGGAGCGGACGAATACGACAAAACAATCTTCTGAAGAACACTCAAAGACAGGAGGGCCTCTTATCTCGTCGCATCTTTCGGCATAACGAGGATCAACTTGTCGGTGAGATTTTGGTGATACCCGCCACTAATTTACTTGACTTATATAGGCGAGATGGCAACGGTAGGGGGTGGCCAACATCCAGTACCTGAAGTGATAATCCCTTTTCCTCTTGAAGGAGCGAAAATTTATAGGATTTATTCTAGAAAGAGAGGTGATATTTAGACCGAATCAATCCATGATTGACAACAAAGACAAGCTTTGTTGGCACCCATTGCTGCCTCAGGTGTGGACAGACTGAGCAAATGGTGCAAAGGCGGTGTGATTGGGATACACCATTTTTCCCAACAGTGACGAGAGCTTGCGTTATTCGCTGCCGTCCAGACCTACTATATATCTTTGGAGGAGTCAGAAAGCGACCCTTCATTCTTAACTTGGAGCATTTTTAATAGATTAAATATTACCTTTTCAGTTATGGCAATTTCCAACGGAGGCACTCAAACACCTAACACCAGCCGAACATGGAGGAATTACTTTCCACAAGGTGATCTATGGGTGTTTGGGTACGGGTAAGGGAACGATGTCTCTCATTCCCTGAGACAGAGCAGATCGCTGACTTGTTCTAGGAGCTTGATCTGGAAGCCACCACCACACTATGGTATGTGGATCACGGCTTGGGCACCATCGTCTGTCTAAGTACTGTTTTCTGTACCTAATGCTGAGACCGAAAGGCACCGTGAGTATGGCCAGCACCAGCCCCGCTGACTTGATTTCGTCACAGATCAACGTGTACCAGGCTACATTGAGGGATATGTGCGCCGGTTCTGGCAGGTATGTTACGTTTATTTCTGCGGTGTTGCTGAGGTCGGTGTGGATCGCAGCGCTAATCGTGCATTGGTTTGATGAAGGCGAGGTATGTTTCTTGTATCACTTTGTTTTGCTCTGTTTCTTCAAGATGTGCCTAATGTATTTATAGTACGGACCACCGAGGTACCCTAGATCAACCCGGACGTGTGGTAACCGTGATTGAACGGGAATTCTGGGAAACCTTGGATGACCCGGTATGCTTCTCCCACGGACTCTCCTCAAGAGAGCGCTTCGGACTGACGGTACCAGCTATCACACGTGGAAACATCCTCAAATGACCGAGTTTGGGGCGCTGCGTATCATATTCCCGCCTCTCATGCCGAGGAAGTCCACGACTACCTTGATGTGCGGGAGATCGATGGATACACCGTGCACTACACCCCGTTCCACGCTGTAACTTCCTCGACAACGTCTCAAACTCCAGAACTAGCTTCAGCTTTATCCCCAATCACATGCATGGTATACATCGGACAACCCGCTAATCCACAGTTTCTGCGTGACCCCGCCCGTCGCGAACAGCAGGATGTAGCGGAGGTGATCAACCGCGGTCGAGGCCAAAGCGGCAAGAACACAGAGTACCTTTATCTTCTCGAAAAGGCTCTGGAAGGTCTTGGGCTGGGTACTGCCGATGCTCATGTCACTGACTTGGTGAAGCGGGTGAAGGCGATCGAGGAGGAGAGTGAGGCAGCCAGGGAAGAGGCACAGGCAGAGAGAGAGGTCCGGAAGTCATTAGAGGTGTCCGCACGAGAGTCCGCAGATTGAATAGGGGCAATTATTTCCTTATTCACTGTGTTTGAATGACTCTGTTTACGACTACGATATGAAAATAGATTAGACCGGCTCTGTAGCGATATACTGCCCAATCTCGACGTGACAAGTTTTCTATCTATTCTATTTGCTGTACCTACAACCAGCAAACTAATCAGAACTTCTAGAAGACCGAATGTTTTCTCATACGTCTAACCATCTGAATAGGACTCGCTGGCAGGGAATACTTTCATATACCTCGTCCCTCACGGTTTAAACACAACATTCCCTCCCCACCCGCTCAACTTGCCAGCAGCCTCAAAAGCCTGATCCGCCGCCTCAAGTCCAAACTCCTCGACCTGATCAATCCCAGCCTTCGCCCCCAGCGGCAACAAACCAGCCTCCACCATCTGGATTAGTCGCAGGACGTGGCCCCGCGAGAACATGAACCGCCCTTGAAGTTTCAGACTCTTCAACATGATCTCCAAATACGACACCTCGATCTTTCCCAGCATACCTCCCTGGATAACAACACGACCAAAAGGCCGCAGTGCCCCAATGCCCGCCGTCAACAACGACGAATCCTGCACCGTCGGCGGCGAGAAATCAACATACACATCCGCTCCACCCCCGAGACCCGCTGCTTCACAGAACAACTCCGTATTTCGCGCCGGATCACTCGTCAAAACGACCGTGCTCAACCGACCCGTCGACGAATGAATCTTCTCCAGCTTCTCCAGCGCACCCGCATTCCGTCCAGCGGCAACAACAGTCGCACCCAGCGCCAGAGCCACCGCTACCGCCGCACCACCATACCGACCCGTCGCCGGGCCCACAATCACCACCTCACCAGGCTTCACATCCACCTCCGCCAACCCACCCATCGGCACCAGACAAACAGGCAAAAACGCCAAATCCGCTAGCGAGTACCCCATCTTCCCCACCAGCACCTCCTCATTCAATGGGTACAGATTCTCTAGCGGAAACTTCGAGTACTCCGCAAACGCAGCATTACGCCACGGGCCCTCCATCAGTTTCTGGGCCGCCGAGTACCCACCCCCATGTAGCCCGAAGAGAATCGTCACGCCGGGATCGTCGCGGCCGCGGACCGTGATGTCGCAGAAGACGAGCTGGCCGGGCGTGAGCTTAACGGCGTCCGGACCGACTTCGTGGATCCGTCCGATCGCGGCGCTCCCGGGGGTCATGGGGAGGGACATGGGGTAGGGACGGGACCCGTTGAGGACTTCGGCCATGAAGGGGGGGATGTCGGCGATGAGGATTCGCACGATGGCTTCGCCGGCTGTCGGGGTGGGACGGGGGAGGGTCTCGAGGGTGACGGGCTTGTCGTGGGCGTGGAGGACGAGGGCCTTGTGGGTAGCCATTTTGATATCTAACTGACTGACTATAAGGGACTCTTGGCTTGTAAAGAAGGGAACAGAGCTCCTGGGGTAGAATATAGAAGGGTTGCAGGTGAATCATCAAACTCGAGAACTGCCACTTAAGACGCTCTTATATACATTTCCCCCTCTCTTCTACTATCCCATCCCATCCCATCCTATCCTATCTTCTCTAACTCCGTTAACGCCCTCCCTCCATGGCGGAAATACCCTGTCACGGACTTAGCTAGGATTATAATATGAAGGCCTGTGCCTCGCTTCGTATTCAGGTCCCTAGCAATTAAATTAAGCCTTCCCTCTATCCCCTTCCTGGGTGGATTCCGCACGACCGGGATAAAGGGTAAAAGGGTGATCTCGCCACACTCGAGAACCCGAGTCCCTGAAAGGATCTGGATATCGTTCGAGGGTCCATTTAGCCTGCCCTAGTCTTATTCGGGGGGTTATTCGCCGGGTCTACCGGCTGTATACGAATATTGTGGCTTTTTCTACTTTGCACGGGGATGGTGTTAGACGTGATGGATGGACAGTGGCAGTGGCGAATATAATGGAAATAGGAAATAAGCTTTATTTATTTTATCCTGGGGTTTAGGATGGGGTTAAAATGGATAGATAAATCAATAATATACCTCCTTTTGTAGAGTACAGGTCGGTTTGAGTTCATCTATGATTCACTCATAGGTAGAAGAGGTCTCTCTATAGACACCCGCACCGGCAATCGATCTTGAGATCAGGTGTAGACTTGAAAGAAAGAAAGAAAGAAAGAAAAGAAAGAAAAGAAAGAAAAGAAAGAAAAGGAGAAGAAGAAGAAGAAGAAGAAGAAGAAGAAGAAGACAAGAAATAGACCAAGCGGACTTGGTAAGAGCTTAGCGGGCTTAATCTATCACTAGGGCTGACATCCCTTTCGGACCTCGTATCCAAAATGTGTCCGCAAATGACAAGCCTAGATGCCAAAAAAATAAAGTGAGATAAGGAAGGATGAGGGGGCATCAACCTCGGGAATCCGTCATTGGAGGATGGAAGGAGTGTCGAACTGCATGAAGAGGAAGACACACTGTGTGTGTCCTGATTCGGCTCTACATACGGCCGCTTCGTATAGGAGATATGGTCTACTGGCCAGGTTTCATTTGGAAGGACCGATTTCGGAATATAATTTCCGTGCACTGGTTTATAGGCGATCTAGATACTTTACTGCCAAGGATTGAGTACTTTCTAAGATAAGCGTATCCGAAAGCGTCAATCTTGAGAAACGGTATTATATGGAAGCAGCTCTATGAGATATTAGATACATAATATAGACTCTCTCTCAAAACTCTTATTTAAAATAAAAATTTTGCGGAAACCCACTCACACTATGAACGTAAATATGAGTATTCCCTATTATCTATTTTGGGATAGCCTTAATGAAAGTATGCTCATCCACGTTACGCAAGCCAGCTATTTCTCTGATCTCGAGCAGTCGCAGCGCTTATTAACAAAGAAAATCGCTGGATATCATCGAGGTGTCCAATGGGGTCCAAATGCCAACACAGAAACCAGGTTGGACGAATAGCTGTATGGCCAGCGCCGACTTTATTAAACAAAGAACTTGATCACCGCGCATCTCCACAATATGCAAGATGCATCACACTTACCAGAGAGATTCTATGTCTAGGTGGCGGTTTCTTCCCTAGTTCGCGACTTCATTAATTTCTCCAATCCAGAAGATCATTCAATCGGTAATTCACCATGGTGGCTTCTGAGATCGAGACAAATGTTGTGATTGTGGGCTCTGGGCCGGTGGGTATGCTTCTTGCATATCAGCTGGATCGTCTGGGTGTCGATTGTCTCATAGCCGAGCAAAGCCTCTCCACGACGAAATGGCCCAAAATGGACCTCACCAATTGCAGAAGCATGGAGATCCTTCGGATTCTAGGCCTGGCGGATGATTATCGATCGCTGGAAGATGCTGTGAGCATGGATGCAAATTTCGACACGATATTCGTCACAGGCCTTGGAAAGGGTGGGAGACTGTTGGGGTCATGGGTATGTGGAATCATAATGGGGGTTTTCTGGGGGGGCAAGAGGCGTTCTAACAATCCATGGTAGAAATTACCCTCCGTGAATCGGGAGCGAGAACATATAAAGCGCTGCAATGATGGTACCCAGGCGGCGGAACCGGGTCAGAGGTGCTCGCAGATCGTTTTTGAGGCGTGGTTAAGAAAGGTTATCAGTGACAGACCAAAGATCGATTTGAAGGTGGGATGGAAGTACACAAGACACATGGAAAGATCTGACTGTGTCACGGCTGCTTTTGTGGACCATCACGGACAGGAGTACTCCGTCCGTGGTCGATATCTGGTAGAGTGCGATGGGGGAAGTAGCAAAGTGAGAAGATTGGCAGGGATCAAGATGATTGGTGGCCAAATGTCGGTTGCTCTCAGCATCAGATTTGTTTGTCCCAGTGCTCATAAACAGCAGGCCTGTACGTTTTCATTTGGTCCATTTTCGGTCTCGAAACCTGGCACAGCATCTCCAATTCGGGCGATTCTGGCATGCTTTCTGTGCTGGATCGGGGTTCGTGATCGATCAAAACGAGAAAGACACCTTTACTGCACACTACCCACTTGAATCTAGTAACGATGAAACCATAGACCCGAAAGAGATCGTTTACAGAACTTTGAGTGGGCGCAAAAACCACTGGCCAATCGAAATCGACGAGATCCTCGTTCACAGTCAGTGGCAGCCGAGTTTCAGTGTGGCTGAAGACTACTCCACGCTTAATGGGCGAGTGTTTCTTGCAGGAGATTCAGGTAAGCTTCCTCGCCCAAGATATCAACGTTCAAGACATTCATCTTTGCTCATACTCAATAGCTCACCGAAATCCTCCGCATGGTGGTTATGGTATGAACAGCGGGGTCGTAGACGCAATCGATATCGGATGGAGACTGGCAGCAATGATCAAAGGTTATGGCGGCGAGCTGCTTCTCCGAGCATACAGTATGGAACGTCGGCCGATGATGATACGTGCTCTACGGCGATCCTGTCGTCACCTTCTAGAGCACGTCAAACTAGGGAAGATATACCAGGATAACTGGGACCGAATAGATTCTATTTCCCGTGAGGGCAGAGAGGTCCGCGCCGCCATCGAAAAGTTCATCCACATATCAGGTTCCGAGACACTGGATCGCGGTATTGAGCTCGACCTCAGATATGATTCCCCAGTTGTTTACCAGGATGGCACACCTCCATTGGAGTGGGACGTGAGGAAATACCAACCAAGTACAAGACCTGGGAGCCGAGCGCCGCACGTGTTTTTGAAGGATGGAGTGACTAGCACATACGATCTCCTCGGAAAAGAGTGGACACTTTTTTACTTCATCGCGGGGGATGATGAGAGCCCAAGAACAAGCACGATTTTTGCCCGAGTTGCACAAAGAATCGGCTTCCCGCTGGCAACTGTGAGCCTCCATGGCGAAAACCATGTCAGACATATTTGGGAACAGGACCTGGTTCTGGTGCGGCCGGACACGCATGTAGCCTGGAGAAGCAATACTGCTCCAGCGGAGGAGCAAGAAGTTGAGCACATTCTTCATGTGGTCTCAGGAAAATTGTCCTTCCCTGGATATTCCGAGAGGGAACATGACGATGAGGAGTTCCTGGAGCTTGTGGCAATCTTCACCGAAAACCAAGATGACAGGGTCAATATCGAGGACGAAAACGACTCAATTTAATTAAGATATGTAAGTCGTTGCTTGAACAGGATAAGAAGAGTTTTGCTTGATGAGTATAAATTATCACAATCATGCAAGCCATAAGTGAAAGGGGGGGGTGGACCTAGATGGACCTAGAGCAAGACTTTGTCAGCAAGTAGCAAGCTTCTACTTCTTATTTACATATAACTGCATAGATTGTCATAACATGTAATGCCAGATTAGATGTCAACCACTAGCTGAGGGAGAATAAAAATCACAAATTGAAACAAAGAATTTCAAGAAAGCAAGAAAGCAGAACTCATCCCCAACCATCTCACCAAAGGCATCATTCACCATCAAACTGGCCATTATTTCCTTGCATAATCGTATCTCATGAGCTTGTCGGCAGTCTGCAACAAAGAAACAGGATCATTTAACACAAGAGCAGTCCCCAGTTGGGTTAATTTGCAGGGGCCTGATTGCGCCAGCCACCGCTGCCACCACCTGAAGCAGAAGTTTAGTTATGGATTTATTATTAATGGCAAGCCATGAAACCAGGAGATGGAGGAGGGAAGGAAACCCACCACGATAGCCAGATCCATCCCGTTGGTTGTAGCCACCACGACCGTGGAATCCACCCCCATTGTTTCGTGCGTTGGAGCGGTCAGAAGCCTTGTCTACACGAATAATACGGCCATCAAATCTGTTAAGCAAAGAGTCAGGAAACATGCCAGTAAGTGTGAGCCCAAGCTAGGATCCGATGCGCTTACTCTTGGTCATTCATGGCATTCATCGCGGCATCAGCCTCCTCCTCGGTGGCGAAGCGAACAAAACCGAAACCCCGGCTGCGATGAGTGTCATGATCTTTGACAACGACCTATGAAGATCTATGAGTCCTAGTACGGTAACACAGTAACGAGAGATAGGCGGAGGGGCCTTGTGGTCCTCTTCCTTTTATTTATTTTTTTCTCGATGGCTGGTGGGGACGGAGGGGTAAACGAACCGCTTCTTCGACGGTTCCGTACTGGGAGAACCCGTCACTGAGAGTCTGGTCTGTAGTGTGCCATGCGAGGCCGCTATTTTGCGTGGTTTTAAGTCAGTCTAGGGGGTCACCAAGCATCGACTCGATGGAAAAGGAGACAGTCATTGAAGGCAGATGACCATAGGAGATGGAAGGACAGACCCAACGAATAGCTTGGCCATCCTGTAGATTTCGCTGAAGTGAGTGAGGCTCAAGGACGGTCAGTAAGTGGGAGGTGAGAAGAGAGCTCTGGAGAGGAAGAGCGGGAGCAACGGAAGAAGAGGAAAGGAGGAAAGCGATGATTCGGAATTGAGTGATGAAGGGGGTAAAGATGAAACTAAGAGGGAGGGACGGAGGGAAAAAAAAATTACTCGAGAGGGGTGGGACTAGTGGTTGATTTGCGTGAGATTTTTAGGAGTCGAGGCCACTGGGTACTTACATTCAAACAAACCCGGAGAAGGTGCCAGGGATTCAAACCTCAGCAGTGTGCAATCACTGCTGAATCAAGACAATGGACTCAGTATTCGTGGAGTTAGTAGTAACAGAAGTTAGTTGGATTTTAGGAAACTAAGGCCAGGTTGTCCTGCAACTGCAATCTGCAGACCTCTAGGATCGTCTGTGGTAGCAGGAGCAGCAGGAAATTCCCCTCGTCCCTCCCCCTCCACGTCCCTCCCCCTCCACGGGCTGGCGAGGAGCACGACTGCGAATGAACGAGTTGGAGCGAGCGGCAGCCGACAAAGCGGGGGTAGCGGATTGGCGGCAGTGGGTTTGTCACCAAAGATAACATGGAATCAGAACCACTTTTGGGTTCAGGTACTTTGCTCCGGAATGCGCCTTTTCCTGTCCGAATTTCGAATCCCTCGTTCATTAGCACAATTAAACTCCAACCGGCAGTATTATTGCCAGAACACCTACGTAGTACCGATTAATACCCATTCGGGTGTACGGCTGCTACCTTGCTACCTGCTATTACTACTAGCCCACTTCCAAGGTTCTCGGAAGAACTAGCTGGACCTGATACACAGTAGTTATTGGAGGAAACACGGCTATTACTATTCGATATTACTATTCGATTCTCCCGCGACGGAAGGGAAAAAACAGATTAGGGATTTCAGGAAACGAAAATGCCACGTTCACTTGGTGCCGCGGGTGGTTTTTGGATCTGTGCATTTCTTTCTATTTCACACCGGACCCTGCTGGTGCTGCTCTAGTAGGCTCATCCTAACTTTACTGCGTTAGTCTTAGTTTTGGGATTTAGGTTGATTGGCCTAACTATAAGCCTAGCACATGCAGACCAAGTCAGATTTTATCTCTATCAAGCTGCAAACTTTATGGACCACTAACCATTCTAGACCTCTCGTCTAATTCAATGTGATCGAGATCGGGTCCATCAGTCCATCACCACTCCCATCCCCCATCAGCTGCATCAACCGGTCGCATTTGGATGCAATATTGTCCAAGAATAATTGCCTAGATCGCACCTCACCTACATATTCCCGTACTTTGCTTGCTTCCAATGAAGAACCATCTCTTTCCTTCGACCGACCCGCGGATGAAAATAGTTAGCTGCCCGATGAAGTTAAATACCGAGCTCCAGCCCCCGAAGTGCATGGCTACCATCTTTGTCTTTTCAAATATAAAATATATCAAAATAAGTGCTCAGGGTGTATTTTACATTTCTTTAAATATTCTTATGAAAGAAGCCTAGCTCACTCCTGATCCAATAAAGAACTATATACTTTTACTGGTGCTAGTTCTCAAGTAACAGATAACTCTTTATCTCACTCTCATTTCTCAGCTCATTTTAACTGTTGACAAATGTTATATTATTTGCCTATCTAACATCTAAATTCCTCATTTGCAATCCTCAAGTATAGTGAATATTAAATACTGACTGAGTATTATTGCTAGCCACTTTTCATGAGGCGTCTGTAATCATGGCACAAGATGGGTATTTGCTGCAAACCAGGACGTGATATCCTGAGTTGATAATTCCCTTAACACAAATGAGGCATCACCTCCAGGCCGCTGCATTGTTGTTCTGCCTCAGTTTTCACTTCTCACTCATCATTTTCACCCATCTTCCCATCTTTTCTCTCCATCGTCGCTTTGGTATTTTCTCCACTTTCTTTTCACCAACCGTCAAAATGGATGAACCATCCAGGAGGCTGATCTTGGAGCTCCTTGGAAACGGTATCCTGCAGGAGATAGACAGCTTAAAAAGAAAGCAGAAGCAGGGCATGCTAACCTATCGAGAGCTAGCACTTGAAGACTGAGCACTCAGGTCAAGCAGCGTTCCACCGAGCTGGATGATCACAAAATGGCTATGAGCATGGCCAGAGCGGCGTTGGAGGATGGTGTTGCTCTTACCATTGCGGCCCAGGAAGAAAACAGAGCTCTCGCTGACCGGATGATGGCATGTCGACTTGGAGGCCGCCCACAACCTACGGCTCAGCAACCGTTGCAATATGTCAAAGCTGACTTCGCTACTGAATTTTGCATGCGTGCATTTAAAGACTACGATCAAGCCGTATCTCGAGGCAGCCTCCCAAAGGAAACTTGTATTGCAGAGAGCTCGAAAGATGCTGAGAGATACCATAGTACCGCTGAAGCATCACTTGAGTGTGTCGCGTGTAATGATACCAAATTTGTCTCTGACATGGTTCAAGGGGACTGCGGCCATACTTATTGCCGGGATTGCATTGTTCACCTGGTCCGAGACTCTTTGATAGATGAGTCCTTGTTTCCCTTACGATGCTGTCGCAAATCGATCCCCTTTCCCTCCATCCGACGGTTCGTGGGCTCTGAGCTGGCCAAGCGTTTTGAGGAGAAGGCCATCGAACATGATGACCCATACAGGACCTATTGTTCAAACCTAGTCTGTGCAAAATATATTATGCCTCCCTTAGTGCAAGGCTATGTTGGCAAATGCAGAGCTTGTAATACAGAGAGGTGCACCTTGTGCAAGAGACCCGCTCATAATAACACCTGTGTTTATGAGCATCAGGAGATGTTGAATCTGGTACGACAAGCGGGGTGGCAGCGGTGCTCGTCATGTCACCACCTTGTAGAACTAGACACCGGTTGCAACCACATTACGTATGTACTACATCCCTTCTACAATAAGCTCACATCTAATGATATACTTAGGTGTCGCTGCCGGTACGAATTCTGTTACATTTGCGGGCGAAAGTGGAAGACCTGCAGATGCGAACTGTGGGATGAAAACAGACTTTATGCCAGAGCTCACCAACTTGCTGCAAGAGCAGACCAGGGTCCTCCTGCACAAGCGGATGTCCAGAGGGTAGCACAAAATCTCCGCGCAAGACGAGAATGTGATCACGATAGTCGATGGAAACGTGTTAATGGACGAGACCAATGCGAGGAGTGTCGCGATTAGCTCCAGGATTTTATTTTAGAATGTCGCCAATGTCAGCTACGCGCATGTGCCCGCTACACTTTGAATCGCCTGTAATATGTGATGGCATTGTAGACGAAATGACTTTGACTGGCTGAGTGTGGATGAGGCTTTATATTGATGTAATGATTGCAACCAGGCCTACGGACGCCATAGTTGAGGAAGTAGTGGCCATTTGTTGAAGTTCGTTGAAGAGAACACCAGTTCATTTTAATTTTATTAACTCACTCTCTCCACACCTAAGATGAAGTTATTGAGACAGAGTGATGTCATTCGGAAATACCTTCTCAAGGTTCTCATGATGACCGAGTCGTCACTTCCTTTCCGTCACCCTGCCCTTTCTCACATACACCCAGAGCGCCACTTTTAAACCCCGAGAAACTTTCTTTCCTATAATTCAACGATTATCATTAGCCAAATGGGTTCTATCGAGGACGCAAGACTGTTGGGATGGCTGTCGCGCCTGGATGAGGCAGAGCCAGAGATCCCCCTGGAGGACCCTCACCGACCTCCACTTTCCACCATCAAAGGTAGCGTATATGATGTTTCTCCCCCCTGACAATAGTGCCGATTTTTTCAGTTAGATGGAAAATACTGACCAACATAGGTTTTCACAGTTACCCTGCAGGCCAGCAGTACCTCCCAGTGGCTGAGTACCAACAAGGTCTCAGGCTAGAGGACTTTGAACGGCAACCCCGATCACTAAAAGATGTTGGTCACGACCAGGATAAGCCACTATGGAGAAAGGAAAAGAACGGTTACAAGCGCCTGCCACGATATAAAACCAAGGAGGACCGATATGAGTACAAAATGAAACCACACCCGACGGCGCATGAACCCACGGCAAATGATGTGAAGAAGCCGTCAACAAAGAAAAGGAAGCACTCTGTCAATGATAGCTTTCATGCATCAAAAGTGCCCAGAAATCGCTTGACAGTAAGTAGTCTTTAACCTTGCTTTGAGGAGACCGGTTCTAACTTGTCTGTAGCTCAAGTCTTCGGTTAATCTGGGGTTTTTCAATCGAGGAAAGATATCGTTCCCTGTCAACACTCGTGCATGTAAGGAGCTGAGTTTCCCTTTCCCCGTTAAAAAGGGTAACTCTAACATTGGCATTGCTTAGTAGTTGACGTCGGCTTTTCGGAGGTGGACTTTCTCTCTGGGCCGCAAGCTCATAAAAAGGGTTCAGTAGAACGCCATGAAGGCATTGGCATGGGGCCTGCGAGCCGCAAAGAGGGAACACATCGCGTTCCTGAGGCCCAATATTCTATTTCTGACTCCTTCAGAGAAGAGCACCAGGGTTTGCCAGGGCCCTGTAGTCACAACGGGGTCTATCGAGACTCCTTGCTTGCTTACGGGGAGCCTTTATTTACTCATTCACAAAAAGGAGACGATGAAGGTTTTCAGGATTCTTCGAGGAACTCTTTCGAGAGTATCATGAAAGAGGCTGACCTCAAGCCACCTCCCGGTCACTCTCAGTCGAGGAAAACCACGCCGGATCCATTCCCAGAAGTTCACATCGAGCCTTACCCTATGCAACTTTTGGATTTTGATCTAAATGCGAGCAATATATGTGATGCTCAAGATCCGACCAAGAAGTATTGGACCCTGGAGGAGCTCAAAAATCTTTTAATCAAGAGAAGCTTGCTATGGAAATCTCTAGAGAGCGGTATTCTGGAACAGGGAACTTCACCCTCACGGATAGAATCTCGCAAACGCAAGCGGAATTCAAATAGTGAAATTAGAGAAGACATTAGGAAGTCACCCATGGAAAAGAGGATGTATGAACTGGAGCAGAGCACTGAAAATGCCTCTGAAACTGAGATTATCACCCCCATCCATCCGGCCACGATTTTGGATCAGCCCAGCTTTCCCCGTGAAAACATTGATCTCGCATGGCACAACAACTCCCATGCATCTACGGAATGGGGAAAATCTATTCAAAGTACGAGGCCTCAGCCTCACCACCGGCCTTGTCTAGTGAGAGAGACCGGTTTTCGGTATGCGGAGGACGGAACTTGGGTCTCTCAGGCCATCGATGCTGCATACGACGTAATCATGCAGTCTGAAATAGACTCGCCACACAAGATACCAAACTACGCAGGGTGGGAAGTTAGCAGCACAGGCAACCACGGAGAAATTACCTCGTCTCTGCAGGATTATCGTAGGTGGGGTTGTGAGGATGAGCAAGCGTTTCGCTATGTCCCTATTGGGCAAGAGTTTCCAATCCCTCACGGGGAATGGCCACGGCAGCTCATGGATACAGGAGCCGATTCTCAGAGTTATCGGCCAGTGAATTTGGAGGAATCTTCTGCTGACCGGGAAGCACTCTTCTCTGCGGCACAGCTCTTTGTATTGGAATCTGAAGACGGTCCCAGTATAAATCTCCCCGAGCCAAGCGGGCTCAACGTTTGTGCTCATGCACTAGAGGGCTTTTGGCGACAAAATAAATTGTATTAGTTTTGGTTGTTAGCAACAGCGGAATTGTTGGTGCCTGGGATTTGTTTGTCATGGCAACATTTAGATGGAAGATGGGCTAAAGAGCATTATACTCGCTTTGAGGAATTTTCACATGGGTGTAGAGAAGATGCAAGATTCAGGATGGAGATCCATGTATGTCACATAACTCGCTGGTATTGCTGGCGCTGCAGGAATTGAATATTCACTTGCTGGTCCGTCTCAAAGAGCCTAGACAATCAAGGTTTCTATAGCTAGGATTGTACGACCTCCCTGGGTCTATCTTGAAGACCTTGTATGATGAGGAAATTCCACACGGGTTAGGCTACAAAAGAAGCCCAAATATTCGGAACATGACAGTTGACATCTGGCGGGGATGGCCCGTCCCAGAGCATTACGATCGGCGCTGCACATGGTGTGTATTGCTTTTTATGACCCGTTAGTTTGGGATAGTAGTAGATAGCAGGGAGGTAGTCAACCAATATCATCCCCAACAGAGAACAATATGGACGAGAAAGAGGAAGCCAAGGCAAAATCAATACCTCGGTAGTCAAGGCCAGGGTGGTATTTCTTTGGTTCAAATGAGCCCGAATAATGAGGGAAGCCCTGGTACTGGATCCTGATCAGAGTCGAGCCTCCTCCCTCCATTTCCGTAATCGTTCTTAGGCTTACTCTTGTTTGCTTTGTTCACGCCAAATCCCGTGCCCCCCTTCGCTACCTAGGTACTTTTCATCTCTGCTCCCCTTTTATCTCCACACCTCTGCCATCAATTCGGCCAATCGACCGACTAAGCCCGCACGCAAAGCATTTAGTGCCAGTGGATAAAGTGATGGATTCGACGCACAGACGCAGCGCCATTGTCAGTGGGAAATTTGATCCTGCTCAATCCGGGATGGATCGATGGTACGATGGACGGAAGGATCTGGTTCCCAAGTCATTGGGATTAGAGTCTTTCTGTTTCTCGTCTCATAATCCTAGGCCTCTCCATATTGTTTGTTTATCTTTTATCCAATGAACTTTTTTTCGTGACATGGATGGCTAACAGTACGAACGGAGCTGAAGATGTTGATCTCTCAGGGTACGAGTCTATACCCATCCTGATCGATACTGAGGATACGCACAAACAAGTCAAAACGGCTACTCCGATTATCCCACCCCTGATCGTGAACCCGGGGCTCTGGGTCTCAATCGTTTCGCCGGGTGGATGCTGTGTCACCATCGCACGAACAATATAGCGACTAATGATAGGGGTAGTCGCACGGGCAAAATTCGACTAAATCCCTCAAGAAAGCGAGAACCGTTGATGGCACTATTTTCCTTGTCTAAGACAAAAACCCAAGAGAATGGTAACCTAGTAATGTGAGCTAATGTTGGCTGGGAGAATAGAGCCCGCTTATTCGTTCTTAGCTTTCTTTGCTTTTCTTCCCTTGGCCCCTCTTCTCCCTCTTGTCTCCACCTCTTTATGAAAGCAACCAAAAGCAAATCTTGATGGGTCTCAAAATCGAGGGGATCGGAGGTACCGAGCACTGAAGAGCGAGTGTTTTATAGCGAATGGAAGATGAAGAAACCGCCGGATACTGTTTCCATAGCCTTGATTTTGGGCATCACAAGGAGAGGGACCGTTTGGCTGATCTTCCTCAGCTTCGTCATTTCTTTTTCTTTTCCTCATTTCCCACCTTCATGTCGGGGCATCAATCAAAGGGGAAAGACCAAAGAGGGTAGGAAAAGGAGGCTAAAAAAGCTCCTTATAAGCGTGGACCCAGCACTCTGGTTCTTGGGACCTATGAAAGAAAATATCATCCCAGACCGGCTCATCGACCTGCAGCATGGCTACGACGGTTCTCTGTACCTGCTGGGGTTGCGAATAGGCTGCTACCTTTCTGAAAGTTGCCCTACCTACCACAGAGCATGGGTTTAGCGTGGGAAGCCTGCAGCTTTTGTTGTCCAGTACACCGCAAAACGATTATTTTCAGGTGGCCATTTCATTAGAGATTTGGTGCAGAAGGTTGACTGCCAACAAGGTAAGTGATTAAGGAGGGGGAGGGGTTAGGGCTCGTACTTTCTTTCCCATTTCTTCTATGATTAATCAAGAGCCCTGGATTCAGCCACTCAGCCTTTCGCATCGGCACCAGCACCACTTTTCCCACCGCCAGGCATGTTTTAAGTGTCATTAAAATATAATACCATGCGGTGAACTCCGCACACCAGACACAGAGGCATATAAGAAGAGTCCTGCTGACCATGGGTGATAGCATCCGTCCTTCGTCCTCTTTTTTCTTTGACCATAACCTCCCGTGTCCGCATATATCGACCATCTTCGCGTCTGAACCTACAGTCTTGTCAATTTCAAACTTAAGAAAATAGTATCACCAGGGAAACAAACCATGGCCGCACCTGCCTCCGGCTACCCATTAACCGAGAGGAACCTGGCCCTTCACGATGAACTTCTCCAATCGGTAAGTGCATCTATCATCAACGCCCTTATCTCCCCGCTCAATCCCTAACCTTCAATCATTCCTACGTGGGCAGCACATCTCCGAAGCGGTGACCCAGTGGGTAGCAAAAGTCATCACGGAAGAGCGTATACACCAATTCTACTCGCAGTTGAGCGCCACCATCACCAACCTGCACCCCAATAGTATCGACATCGAGCTGGACATGGACCACCTCGATCAGCGGATATCCTCGTCCGGGGTCGCCACGACACACCAAGGAAACGCATTGGCCAGTCTGAAGCTTTTCGAGCAGCGCCCATATACGTGCTTTGAGAGCCCACTAGAGCGTTTTCTCACACCGGGAGCAAGTGACGTGAGTTATTTTTGTCGACCCGCCCTATCTCACATGGAAATCCAGTTCGGGAGTATGGAGGGCGTGGAGGAGAGGAGGATCGTGGCGTGTGCTAATGTAGACTTGGTTCGGGATCGGGCACGCAGAGCCTGTGAATTAGCAGAGATTGCCTTATATTAGAGTATGTCTCTCGCCCCCTGATTGGATTATTAGATAGAAGTATAACTGCCTCTGTCCATTATGATACCTATCACAAGTTGGATGAATCCCCTTGAGGAGCAACGGCTGTGTTTCGCGTAAACCACATGCCTTCGGCTTATTGAGGTAGCTGTGTTTCTTGAAAGACATCTCTATTATAATATAATAAGCATTGCATTCGATTGGGTATAGCTTTAGCATGCAACGAACTAATATACTGCACCTCGACAGACCCAACCTATAACCTTAACATCCTTGGCCATTAGCCAATTAAGCATAGATTAGTATTCCAAATGTGCAAAGCACAACGCCGCGTTTTGTGTCTTCGTCTTTTGTGTTTTGTTTTTCTCTATCACATAAAGCCCATGCGTCTGTCAACTCTTTTTTTTTCTTCTTTGAACAAAAAATGGGTAAAGGTATTTTCTCCAAGCTAGAGGAACATAACCCGGAGTCTCTGGCCATATTATACACAAATGATATTCCTCATGATGTCCCCCGGCAGGGAAAGTGGTAACGGGTGGGGATCTCTTCTTGTCTTGGGTGTTGAATCCTGATTGTAGCCGATGAGAGGAAGCACATCATGTAGCGCCCCCCGCCTCCTCGGCGAGAGCCCCGAATAGCTCCCAAGATGGGTTAAGATTGTCGGTCACATTCTCGCGTATGAATCTTGATTGAGATATCATAGTGAGGCATTAGCCTTGGTAGCTCCATTTCGCTTGTAATAGGCTGCCTTGTCACCGCCTACGACAACTTCGATAGGATACTTCCACTCCATGAATCGAGTCCAACCTAGGAAAAGCCATTAGCTTTCTATTCTGGCACTTTGTTTCCGTCTTCAACGTCTGGGGGTGATATCCCTCCGAAAAAGAAGAGGAAGTCGAAGAAGAAAGGCGGGTGGGCGACATACTCCAATAAGCACACCTCCTCCCCAGATACTTCCCCAAAAACGGCACAATCACCATGGTCAGTAGGAGCTCCAATTGCTCGATACTTTCTTGCCATTCAGCCTCGGCATCAGAGTAATCGGAGAGAGTCTCGAGGTCTGAGCTCGAGGTTGTTTCGGAGGGAAGTGAGGCGATCTCGTCGTCCTCGGAGCTGGAGGTGTAGGATCGGTCTCTGGATGAGACCATGTAGGCAGACGTTGAGAGGGAAGGATTCGAGGCGGAGAGAGAGGGGGACGGTGACGGCGAAGGTAACGGTGAGGCGGACATGGTGGAGTGAGGTGAGGGACAGGACCAGTGATCCTTCTCTTCTATTATTACTTGCGAAAAGGTTGGGAGGGGATGGTGGTGTTCGTTTGCCCGGGAGCGGGAAAGGCGCGAGAGAGTTCGGAGGGATCAGAGAGGGGTGCGATCGGATTGGATAGGAGAGGAGAAAGAGATGATGCGGGTGTTCGGGGGAAACACGTCGTGTGAGTGCGAGATGGAGAGATCGTTTATTCTGGGGTTTGATCGGATGGGTCAACCAAGCAGTGGCCTGCCTACCGCCTGAACGAGAATCGAAGCATCGGGGAGAGGTGTATATAGGTAAGAGGAAGGTGAAGACGTTTCGGAGGTGGACTCTCAGAGCTGTCGGGGATGAGGCGATAGTTTGGCAACGTGATCCGTCGGACCAATCGCGAGCCTTTAGGCCTTGATGCCTTAGGCTTCAACTAGGAGGAACGACCCCTCACGTGACAGTATTATACTCGATGGTAATACGGTGACGAGCCAGGCGTTGACTCATCCTTACACGTGACCATTGCTCGCGATAACGAAGTCTCGCCATCGACGTCCAACAACCAACAACCGCAAAAGAACGATATAGCAGCAGTCAAACCTATACAAAAGCAACTCTTTTCTATCAATTTGTGGCCCGGTAAGATTTTTACTTTATTTAACTATTCCTGGTGGGAAGTGTCCGATATCCCCATCTCATCCTAACAACTCCAAACATGGCGGAGACTGTACGTCACATCCTGTTTTCTCTGTACTTTACCGATCCCTCTCCCACATTTTTCACATTTCAACTCAAAAGAGGTCCACCCTGAGACCAACCACGTCGACATTGTCACTTCATTCCAAGTGTTGGAGAGGAGTTTAATTGTTCCCTCCGCTTTTAGTCCTGTTTCTTGCTCCGAGCGAGAATTCCTTGGATTTTTTTCTTACCTGGACTTATTTTTTTTTGAAGCCAACTTCTTAAGGCCACCCCCCACTAACGTGACTGGTTCCGTTCTCGCAGGTTGAACCAACGATCCCAAAGCAACGCAAGTCGGTCGCATTCAGTGAAGGAAGCGTCATCATGGATACAAACGGAGAAGTGACACAGGCTATCGAGAAGCCTGTAGCTGAGGAGGGTAGGTTGAAGCACCCGTTCACCTTTTTTGGTTCTTCACGCCTGACTTCCATGCCTAACACATTTATCCCTGTACAGCCACCGCAGACAAGTCCGTCGACGAAGTTACCGAATTGTTCAAGGGTCTGTCAAAAAAGAAGAAGACCAAGAAGCCCAAGGATGCGGAAGCCGGCGACGACGAGGCCTCCGCCGCCGCGGACGGCGAGTTCGACCCCACAGCGCTGAAGAAGAAGAAGAAGAAGCCCAAGAAGGTCGACGCGGGTGATTTCGAGGCAAAATTGGCTGAAGCCGGTATTGCAGAGAAGGACACCGAAGAGAAGGAGGCAGAGGTCCCCGAGGGTGATCTCGAAGCTGGTACCGGTATCTGGGCCCACGACGCTACTCACGCCATCCCCTACTCGCTGCTCGTCTCCCGATTCTTCTCCCTCATCCAGAGTCACCACCCCGACCTTCTATCCAGCGGTGCCAAGTCGTACAAGATTCCACCCCCGCAATGTCTGCGTGAAGGTAACCGTCGTACCATTTTCGCCAACATCGCCGATATCTGCAAGAGGATGAAGCGTTCCGACGACCACGTCATGCAGTTCCTGTTCGCCGAATTGGGTACCAGCGGTAGTGTGGATGGAAGCAGACGTTTGGTTATCAAGGGTCGTTTCCAGCAGAAGCAGATTGAGAACGTCCTGCGACGATATATCGGTACGTCACCTATATATATAGATACTCTTTTATTTTTTCACATAACAAGATTGCGACGCGGATCGCTAACCTCTCCTTATCAGTTGAATACGTCACCTGCAAAACCTGCCGCAGCCCCGATACAGAGCTCAACAAGGGTGAGAACCGTCTGTACTTCGTCACTTGCAACTCGTGCGGTTCTCGTCGTTCCGTCGCTGCTATCAAGACCGGTTTCCGTGGCCAAGTCGGCCGCAGAAGGAGGCAGGGTTAAGGGGAATAGTATATGTATGTCTGGAGGTAGAGAACCAAAAAAAGACCTTTTTCTATGCATGGCCCAAACTATTCATTCCTGTGCCATTCTTCTTCTCTCCCTCTTTTTTTTTGCTATCTCTTGGCGGGGTATTTTCTTCCCTTTTACCTTTTTCCTCTTTTCACTTTTTTTCCCATGTAAAGACGTTTATTTCTTTCCTCTATATGGATGATGAACACCTAATTAGGGAAAGATATCATGTTGTGTTTGGTGTGGAAGAGACGGCGACGACCAAAAAAAAGAACCAAAGAATGATGTGAAGACCCTTATAGCATGGCATGATAGTATATGGATTGGAATGACCTTTTTTTATCGTACAGTTTTCTGGCTGTTTTCGTTTCTGTTCTTGTATTCCCATGGTTTGATAAAATGTGACTTGGGGGTTGTTATGTCTATACTTGTAATGGAGGCATACATGGGTTTGAAGAATGTTTCTATCTTGTGGATACTGAGCGACCTTTGAGGTATGCAGTCACGTACACTTGTTCAATGCCGGTGAATATTCCAAAACGGAGTAAAATAAATCACAATCAAGGCTAACACGCTATATATAAAGACACTAAAGAGGGAATAAAAAGAGGATAAAGGAATAATAACATTCGTTTCCAGGTATTGGGCAAAATGGTGATGAGAAAATGAGAGGATGGGATGAAGGTCATGCAACATATTTAAACTACTCTTGCGCCTCCAACATGAAGAGCAAACGCCGCCACATTTCGGGTTTGCATGTATATAACACCAGGCCCGATAAATTTACAAGCAAGACCTTCACCGGCACTGAGATTAGAGATAATACCACCCGACGCCACACGCTCAAGTTTGTATTGGCAGTTCCAGGCTACGAGATGGCCATTGTTCACGAAATAGGTTTCCCCTTCGACAAGCTGGTTGAGAGAGGGGTGAATATGTTAGTTACGAGTCTTTTTTGAGCGAAAGAGGGTATGGACTTAAGAAGGTCTTACCTCTTTCTTGATAATAGCTCCAAAGCTCTGTACCCAGAGCAGGCCAGTCCCGTAGAACCTGTAGATAAAAAGCCCTTCGCCGGAAAACATAGCCTTGGCTAAGCCTTGAGATTTGTATTGGTGCTTAATGCCGCTCGTTGAAGCTAAGAATGCATCTTTTCCTACCTTCCACTCTTGTGGCTCACTGAGTCGAATGACGGTGATGTCACCGAGGAGAGAGGGGGCTAGTAAAAGTTCACCCGGTCCAGTATATGTTGACATGGACATCTCGCCCCCAGCGATAAGCTTCTTCATACCAAATGTGACTGAGCCACGGAGGGATATCGTTGGGGACATAGCAATCATGACGCCTAGTACAATGTTAGGATATTAAAAGCAGTGGAAGAGGGACTAGGGTATTATAGCGAACCTGGTTTTGCAAGAAGTGGACATCCAAACGCTATCTGTAAGGTCAAAAGGGAATTGGTATCCCGATGACTGATCCTGTAACTTCCTCCATTGAAAGTTCCCACATCATCTCCGGCGGTTGATGTGGTTCCGGTGAAATTGGCACTTCCGAGTGACTGTGCTGTTTCTGGAGGCGGGGGAGGAGATTGGGGAGGAAATGAGGTGACGGTTTGATTTGCGTACGCTTTCTCATTCAATGGCGGGCTCACGGACGCTGGAGGTGCAGGGTATTCCGTATGTGTAGGAGGGTGTTGCCTCGGGGGAGGGGGGTAGCTGAAATTTGGAGGGGGGAAACCGGGAGAGGCTTGGGGTGGAGGAAAGCCGGGAGACGGTTGAGGAGGGGGGGGGAAGCCTGTAGAGGCCTGCGATGGTGGAGGTGGGAAAGCTATGCAACATGAGACCCATTCTCAAATATAGTGACATGGAAATAACATACATGGCGCATTTGGGGGAGCTATAGTAGAATTCATTTCAGTCAGCGTGATATTTGTGGACAATGAGGGATTAACATACGAGGATAATGATTCCCTTGAGTGGGGGGAGGAGGGTAATGAGGAGGCTGCTGAGACATGATGTTCTTTAACAGGGTAGGAGGGGTCACGCCTGGGGCTATATGACAGCGGCTCTCAGTGATGCTCAGTCAAAACGATTATACCAAGGTGACAAAGGTTCAAAAAAATAATTCTTTCCATTTACGTACCTGAAAAAAAGAAGGTATTCACCCGCTTGTTCCTAGACTCCGTGTCTAGTATGTGCGGGGTAGATAGTGCTATATATCCAAAGGCCTGGAGGGCAGCTGCTCCTGATAGAGGAGGTGAAGATGGCAATTGTCATATGATGGGGCGAAGATAATAATGTCCTTCAGCCGCAGGCAGAGAGCTGGGGAAAACAGCAACGTTTTAAACCTAATTTTTGCCTTTGGTTGAAGCGCTGGGATGAAGGGTGAGGGGAGCTCAGTGCGGCAGGTCACTATTGCAGCTGAGCCCCAGCCGGCGCTTAGAGATTGCTCCTGAATCGTCCTAATGACTGCACCACCCTTCCCCAATTGGCTGCTGGTTTTAGCGCCCAGACACAGACATCTCGCTGGCCGATCATCACCAGTGAAAAGAAACGAATGGTGGAGAGTGATTGTTAGCGCCGAGATGCAGAGTCCAACTTCTGAAACTAGAGCTCTGAGTAAGTACTGTCACTTCTGGCAGGTGTAAATTGTGTCCGTCTATGAAGGCGGTATCTATATTTTACATCAACGAAAAATCACATATATACAAATCAGATACTCAATATATTTAGAACCAAAAGCCCATCAGGCATTTAAGGCCCCTGCCAGAATCGTTGCTACCTCCGTGTTCCCTCCTTCGATCGCTCGATCGAACGCAGTTCTTCCAAGTTGATCTGTATGACGTACATTTGCACCCCCTTCGAGTAAGACATCAATAATGTCCCTAGAAACCCCCGTGGCTGCACGAATCAGTGCTGTACAGCCGGTGTTATCCTGTGCATTGACATTTGCCCCTCTTTCGAGAAGGAGGCTGAGGATTTCTCTGTTGCCATCAGCCACAGCGTAAATCAGCGGTGTTTTCCCATCATCCGCCATCGTCTCAATTTGTGCGCCCTTATCCAAAAGTAGGCGAGCGGTATTTGTGCGGTTCTCTCTGCAAGCTATATGAAAGGCCGTGAAGCCCACCTCGTTGCGTATCTCAAGATCTGCTCCACTGTCAACGAGTAGTTGAGAAATGTCCTCGTTCCCTTCACCAGCAGCGTACATCAACGGAGACAACCTGGTAGTTCCCGTGCACAGGTTTGCATCCGCTCCATTGGCTAGTAGTATCTCACATGCCTCCTTATTCCCCAAAGCTGCAAGTTCTATCAGAGCCGTGTGGCCATTAGCCAGCGCGTTGACGTCAGCACCATGTTGGTGTAGACACTGTATTGCTGGTTTTGATTGATTCCTGGCTGTAAAAACAAACGCTTTCACAACTAATTGCGGATATTTCTGGCCAATTTCAGCCCATTTTGCGGAAAGCCAGTGACAAAATGCATTTTGTGCATTCTGGATAATCCACTGTAAGCACGCCTCCATATACTCTTCACTCTCGTAATCGAGAGGTTCTCTCAGTGTTCCCATCTCGATATCAGGGACCAACCATTTCAATAACGTACATAGGGCGGTGTTTGTACGGGTACAGCTGAGTGCACTGCCGGTCAATCCGAAAGCTCCTGAAAAGCTTAAGGTTTCCAAAGACGTTTTCATGGATTGTGGTTCTCCGAAATTGTTTGAGATGTTCCATGCGATCCAACCGAGTTGGTTGCAGAAACTGTCCCACCACTGCCGCTGATCTTGCGATTCCATCCAGTTTTCAATTCTCGGGCTTCTCAGACTCCCGAAAAATGTCGCTCTGATATCGGATTGAAGAAGTGAAAGAACAATATCACACCCCAACTGTCGAATATTGTGATCTTGGTGTAACATTGCCCTCTGAGCAACGAAGCCAAATTCGTACATGGAGCGCTCGAATTCCTCACCTTCGCAGCGCTCGCAGAGCCATTTCAAGATACGAAATGCACCTCTCCAATCGCCGACGGAAATAAGGCTCTCAATCCGCATTCTTATGCTGCTCATGTCCGCAGCAAGTTCGGGTAATAAATCTCGATGTTTTAGAACCGGAACTATGCACAGCAAGGCATCTTCTCTTGAGCCCAGATTTCCGGATTCAAAGCAGCACACCAACTCGTCAATACGGGAACTTTGGGCAAAGTAGCCGTTTTGTGACCTTGGAAGGACATCCACGTCTCCCCCGAGATTTTCTAAACCGGTGAGTATACTCATGAGAAACTGAATGTAAATGTCCTGTGCAGCCATAACCTCGAGTTTATTGTCGGTTTCCACAACGAGAATTTGTTTCTCGTCTGGATATTCCTCCGAGTAATAACCGAAAAGTTGCTCAGAGGAAGTGATCATCTTCGAAGAAAGCATTCTGGCTTCTTTCTGGCGGAAAATCCATTTGTGGAAGTAAAGGTCCGTTCCTTCCTTGCTCGCTTCATTTTTGGTCAGTCCAACCATGCGTCCGAGGCCTTTTTGTTTCCATCTCGGATCTGATTTTAGAAGGGAAAGAGTCCATAGCCCTAGCACAGCCTCTAGTTCGTGTATGTTCACCTTCCATTGTAGTGTATCCTCTGATCTTTTGAGCTGAATCTGGTAGGCGTCCCTGGTGGCAGATTTTTTATTGCTGTATTGGAATACAAAGGGAATATCGAACCCCCATGAGTCACCGGATATATTCTTCCATTTAGAGACTACATCCATCGTCATCTCGATAGTTGATGCCAATTTCTCAGCTATCATCCGGATTGGAAAATCGTCCCAGTCCATACTAGCATGTTGACCAACATTGGAAGTCAACTCTGCAAGGCGTGCTCGCGTCTGGACCAGCCGTGTTCCTCGTCCGACATACTGGAGCGTACTTGAACTGGATTGGCTGGTGTTTGCGCTGGATTGTGATCCAGATCTGGATCGAGTTGATTCATGTGCCGGGTTGAAAATAAGCCGAAATGACTGAACATTTTCGAGGTGAAATGCGAAGCAGTCTAGCTCCTGCTGGTTATATGATGTAAGTTCACGTTCTTCTTTGGAAAAGCGATTCGCGTCAGCGCCAATGCGCTTCGTTCGAAGACACGTTCGGGCAATAGCCATAACAAGCGTAGAGCCCAAATTTGCCAGGACAACGGAGGCGTGCAGTCCACGCAGGCCAATAAATTGCAACACAAATCCAATCATTGTGAGAGATACCGTGAATATCAGTAAGAGTCCCTTTCCCCTAGGCGGAACTCCCCGTACTGATTTTATATATGTCAGGCTCTCAGTCAGTTGAGATTCGAGGCCTTCGTTCACACCGAGGAAGGCCCCAAAGTCTTGTTCTCCGATCTTTTGCCGTCCAGGTTGCATCCAGTAGATCTTACTGGGCCTTGCTGGATAAAAGTAGTATTCGCTCGTGGAGCGTTCTATCACGAATGCGCAAAGAAACATCCCTATCCCAAGGGATATACTCCCGTAGAGATAAAGCGGAAAAGCATAGCCTTGTACCAGGTTCCCGTCCTTTTTGAACCGATCTGGATAGTGAAAGACAGTGAGGGCAGCATACACTACCGTACCTATTGTATACCATTAGTAAATGCCCTAAAATACATCCCCCAACGGCATAACATACCTGCTTGTAGCACAGTCCCTAAGAGGGCGGCAAGGTAGAACCAACTGCGTCCGCGAGGCTTAATACCCTTATTCAAGGACAAATTCGGAATATCAAGCTCAGGAAGACCGCCCTTCTCATCCAAAATCCACTGCCCGCTATCCTCATACCAAGCTTTTTCCTGTAGAGCCTCCCGAAGCGTTCCAATCTTATGACATCTTTCTTTAATGTCCTCCCAAACGACGATCTCGAGAATTCGGGGCCTGCCGAAAACTCTAGATATACCACCATCGTTAAATAGCTCTGCCGTTGTCTCAGACACACAGGACAAAAGCTCGTGTTCTGCTTCACCCGGAGCTTCCTGGGCCCGCCCAACAAATGCGCGGAGAGACGAACTCCCGCAGACTCGAATAACAGAGACCACGGCTGTCAGGATACCTAACGGAGATAGGGCAAAAATAAGGTTATCGAGGAGACTGGTTGACTCGGACAGAAATTGTTTGGTTAGCCGTTCACCAAATAGGGTTATTAGCGGTGCCTAGGATCCCAAAATTAGTTATTTGCTGTTTTTTAGTGGCATACATTTGTCGAGGGCGTGCTGTATCCATACCAAATCTGTAGCAAGATTATCTGTAAAATCCTCCCATCCTTCTCCGTCCCCGGCAGCCCGGGCACCAGAAACTCCCAGTAGTGTAACGAGAAGCAAGCACCAGAACATCATAGCTCTAGCTTGCTTTGGGTCCTATCACGGGTCAAACAATATATATCCAACAGCCCGCTTCCAAAAAAAAAAATCCAGGAAAAAGTTTCACACCATAGAAGTGACAGAGGAAGGCAATACTCAAGCCGAAAATAAAAGATATCACCGCTCAAGACATGGGGATTGTGACTGTTTTCAGCCTTGCGTTCCAACTTCGCCTCAGCCCCCGCATTGGCGAGAACTGCCGCTGTTGGTTCTGTTAGGTAAGGTACCCCCCCCATCCTGGCGGTTGAGGCGCAGGTTTCAAACTGATGTAGCCAAAATCTTTGGTGAATCGCGTTTTCTTTACGTTGATGCTGAAATGTACTTGGGGGTTGGGTGGAGCAAAACTACCTCCTTCGGTGCCTGCCACGTTTGTCGGCGCTTAAGTACATACAGTGATCCGTCATGCAGCTACTTGCGGTTTTGTATCAGATCGCGCCGCCCAGACGGAAAGTACCAACTTGATCTCGACCGCTTGAACGACTCCCGGCGGCTATTTACATTTAGAATCCACTGATAAGTCGGTAGGTATTACGAGTCGCAATGAATCGTCCTTTCAATATTTTTTCTAAGAATAGACCCCCCCAAAAAATAACTCTGTAGTAGACATGCAGATCCCCTAGAAAGCCGGGTATGGGGAAAGTGATTACAGGGACTGCTCATAAAAATTACCCTGAGCGACTGGCGACGAAACGTTGCAATGGCAACCGGGTCGCTTGAGGAGTTTCGATCTCAAAACATATCAAACGAATTAAATGAACCGCCAACGCCGCTCCCATGTGATAAGATGATGAAGTCAAGTGATACTAAAACAAACCGTTCCAACAAAAATTGAGCTTAAAATGAAGTTCGTATAGGCCCGTGGCAGGAGTGAGAAAGACAGAGAATTAGAAGATGCTGTTGACAATGTTGGATCCGATTGTAGCACCCGCACCGAAAATTGCTAAAACTCGGGTTAGCATTCGTTGATAAAAATATATCAGCATCACATACCCGCATTGCCCATCTTCTTGCCAAACTTCTTGCCGTGCTCCTCAAACTTGCTTTTCTTGTCATCAGGTGTAGCGGAGCCACTCTGGCTAACATCAAGAGGCATGTTCCCATAGCTGGAAGGAGCAGGGGCCGATGAAACAGATTTCTCATCTAAAACATTGACGTAGCTTCTGGGGAAGATACCCTCGAGGTTGGTACGCTCATTGCGGCCACGCCACCCTAGAATCAAATATTAGCGGGGCCCGGATGAATACTCAAGGTGTGAACATACAGTCGGCATTCATATGTTCTAGAACTTGAACACGATCATGGGGCTGTAAGGCCAAATCACCAGGATCGGTTGGTGTGTATGCGTAGAGTGCTGAAGCCACAGACAAGACCGCTGGTGCCTGTGGATAGGCGGGAGGCGGGCTGGAGTAGTGAGTCTGTGGTGGTGGAGTGGATTGTGGTTGCAAAGCGGTCCTCTCGTTCAAGGTGGTATTGGCGAACTGGGCCGTAGGAGGGGAGTACGGGGTTGGGGATGGTATAGGTTGAGCGACAGGGGGTAGTTGTTGTGCAGGAGATGGTTGCTGAGGCGCGGAGACTTGACGTTCCCTCTCATTATTGCTGGGAAGCTGTGATAGGATCGAGGAAAGTTGCTGCGGAGTAATGACCGAGGCATCTGCAAGAAACTCCAGTTCCTGAGAGACAGAAAAGAGTTAGCATGATAAATCCTCGAGAATACGAAGTCCACGATGTTCAAAAAAAAAGGCGTAAGAAAAGCATGGAAAGCCATACCGCTCGAACGGTGCGGAGCGACCGGTTGGTCATAGCCGAAAAGAACTTATCCTGGGATGCCATGATAGGCTCGAATGCAATGAGAAGGATTTAACTTTGAGGAGGAGCAGGAAAGTGTGAGATGAGGGAGTAAAAAAACAAATGCCTGACGGATTGTGAGAAGCCCCAAATGGAATGAATTAGCCTGGATTGGGACGAAGTAAATGGGGTTGATGGGCGGAAGGATGGTTGATGGATGGGGCTTAGCAGGAGCCACCTTTGAGGTTAAGGTCCTTAGTTGTTGGTTCCTGAGGCCGACGCACTGCCGGTGGTTGGTGGCTTGGGTGATTCCTATTGGTGGAGATCATCTGGGCTGGTCTTGGTCCCCTCAGGCACCAAGATTATGTGCCAGTATACACTCCAGCGTGGCCACCGTACTTTTCCTGTCTGAGTATGGCTCTGGATGTCAAGGAAATAGCGAGTTTCTCGCTCCCGAACTTTTCACAGAAGTGTCGGAAAAGCGAAGCGACTCAGTCCTGCAAGTGGTTTACAAATCCTGAACCTCCTATCTTGTTGTGGAACAGCCCTCCAAACCACTGCCACGGTCTGACTGACCTTGCAGACAGAAGGGAATCACCAATACCTAGGTATTAGGTATACCAGTCTAGTGGAGTTTTCTTTCTTTTCTTTTCTTTTTTCAACCCACAGGTTGAGCAATGAGTAACCTTACTCCTTGTGTACCTATGGTTGAGTACCTAGGTATGGATTAACAACTCTTGCAAACATACCACAAGAATTGCTACTTTTATTACCATGGAGAGAGATCAAGAGTCCGAGTCCGAATGCACTAGAGCCTTCTTTGACTGCTACCTCTTGTTGCATGGAGGATTACTCATTTCGTGACTCATGTTGTCCTTTGTTGCATGTTGGATACAAATTCCATTGCCATTTCTATCTCGGGGATTTCCGGGCATGCTCCCTTAAGCAGCGGATTCGAATTTTCAACGTGTTAGTACATCCAAGATGAAAAAGAGAAAACCTTCGCAGAAAATATCTTGGGGATATCGATGGTGGAAGGAGATCGACGGGAAGACGGTCTTTGCGATCTGCGGAGGATGAACACCGTTGATAAGTCAGCAACCCTAATCCAAAAAAGGACTAGCGATTTCTTTCACTGCCAGCTCCGCCATCCAAGGCTCGAGAAACTTCTGTGTCATCGATATAAATTCGGTGGGCCCGCTTCAACGTCCCTCCTTCCAGGTAATCCTCACGCGATCGATCTTCCCCTCACTCTCACCTCTTCACCATCTCAAACTCCTTACCACCTCTACTCTCAATCATATCTCTTTTTCGAACATTTTCACATCCATTTACACCGCAAACATGAGCGAGTGGGATTCTGTTACCCGCATTGGAACTAAGCACCGTGGCGGCCCAGCTCCCCGCGAGACCGTCGTCAAGGGCAAGAGCGCCCTGAACGCTGCTCAGCGCCAGGGTCTCGTTATTGGTACTGAGAAGAAGTATGCCACAGGAAACTCCGTAAGTCTTCTAAATCCTCCCCCTTGTATCTGAGTTTTCTCCCGTTATTCGCCACATCCTAACATTCTATCCTAGGCTGGGCGGTCTGGCGCCGTTGAAGGACAGCACTTGACCAAGGTGGACCGAAGCGACGATATTGTCAAGCCCAAGACGGTCGGACTCCAGGTCGCTGAGGCTATTAAGAAGCGTCGAACCGACGAAGGATACAAGATGACACAGAAGGAGCTCGCCACCAAGTGCAACACCACCGTTACCGTTATCCAGGACTTTGAGAGGGGTTCCGCCACTCCAGACCAGAAAGTACTTAGCGCTATGGAGCGTGTACTGAACGTCAAGCTGCGTGGTACAGACATCGGGTCGGAGAAGTTCCCCAAGAAAAAGTAAATAGTGCGGGGGTGAGCCCGTGACTTTTTCTTAAGGGGAGGGGCATAGTTAGGAAATGATTGGTGTTTTTCTCTATCTCTGGCCTTTATTTTGATGTCCTAGGCTTTGTCTTCGAGCTCTTATGTTATGCCCTTATTGAATGATATGCCTCAACTTTTTTTTTCTTTGGGTTGCGTTCCTAGAAAGCACCAACATTGTTGGTGTTGAGTTTATAAATCCGCCTTATGACGCGTTCTTTCTTTCATGAAGTTTTCGCTGACCCGTCCATAGACCCTAGAATTGATCAGAAGAAAAAGAATATGAAATTTTGGACAATATAAGAAAGTTAATAAGGGTTCTTTTATATTAGGACACAAGAAAGCGACCAGGAAGTAAAATAATGAAAATGATACCAACTCCGTCTTATCATGGAATAAACGAAATGAACTCGTGCCCTATATCGCCCCGAGATCTTCTGCTGCCATGTCTTCCTCTTGTCCCTCGTTTACTCTTTTCTTTTTCTTTTGGTAGAAAATGCCATCACTTCATGACACATACAAACGATGCATAACGTGGGATAAGAAGAAATCTCTACACTCATTGCGGGAAATAAAAGGAAAAAGAAGAAATAAAACAAAGACTTCATTCTCTTCACCTCCTCAGCTGCTCCCTCTCGACCTCGTACATGAAGTCAAAGTAGGACTTGTCGAAGTGGTGAACACGAACGTAACCGTCTTCTCCTCCGGAAGCGTAGGCGGTGCCGGAGGGGTGAACATGGACAGTGTTGAGGGGACCGAAGTGGCCACGGACACGGCCAATCTCGTCCTCGAAAACCTTGTGATAGAAACGAGCCTCGAATTTACCCTGGCGAGCGGAGGTTGTGGTGACATCCATGGCGGCCTGACCACCTCCTAGGATTACATAGTCCTTCTTGGGGGTGATGGTGGCGCTGTTCAGCGGTGTGTCGGCGACATAGGTTTTGAGAATGGCGAGGTTGCGGGCGGACATGAGCTGTGAAAGTGGGTCAGTTTGAGATAGTCTTCTGCGAGCATATACAGAAATAATGCCTTACCTTGGCGGATTTGTCTTTGGAGGCGGTGATGAAGTAGGTGCGGTCGGGGGAGAATTGGAGGTCGTTGATCTGGTGGTCGAATTCGTGGGCCTGGACGTTCTCCAGCTGGTCACCGGTCTGATGGTAGAAAGTTAGCACTTCTCATCCGTGCCCCGAGAAAACCCGCTGCATATTGCATTGATGTCGCACCTTTCCATCGTACTGGCTGACGCTGCCGTCCTCGTGGCCAGCAATGATGTATTTGCCCAGATAACTCCACCCAGCGACTGTGGCCTTGCTCTCCGTACAGGTAATCCTCAGGCTCGGCTCGTCGGCCTGGTTCTCTAGGTTTCCGTCCTCGTCTCCGTAGTTGATATCCAGCACGGCAATCGTGCCCAAGAAGCCCATACGCTTCTCTGTCACGGCCAGCAGCTTGCTTCCGTCGGGGTTGAATTCGACTCGCTTGACGGCTGTCGGGAAATCCCACACCTTGACGCACTCGCCGGTCTTCACGTTCCATAGTCGCACGGTGTTGTCTGCCGATCCAGTCGCAAGGAGAACAGTATTGGGGCTAACGTCGACAGTCCAGATGGCACCAAGATGGCCTTGGTAAGTACCGAGTCGCTCACCGTTGGCTGACCACCAAGCGCACACAATTTTATCTTTAGCTACGGAGAACAGAAGATCGCCATCGCGGTTGAATTTAATCTGGTTCAGGGACCGTTCCTATATGAAACTGAATATCAGCGAATACACCCGGACAGTCGTGAGGTAGAAATTCAAAGGACTCCGTTAAGGCCCTCAAATCGGTTTTTTTGGGGGGATCAGGATCAACGCACATGGCCCGAAAGCAAAATAGGCCGCATGCTGGGCCAACCAGGATAGAAGTTGGTGAAGGTCGGGTTTTGTAGTAAATCTCAAGATCACAGATGAAGAATCTCTGTGACCAAACTGTTCCAAGAGCTGAGTGGTGAGGCTGGTTCCCTGGCGGGGTCGGTTGCGGGCTCTCTTTGACAACTTCGTCGGGCTAGTTCGTGAATTTCATCGCACAGTCCGCGGCTCACATGCCAAGACTTTCCTAATCAAGGCGGTTTGTATGATACCGATTGTATCGGAACTACAGATGGTCCGGTAAGTTACGACTCTCTCACATGATAGCAGAAGCCCTGACTCCTGGGCCAAATAAGGGATTCGTTAGGGCTTCTCCTGGACTTGGCTGCCTCGGTTCGCTGACATCATCGCCGCCTAGCCCAAAGCCAATCAGCATCGAGCGGTGCGACGGAGGTTCCCGTGGGCCGCATGATGTTGTCGGAAAGAAAGAACTTTGAGTGAAGGCTGTATAGAAGGACGATTCTAAGGGGGAGCCAAATATAAGTCGTTCTACAGCGGGTATGGGGAGATATTGCGTTAGACGAGCCTCTAATTCTTCTCTCCCTGTATTATTGTTATGATTCTTGTTATCCTGTTCATTATTCATTGTGATTATTGAACTTGCTGGATCGACAGTTTCCCTATCGTCCCTGGGTACTCCAACGAACTTGTCCGCTGGCCGGAAAGGGCTACTGCTGCTGCAGTGAGGAGCAATCCATGCCATACCCCCCCGCCCATTCGGCGACCGTACCCCGCTGTGCTGCTCAAGTAAAGAGCTTCGCCCTCCGTCTTCGTGCCCAGCATCGTCACTCCCCTCTCTACCCCTCTTTACCCCCCAGCCTGCAATTTCTTTCTTCTCGACAATTTTCTGTCGGACGTGGGACCTGGACTTTGGGTTGTCGCATACTCTTTGCCCGACCCTTCCCGAAAAGGTTCAAAAATTGTTCTTCTGAATTATTTTCCCGTCCCTGCTCTCTATTCTCTACCAGTCATATCGCGATGGCGGCCTCCAAGATTGATGGCACCAAGATCGCTAAGGACCTTCGCGAGGGATTGAAGAATGAAATCCTGAAGATCCAGGAGTCCAATCCTCGATTCAAGCCCAGTCTGGTGATCTTCCAAGGTATGTTCTTCTATCTTGATAAAAACATGTTTATTTTCATATGGGGAGTCCTGACTTGCATTTTACAGTGGGCAACAGGACCGATTCGAGTAAGTTCTATGGTCACTCGATTGAATCTATCAAATAGAAGCAAAAGGGTGAACGGAAAAGGTCTAACCAACATGTTTTATTTTCAGGCACATATGTGCGCATGAAGTTGAAGGCCGCTCAGGAGGTATGTATCAGTGCGTTTTTTAAATTGATATATACAACGAAACCCACCTGCTGACAACTTCGCTGCGACAAGGCCGGTATCCTCTGTAAAGTCATCAACTTTCCCGAGACCATTTCACAGCCAGCAATTCTCCAGGAAATCAGCCAGGCCAACAATGACCCCTCAGTGCACGGCATCCTTGTCCAACTTCCCCTTCCTCAACACCTGTCCGAACATGCAGTCACCTCCGCTGTTGCTGACGAGAAAGACGTTGATGGATTCGGTGCGATCAATATTGGAGAATTAGCGAAGCGGGGTGGCAATCCTCTTTTTGTCCCTTGCACGCCAAAGGCCGTGATGAAGCTTCTGGCGGCTAGTGGCGTTAACCCAGCCGGTAAGGAAGCAGTTGTTCTTGGCCGTAGCGATATTGTTGGAAGCCCAGTTAGCTATCTGCTGAAGAACGCGGACGCTACCGTGACGTTATGCCACTCGAAAACTCCGGATATCGCCCGCATTGTGAAGAATGCGGATATTGTCGTCGCGGCCATCGGCAAGACCGAATTCGTCAAGGGAGACTGGCTGAAGCCTGGGGCTGTAGTTATCGATGTGGGTATTAACTACAAGCCTGATGCTTCGAAGAAATCCGGTGAACGCCTTGTTGGAGATGTCGAATTCGAGGCCGCTTCCGAAGTAGCCTCGCAGATTACACCTGTTCCTGGTGGTGTTGGCCCTATGACGGTCGCTATGTTGTTGGAGAACGTGGTTTCCTCCGCCAAGGCATACTTCGAGAAGCAGAAAGAGCGCCATATTACTCCCCTTCCGATCAAGCTATCTTCTCCCGTTCCCTCAGACATTGCGATCTCTCGTGCACAGTATCCTAAGCCGATTAGCCAGGTCGCCTCTGAGATTGGCATTGCCCCCCACGAGCTCGAGCCCTATGGACACACCAAGGCCAAGGTTAGTCTTGGAGTTCTTGACCGTCTCTCCCACCGTCGCGATGGTCGTTATATCCTGGTGTGCGGCATTACCCCCACCCCCCTTGGTGAAGGTAAATCCACCACTACTCTGGGTCTCTCACAGGCTCTTGGCGCACACCTGGGCCGCATTGTGTTTGCCAATGTGAGACAGCCAAGTCAGGGTCCCACTTTCGGTATTAAGGGGGGAGCCGCCGGTGGAGGCTACAGCCAGGTCATTCCTATGGACGAGTTCAATCTGCACCTGACGGGTGATATCCACGCTATCACCGCCGCCAACAACCTTTTGGCCGCTGCCATCGATACTCGTATGTTCCACGAAGCTACCCAGAAGGATGGAGCCCTCTACAAACGTCTTGTTCCTGCCAAGAAAGGCAAGCGCGAGTTCAAACCTATCATGTTCAAGCGCCTGGAGAAGCTCGGAATCACCAAGACTAACCCTGACGATCTCACTGAGGATGAAATCCACCGATTTGCTCGATTGGACATCGACCCGGACACTCTCACGTGGCGTCGTGTATTGGATGTCAATGATCGTCACCTCCGCGGAGTCACCATTGGACAAGCTCCTACTGAAAAAGGCCTGAGCCGCGAGACTGGCTTTGATATTTCCGTGGCGAGCGAATGTATGGCAATTTTGGCCTTGAGCAGCAGTCTTGCCGACATGCGCGAGAGGCTGGGGCGTATGGTTGTCGCCACTTCGAAGAGCGGAGACCCAGTTACCTGCGACGACATTGGTGCCGGAGGAGCCCTTGCAGCACTGATGAAAGATGCAATCAAACCCAATCTGATGCAAAGTCTGGAGGGAACTCCTGTTATGGTGCATGCGGGACCCTTTGCAAACATCAGTATCGGAGCCAGTTCGGTGCTAGCCGACAAACTGGCCCTCAAGCTGGCCGGTACTGAGCCTGAAGAGGACCACGACGCGAAGACCGGCTTTGTCGTTACTGAAGCTGGTTTTGATTTCACCATGGGAGGAGAGCGCTTCTTCAACATCAAGTGTCGTTCCTCCGGCCTGTCACCTGACACCGTAGTCATTGTCGCTACAGTCCGTGCCTTGAAGGTTCACGGTGGTGGCCCTGATATCAGCCCTGGAGCTGCGTTACCGGAAGTCTATCGTACGGAGAACACCGAGATTCTCCGCAAGGGCTGCATCAACATGAAGAAACATATTGAGAACGCCCGGCAGTACGGCGTTCCCGTGGTGGTGGCAATTAATCGCTTCGAGACCGACACTGAGGCAGAAATTGCGATCATCCGCGAGGAAGCTATTGCTGCGGGAGCCGAGGATGCAGTCCCCGCTAACCACTGGGCAGAGGGCGGAGCCGGAGCCATCGACCTGGCGAAGGCGGTCCTAACTGCTAGCTCTAAGCCCAAGGACTTCAAGCTCCTGTACAACCTTGACGGTACCATCCAGGAGCGCATCGAGCGCATCGGTAAGGCTATGTACGGTGCCGAGAAGGTGGAGTTCAGCGAGCTGGCCCAGAAGAAGGTCGACACCTACACCGCGCAGGGCTTCGCGAATCTCCCGATTTGTGTCGCCAAGACGCAGTACTCCCTCAGTCACGATCCGGCGTTGAAGGGCGCCCCGACGGGATTCACGGTCCCCATCCGCGATGTTCGATTGGCGGTGGGCGCTGGGTATCTGTAAGATTTTTACTCCCCCCGCCCCCAAGTCTGTTCTTTCCTGGGCTAGACTAACCGATTTGCTCTCTCCCCATATAGGTACGCTCTTGCAGCCGACATCCAGACCATCCCCGGGTTGCCGACTGCTCCGGGATACTTGAATGTGGATATTGACCCCGAAACCGGGGAGATTGACGGTCTATTCTAGACTGGCTGTGACGACGTTTCATTAAACTTTTTTTTGAGGCTGTAGATTAAGATTAGGTAGCATAGCGTTCTGTGCTTTTCTTACTACACTCTCCATTCTGATACAGTTCGGGTTCTGTATATTTTTTTTTGTTTTTTTTTCCATATTCTACGACAGACATGAGGGCTTTTTTTTTCGGGTTCATTTTCAACGTTCCGAACTCTGGCCAGTGGGCTTTTCGGCAAACCGAGAACAATGTGATATATATCTTTCAACAGGATACCAAGTCAAAGAAACAGATCAATAATGAACACCATTGATGGTGGGATTTTTATTTTTTAGATTATCTCTCCGGTTAATCTTAGGTGCAATATACGATTTAAACGGCTCTTCGTCCGAGTTGCTGAGTCAGGCTTCCTGAGTCGTGCACAACATCCGAATATCGCAACGGCTGCGAGTTTCGGTGGATCTGAAAGCGGCGGAAAAATCCCCGAACTGGGGTTGCCGCGGGAAACCCGGTCTAAGCGTCTGGCAAAAAAAAGTTGATCGGGGCATCCCCCGATCTTCACATTCTTACTCCGGAGTATCCCTGGACGGGTATTTTCTTCCTATTAGCAATGCAAATGACACAGCAGATAGATACTGAGTTAGAGGTTCCAAAAAAAAAAAAGAAGGGTCAAAAGAGAGGAAAAAAAGCAACGCAAATATGCGAAGGCAAAAAAATGTTTGCCGCGACGTCTCGCTGCACTCTGCATGAACTGATTAGTTAATCTGATCTCCAACGTCATCGAGCGCATTCCTCCCAGTTGAAGTATAAAAATCATCAACCTTTACCCTTTGTGAAATGATGTAGGGGAAGGGGATGGAGGAGCCCCTCTAGAATAATCATCGAGTAGTGAGCGTCCTGGAGATAAATCGGACGGCAATTGAAAGTAGCGTTCAAACGATTATTCTTTTCTATTATCCCACAACGGCCGGCTTCGGCGCTGCCACGCAACGGTGGGCGGAAAAGGAAGCTGTTTTGGCACGCTCAACCTCCAGGCAAGGGAACCGGGGCAAATGCTTTTCCCTCGTGGGATAAAAAGTGCTGTTCTTTGCCCTCTTCTCCTGCTTTCTTCTGCCTTTTGCCTTTTTCCCCCTTGCCCTCAGGCTCGCAAGAGAAATCATTTTCCGGCTGCTCCGTTCTGCTCCGTCGTCAGTCGCCTCATCAGATCAAAAAACTCGCCTTCCGGTTGACGGTTTGCGCCAGACTCCACCGTCCGCCTCCTTCCACCCGAGCCTCTGGCCTCGAGTTCCCTCGGGTACGTTGAATTGCCCTGTCCCCCAAGGCTCCGTTGGCAACCTTCGTCCATTTACCGATCGTTTAATCCGCTTTGAGGTGCATAGTTGGTGATTTTCCCCTGCCGCTGCCCACTCATTCACACCCACGCTGTACCCCTCCACCCCTCCCCGAAATAATAATAGCATAATAATCGTAATCGTCAAATCAGGCCGTTGATTGCAAATCCCACGATGTCGTCGGTCCGGTTCAGTTCCGCATTGGCTCGCCGCGCCCTCCTCTCCCCTCTTCCTGTGGCTGCCCCTCCCTCTTCCTCCGCTCATCGCTTGTTCTCTTCTTCTTCTCTCGCTCTCTTTTCTACCGGCCGGTCTGCCACTCTTTCCTCTTCTCCCTCTGCCTCTCTTTCAACCTCTCGTTCCCAGCGAACTATTGCTTCAGCCTCTGTCCTGACTGCTCGCCCCGCGTCTCCTCGCTCTCTGTCCCGCATTCAATCCCGCACCATGGCTACCGAAGGAACCAAGATCAAGGTCAAGAACCCCGTCGTGGAGTTGGACGGTGATGAGGTATGTGCCATGTCAATTGGGGGTGGGACAAAAAAGAAGAGATCCAGGTCCTTCTTTGTTCCTCCCTTGCGAATTATGAAATGATTTCCCACTGCACGGCCCCGCGCTGTGCGACTTATATACCTTGTTCCACCTCCCCTCATTCGGGCGGCGCGTTTTCGTCATGGCCCTCCGTAGGCGCGGGGAAAAACGGCGAGAGTCGCACTACTCCCTGGCAACGCACCGCCAATCATCCGAGGGTCACGGCTCTTGCAAACCCCCAGTCTTGAAGCTCACTCACCTGTACGCTGTACAATTATATCACATGTCAACTAACCGTCCCGCCCCTCCCCTAGATGACCCGTATTATCTGGAAGGACATCAGAGAGAAGGTACGCTCCCCCCTTACGGCTCTTTTTCTTGCTCCCCACCCACATCGTTATCGGACCGTGGCTTCCCGTCATGGGCCAATCCTCGAGACTCCGTCCCGATCAGAGACTAACATATACACCCTTTGTCATAGTTGATCCTGCCGTAAGTTCAAGTCCCACTCGCTGCTGGTCCTTGCGCACCCCTCGGCTCATGACTCGTGACCTAGTTTCCTCGACATCGACCTCAAGTACTACGATCTGGTATGCTTTTGATCCGAAGACCCCGCTCCACACCGCCTCGGTTCGGAGCCCCCAGGCTGACTCTATTTCCCTCAGGGTCTTGAATACCGTGACCAAACCGATGACCAGGTCACCATTGACTCCGCTGAGGCCATTAAGAAGTATGGCGTCGGTGTCAAGTGCGCCACCATCACCCCCGATGAGGCTCGTGTCGAGGAGTTCAAGCTGAAGAAGAGTGAGTTTCAATGCGCTGAAATGTCTAGACAAGCTTTCTTTCTAACTCTATTCTCTAGTGTGGCTGTCTCCCAACGGAACCATCCGTAACATCCTGTGCGTCCTACCCGTGCAATTGCTCACAATGCCTGACCCCTCGGCAATATTCGGTTGCTAATACTGAGATCAGCGGCGGTACCGTCTTCCGCGAGCCCATTATCATTCCCCGTGTCCCCCGCCTCATCCCCGGATGGACCAAGCCCATCATCATTGGCCGTCACGCCTTCGGTGACCAGTACCGTGCTACCGACCGTGTCATCCCCGGCCCCGGTAAGCTCGAGCTCGTCTACACCCCTGCCAACGGTGAGGCCGAGACCGTCAAGGTCTTCGACTTCCCTGGCGGTGGTATTACCCAGGTTCAGTACAACACCGATGAGTCCATCCGTGGATTCGCCCACGCTAGTTTCAAGATTGCTTTGTCCAAGGGTCTCCCTCTGTACATGAGCACCAAGAACACCATCTTGAAGAGGTACGATGGCCGCTTCAAGGATATTTTCCAGGAGATCTTCGAGTCCACCTACAAGAAGGACTTCGATGCCAAGGGCATCTGGTACGAGCACCGTCTCATCGATGATATGGTTGCTCAGATGATTAAGAGCGAGGGTGGCTTCGTCATGGCCCTCAAGAACTACGACGGTGACGTCCAGTCCGACGTTGTCGCCCAGGGCTTCGGCTCCCTTGGTCTGATGACCTCTACTCTCATTACCCCTGACGGCCAAGCTTTCGAGTCTGAGGCTGCCCACGGCACTGTCACCCGCCACTACCGCGAGCACCAGAAGGGCCGTGAGACCTCCACCAACCCCATCGCTTCCATCTTCGCCTGGACCCGTGGTCTGATCCAGCGTGGTCAGCTCGATGAGACCCCCGACGTTGTCGCTTTCGCTGAGGAGCTCGAGCGCGCCTGTATCGATGTTGTCAATGAGGAGGGCATCATGACCAAGGATCTGGCCCTTGCCTGCGGTCGCAAGGAGCGTGAGGCCTGGGTTACCACCGGCGAGTACCTGGCTGCTGTCGAGCGCCGCCTCAAGGCCAACCTCAAGGCCCGCCTGTAAATATACCACGACCGCACATATTGACTTTCGATTTTGCTCCCTCCTTTTGTGTGCATTTGACCAAAAACAATACCAACGCTAGCATATGGCCAGGTGGGGCCAACATCATGACGGAATTTGACAGGTGGCATGTTACAGGCTAACGGACGACCGCATTGTACATTTCGGACTGGTGGGGATGTGAATAGAGGAACTTCCTTCCTGGATAAAGAAGGAAATCGCATGATACAGTTTTGGGCTGTTTTGGGCTCATGTTCATCTGGTAGCATTGGCATGAGCACTAGCATTTTTCTTTTTTTGGGGGGGGATATGGTTTGCTACATGTCGGCCGGGATGGACGTGTACTTTTTCTCACATGTGCAATGAACTGTGCCATGTCATTTTCTAGAATAATTCAAAAATTTTTTACATAAATCCCTTCCGTCCGATTAAATCACATTCATTCATCATGCTCTCTAACCGAAGTGCCAAGATCTGGGACTCGTGGTTCGGGCCAGCATTGAGTGTCATGGATGGACGGAAAAGTCAACCATGACCCGAACCATGGATCGATGCCTCCCCCAAGAGCTTCTTGAATAATCGTCCGGCCTGATCGTGACGCAACAGATTCACAGCGTTGTTCCCTCGCCCACTACGACCAATTCGTCTGGAGACGCTTCTCTTGGCGCCTTCTCCACCCGCATGAGACTCGTAGCTTTCTCGGAGGGAAACGCTCGTGAGTGAAGAAAAGTTCCTTGCAGCAGGTCATATGAAAGGATGCGAATGGACGTCTCTTCTGGGAGGCTCTGTGTGGCTACCGCCGTCAAATCTGCAGCATGTACATCTTGCCTATCGCGATCACGTTCGTGTGCGCCGCGAGTGTGGCGGTTGCGTTGAGGCTGTTCACACGCATCCACCTGGTTTGTTCGCCTGGGTGGGATGACTGGTTCCTTCTGCTGGCATTGGTATGGAATCGATGTGGTGCTGTGAAGATTGATACGAGCTTGGCTAACAGCAGAATAGTTGGTGGACTATGCATTCTTTGCATTTTTGGTCGTTGGTATGAATCCCCGATGTAGGTATGCAATTGGTGTGATCATACAAGCTCACTTGCTGTCGCGATCCATATAGAGATTCACTACGGCCTCGGAGTCCCGCAATCTGCTCTCTCTCCAGCTAAATACCGGTCTCAGCTCAAGGTAGGCACTTCTACCATCATACCTAGGAGGGCATATGTCTAGGCTAACGCTACATATCTGGGGCACGGATTAGGCCCTCTGGATCTCAATTCCAATGTACAATCTCACCCTCAACCTCACCAAGGTCTCCATAGTACTTCTCTATTTGCGGCTCTTCACTATTCGGACCTTCCGTATTGTCCTGATCTGTGTCTTGGTCTTTGTCATTGTCTCCGGACTCTGGTTGATCTTCAGTACTTTTCTGGAGTGCATCCCCATTCGTGCATTCTGGGATAAGACCATCCCCCATTATTGTCTTCCTGAAACAGTGATATGGTCGTTGAACGCCGCGCTTCAGATCACCAGCGACTTGATCATCGTGCTTCTTCCGATGCCTTCGTTGATTAGGCTCCGGATTCCAATACGGCAAAAGCTTGCTCTTATTTTTGTTTTTGCGTTGGGGTTATTGTATGTTTGACATTGTCATTTTCCCGATCTCGACTTTATTCAAGGTCTTATGCTAATGCGGTATTGTGTCCCCAGTGTCTGCGTCACTAGTATCATCCGCCTTCATGCACTCCTCGGGTTTCTAGATTCCCAAGATATCAGCCGTACGTACTTCCATTGCCCCCCCTTCTGAATATCTATTGTTTACGCAAAAGCTAACACTTGCAAAAAAGATGGCAACGGTTCCGCCGCAACCTGGTCCTTCGTCGAATCCAACGTCGCCATAATCTGCGCTAGTTTGCCAGTCCTTCGTCCGCTAATCATGCATGTCTGTCCCCGTCTTATGCCCTCACGCGTCCGGAGCTCATCCAACCCGCACGATAAATCTTCCCAGCAAACAATCATGGTCGAGAACCCGTTTGATCTCCAGACGACTAGTTACTCTGCCAACGTGACGGGGAACTGCTCCGCAAGTATTGACGGTGGGGATTCCGGCCCGCATCGGTACTGGGGTGCAGAGGGGATTCAAGTTGTGAGTGAGTTGCGTTTGGATTTGGACGCTGCTTCGGATCATAGTAAGGATGGGTGTGCGTTACCGCAGCAGGCTGAGCCGGTGAATTCGAATTCGAATTCGACAGAGTCGGCGCCTAGTATCAGATTTGCTTAAATGGGCGTTTTGTTTTTTATGTTTTTGTATTCCTTCTGATAGAGAAAGAATGAACTGGTTTTGGTTAGGAAGGCACGGGTGTCGTAGTTGCCATAAAAGAACACACTGGTAGAACTACCTACCTCGTCTCACGCATTTATCTTCTTGTCTCCTCTCTTTCATCTCGAAGTTGAAGTTGAAGTTTTATCACACGGGCTTACATTCATCCATTCGTTATTTTCATTCGTTCTTGTTATTATTTTACTTTCGATGTTGCAGCCATTCCCGAAATACTATATCGTTAGACCAGAAGGAAACAAAATACCTCTGATCCCCATCGACGAACTACCCTCCTGGCTCCAGATTGGCCCCTGGGACTGGAGTGACCCCACCCTGTTCGAACACATGATGCCAGTAGCCTGGGGCTATACACCCCGGGACGGAGAATACGATGTCATCTGCTATTATTGCCTGTCTTGCGTGGACAGCCTACACCGAAGTGTATCCCAAAACAACAGCGCTAGCAACACATCAACTACGGTGTTTGCACCGACTAAGAAAAGCAAAATCAAAGGCCTTCTGAAATCTCCTTACATGCCACTGGTGGGAGATGATCTCTCGCCATTGCTCTTGCCGCCTGCTCTGTCCTTGCCTATACTGAAACAACCGCCCTTCCACGCGCACCTGCGAAGCCCGTTTGTTGGTCTGTGTATTGTGTCGTATGCTCGGAATTTACCACCTTTTGCGAATTTTACGCGTTCGGAAGAGACGAGAGATACGGATGGAGGGGGGCAAGAGCCCGAACCTACTTCCGATTCGGACTATAATGATCGATCGGGACGGGGCCCACGGGGGCCTCGTGGTATTCAAGGTATACAGGGCTCGCCGGGAGAACGTGGCCCCACCGGTCTTCAAGGCCAGGTAGGTCGTGCGTGGTATGAGGATATTATAGATATGGGGCCAGATGCAGAGAGTGACGAGGAGGATGGGGCGCAGGACCAGACGCTGGGTCAACTGAGCCATAGTCGGGACCAGCCCGAAGCCTCGCGGGCATTCGACAACATTATGCAGGTAGTTAGACACCTTACCGATGCCCAGCATCAAGGTCAGCTACCAGCTACCATTGAATTGACTTGGTTGATTGAGAACCAGGCGGCGATAATTGCGTTCGCGTATAACCAGGGGTTAGCTCGTCGGCAGCACACGGTTGGAGACTTGCAACTCGAACTGAGAAGGTCATGGCTCAAAGCAAGATGTCAAGAAGATCAGCGCCAGGCGGAAGACGAACACCGACAGCAAACAGCAGGTTCCAAGAAGCCAGATTTCCTGAGCTTGGGCTCGAACGCCTCGGCTGGAAGTAGAGCAAGTGTCCCATCTCTCAGCATGTCGGCAAGTTCACTCGAGAGTTCACGTCGATCTTCAATGGAATTCCATAGCGTGGGCTCACAGGGATTCCCCAACGCAGGCTCAAACACAGGTTCAACTGTCGGAGTGAACGTATTGCAACTTGGGGGAGGGAGGCCAGGACAGTTCCAAGGACGAAATCCAGGATTATATACAAGTTCATTTGCCTCAGTATATTATCCCCAGTTAAACATGGTACAAACCGGGGGCGAGAGTTCAGGACAGTTACAAGGAGGAACCCCTGGATCAATTACAACTTCAACTGCCGGGGTATATTATCCCCAGTTAAACGTACAGCAAGCCGCGCGGGAGAGCTCAGGACAGTCCCGAGGGCGAAATCCAGGATCAAATGCAATCTCAACCGTGGAAGTACAGTATCCCCAATTAAACGTATCACAAACAGAGGGAGAGATTTCAGAAGGACAAAATCCAGAATCAACACGCCCAAATCCACAATCAATAAGTGAGGATTCAGATGAAACCGAAAAGGAAGACAACCAACCCCGCACACGAGGCCCCAAGGGTTACCGTGGTGCGCCCGGTCGTCAAGGGGTCCAAGGTCCTCAAGGCGAGCAGGGCAGACGAGGTCGACCTGGAAAACGGCCTCCGTTCTTTTTCCTTAATGCGTGGTTCCAGGATCTCGATCCCCATATGCGAATGCGCGCGCTGGAATCAACAGGGGAGGCGCCCGGAGTACCGCCGTATTTAGGGCACTTGAATGACTATATAAGTTTTCTTGAAAGAAACAATGCCTCCCTAAGAGCAAAAAACAAAGAGCTGCTGGTGGTGCCAAAAACCGACCCGAGTTTTAGGGTACGGACAAAGGATCGAAAGGGCAAAAAACCTGTCAGGGATGTCAGAGAATTATCCCCGGATAATCCTCCGATAAATGAGGCGGAGCAGGAGCCGATGCAGGACTGGGTAGCTGAAATGGGAATTGAACGTGGAGTGATGGCAACCGAGCTTGAGTTCATCGCCCGCAAATTTACAATAATGCAAGAAGTGAAAAGGCTGGACGCGGAGTTTGAGGAGCAGAGTCGGCGGGATGAGGAGAAAGAAGGGGAAAAAGGGGGATGAGGGAAGCGGAAGGGGTGCAATGGGTTGTCCAGGAGGGCCCCAGTTGTTGGTCTACTTCGAATGCATCTATAGTATTGCTATTCAGCTGGGTTAGAATTGGTAGACTTGATAGGTAGGATAGGTAGATCCATCGCGGTTCGAGACGCAAAATAAAAGTGTTGAATAGAATAATGTTTTCATTCGAAGCAACCTCCAGGGTAGATCCAGACCCGCCTGATCTTAGAAACATACCAAGTTAACGTGGTAAATCTAATTCGCTTACTGGATTATTATAGTCTAGTTCGCTACCGGGACATACGTTCCATTCCTGCAATTGAACCCTAGCTTCGGATTCAACTCCGCCGTCACATCCAAACAGATCACAGTCGGCGGCTCCAAACTCTGCGGATGGAGCTGAATATTCTTCGCGACAAACCCACTACAGGAGCTTTCCGTCGCACACTTGAGAACGATGCCCTCGGTATGCTTCAAACCCGGCAACCCAACATCATACCAGCACGGATCGGACGCACAAGACCCATCACCAGGCTGGAAGGTATTAATGGAGCCGGAGAACCCATCCCAGGTGAAATCCTCCATAGTGACGGCATTCGCCAGATCGACGTCCCCGCCGCGATTGGCGCTCTGGTCCCAGTAACTCTGCGTGACGAAGATGGGGAAGGTGACGTTGAAGACGCGGATATTCTTCCACGTGACGTTCCGGACGAGGCCCTGGCCGCCCTTCCAGGATTTGAACCGCGCTGCGTACAGCGCGTCGATGACGGTGACGTCCTCGAAGCGGAGGTTGGTGATGTTGACGGAGGCCGTGGGGTCCTTGCCGAGGGAGCCGATGCTCATGCCGTGGGTCTGGTAGCCGATGGTGTTTCGGGCGAAGAGGATGTCGTGGGATCCGTCGCCGACGGCGATGGCGTCGTCGCCGTTGTAGATTATGCTATCGGTGATGCGGATGTTGGTGCCGCTGACGCCGAACCCGTCGGTATTGAAGGGGAAGCCGCCCGTGGAGTGGGCGTCGACGATGGCGTGGCGGACGGTGATGTCGGAGCCCCTCAGCTTGACGTTCCAGGCGATGGGCTTGCGGGAGCGGAAGTAGGTTAGGGTGGCCTGGCTGGTGGTGTAGCTCAGGAGGTGTGGACGGTCGGCGATGCCGGTGCCGTTGGGTGGGTTGGCGTCCCACCATTGTTGGCCGTAGGAGTTTATCCAGCCGTAGCGGATGTCCTGCGGGCCGGTCCAGTCGACGCGCGGGCCCGAGAAGGTGAACCAGTTGATGTTACCGTTTGCGCTGACGATGGCCTTGATGGCTTCCATGTCGCGGGGGAGGTGGAGGTTGCCGTGCATGCGGATCTCGACATTGCTAAGGTTCGTGGCGGAGATGGGCGTTAGGATGTTGTAATCCGTGCCCGGGGGGAAGAGGATGACGGCGTCCGTGGCGCAATCGGCGAAGGCGCGTTGCACGGCGGGCGAATCGTCGGCGGTGCCATTGGAAGAGACGTAGTTGGAGGGCACGATGCACGTGTGTTGACGGGTGTTCTGTCCTGAGGTTTTCCGATCCGAGTGGGCGTGGGCCACGGGAGAGGAGGCTAGAAGAGCCAGAAGGGCTGTTCGAAAGGTTAACATGGTAGATCGATCTCAGTCCGGGAAGCTGTATGGGAACTTGCGTTAGGATGGGGGGAGCTGTTTATATAGCCTAAGAGGCATTCTGGTACAGATTTGGAGAGTGTTAAGCCCTGAGTTGAAGCGAAGTGGATAGTAACTTTGAAGTATCGTGAATCTCCACAGGACGCGGAGAAATAGAGATGCAGAAGGCTTGTATGGACGGCTTTTCTTTCGGTATGACTCCACTCGGCTGTTTCTGCCCAGGGTGAGAGCTTGGCTTGCATTGGTGGAGAAACCAGTGTGCGGAGGATATAGTTAACTTCTGGGGTAGGAGTATCTTCCCAAGAGGTGTCCTAATATTAGATTAGTTGTCACTGTTTTCATTTTGAACCGGAAATTGAAGAATTCGGTGCAAGACTGTATTGTATAGCTGGGGGAGACAAAATGTCGAGTTGGGGCGGTGATCACGTGGAGACAGAGCTCAACCAGAGGTTCTCCTCACCACATCATTAGGTTTAATCCTTGTTTCTCTCGAGTCCTGGTGTTGAACTGCAAATAATCTGGAAAAGAGAGAAAGAGAAAATTATCCCACCCACCGATAAAATGACTTGGTCAGCTTCATTCGACCACCGACCAACCCCCAACATCCCCGTCACGGATACAGTTCTCCGCCTGCAGAGCTCCGTCCTGATCGACGCCCCTATTCAGGAGGTCTGGGATGCGCTCACAGACACCTCAACCTGGCCCTCCTGGAACAAATTCGTCCCCCGAGTCACAATTCGCGAACAGCCCGGCAGTAACAGCAGCTCCGAATCAACCCAAGCCGCCGACCAATCCCCCGTGCTTCAGCTCGGGAGCCGATTCACTTTTCATGTGCACATGAAGGCATCCTCCCCAGATCCTCAGCGCGAGGAAAATGTTCTGCTAATCGTGAACGAGTACGATGCCCCGGATCCATCCGCGGGGAAACAAATTGGCCGGATTACGTGGCGAGATGATGCGGCAGCGGCGGGAGTGGTCTGGTCTTCGCTGCTGAGTGCGGAGAGGGTTCACGAGGTGACAGAGATAGAAGTGGATGATGAGGAGGGCCAAAGGAAACGCATGACGGAGGTACGGAATTGGGAATCGCAGGTGGGCTGTTTGGCGTATGCGGTTCGGTGGATGTTCCAGGCTCAGTTGAAAGAGAATTTTGAGATCTGGGTGCAGGGTTTGAAGGGGTATGTGGAGGGGAGAAGGACATGAAGTCCTTCGTGGGTTCTTCTGCAGCTCTGATATGTCATCATTGAGGGAGACAATGAGTGCCTAGATAACCGCATGGTGTCTCAGATCCAAGTTGTGGGTATTTTATACTAAGCTGTCGTGGATGCTGATCGCAAGAGGGAAGTCCAGAACCTAATCCTGATTTAGCTCATCCCGCCAGTCTCAGACCCAGTACATAGTATGTATGTATTACATTTTCCCAGAGTTACGGGGGTTCGTGTGTTATTTCTTGGCAAGGGGAGAGTTGTAACCTTGTTTGATTGTCGAATGAACCGCCCAATTTTCAACTGGCGCTCTGGTCACCGTTGAACAAAGACAATATAGCGATGCTTTGCTACTCATATTCTGACAGTGGACCCTAGGAGTCTAAGCAAAATTACGATGATGGAAGAGGCGTCGGCCTTTGATGTATGTAACAGTAGAGGATTTAATTTCCCTGGCCGATGAGACCCACGTGGGGGTTGAGATTGGTTCAAAGTCCCTCTGACGGTCGTCGTACCGTTTCATACGGGTTGACAAAGACCTCGTCATGGGGAAAAGCATCATCCTCTTCTTTCTCTCTCTGGTTTGTGAGTGAGTCGAAGGGTATTATTTTTAACTCATTGAGTAAAAAAATAGCATGGATGGCGTTCAGACAAGGAAAAGGAGGCGCTGTGTTGATAAGAAATTGCGTCCTGTCGCGTCGGACCAGCGAGGTTAATTTCATGATAAGATATGGAGATTCTTCCCGAGATACCAGGAGATTGGCATTTCAAATCTTGATGGATCATTTGACCCCAACCCTGGTGTAATTTTCGGGGTGTTCTTCGATGTTACCTGCAACCTGATCGGCGGTACGACAATAATATCAATAATGATACTTGTATAAGAGAGGTCAATAGTATTATTACATTGAAGTGGTTGGAACAGGACCATCCTCAAGTCAGAGGTAGTTGAAAAAAAGAAATGACAGCCGTTTCCCCCCAACGAACCGGGCGCCGAACTGGAGAGAAATTCTTGCCGGGTTCCCTTATTCGTCCAGCCGAGGAACTGAGGTGGTACCAGTGGACTCTGTTTTGGGCGTAGTGTCCGTGCTGAGAAGCAGGGTGTTGCCGTTAACATTTACCATACGGCGTACAGTCCATGTATCATCGTAACGGTAGTACCCCATTGTCCTCGACCACTCTTCAGCCACCAGCCATCAGCAAGAAGCACCAGCAGCCACAAACCAGAAGCCCAGGAACCCTTGGCTGCAAGAGTCAGACGACCGCGAGTCCAATTTCCCAAACAAGATTGATATTATACCTGGAATCGGGGGCCGAGCGGATATTTGTGCTTCAATAAGAATCATCTAATCTGTATGTATGCGGTACGTAAGGATGGCCACAGGCCGGTTTTCAACCATGGTTCTTCTATCACAATTAAGCTATCCGTCGATCGTCCCTGTTTTTTTTCCCTCTTTTTTTGCCTGCTGTTGGAAATTATTCTCCCATTTTATTGATCTTTTTTTTTTCCTTCTTCCCTGCTTACTCTTGTTTGGGCCTTTTCTTTTTCTTTCTCTTTTGTTTTCCCTTTCCCCAGGTGCTTATATATCGGTTCCTCTCCTGGTTGCTTTTTCCCTTCTCTTTCCCCTCCTCTCTTCTGTTTTCGGCACTCTGTATAGTCTTTTACCAGTTTCCTCTCCCACCATGTTTCTGGTTCAGCAATCCTTGGTTCCAACCACTTTTTTCTTCTCTTTTACTACCAGTTCCTGATCCGTGAGTCACCGTTTTGCCTTTCGGGGCCGACGTCCAATTTGACCGAAGTATTCCGCATTGCCACCGGATATAGCCACCTCTCTCACATTATGCCTGTTGTTGCCTTCCAGCCGTTTTCATCACTTTGTCACTCTATCGTCCACTGCGTTCGGTACGCGGTCTCCTTATAGAGTTGCCTGTTAGATCTGATCGTGATCTGTTCTCTCCTTTCACATTCACCTTACTTTCCTTTTATCAAAAACCGTGAACATCTATCTATACGCCTGCCTATATACTACTTCCGTGGGTTGCCACGATTCCTCTCTTTTTGATCCACAGCTTGCGATTCTGCATTCCATACCTTATTAGAGATATTTTCTCTTGAGCCCTCCCTAGCTTACGACAGCATGGCGACCGGAAATGTGCCTGTGCAGCTTTCCATCCACACTAAAGCGCAACATGACTCCGCCACTCCCCGCACTCTGGTACAAGGTCTGACCCCCCCGGTGACCCCGACCATCGAAGATGGAACCGCTTCAGAGAGTGCGATCACTCTTCCATCGTCGAGCTCCTCGAGCACGATAATATCGCCTATCGAGGCGATTTCCAATGAGGTATACTTGGAGAATCAAACTGTGGCTGTATCCAGCCCTCCGCAGTTTGCGGATGAGCTAGAATATCAGTTCGATCCCCGGGGCCGACCTGTTGAATTCGGCCGTGGCGCCTGGAGTATCGTCCACAAGGCCCTCTCGTCTACTTCCACCGCAAAGGCGAAACCAGGCTCTCCGATCACCCCACCTAGCTCCCCAGCGCCTGCGAGCCGTGTAATGGCTGTCAAATCTCCGGCGAGACGAGATGCACAAGCCGTCCTCCGCGCTGAGGCGCTTGCACTTGCGAAAGCCAGTCTCGTTCCGGGATGCGAGCATCACGTCGTCCCATTCCACGGCTATATTGCGGACTCCCATTCGATCGTTATGTCGGCGGTTCCGCTCGCTTTGTCAACCTACATTGAGGACAAAGCTCGTGTAGCGCAGAAAAACATATCCACCAAGAACATGTTCGACCCCGTCCAGGGTGTAGTGCAGTGGCATGATCTTGCCAAGAAGCTCGTCGCTGGATTGTTATGGCTTCATTCGGGCCCGAAAATAGTGCACGGAGATATCAAACCGCATAATCTCCTGCTCCAGCCTCGTCCGTCCACTACTGGCGGTTCCGACTCGGAAGAATTTCCATACGAACCGCTTTTCGCTGATTTTTCCTCCTCTCACCCAATTACCTCCCCATCCTCCGCAGAAAAGCCAACGGGCGCCCCTCTGACGGCTCTGAGCCCACCATTTGCCGCCCCAGAGCTCCTTTGCGTATCGTCGCTTTCCTCACCAGATGTCGCCCCCACCCCCGCCTCAGACGTTTTCTCTTTAGCCGCTACTCTACTCGCTGCAGCTACCGGCGACCTCCTCCTGTACCCAGGAACCAGCCATATGCAACGACTCGCAATGGCCCGCGAAGGCCACCGGGTTATCGACTTTGCTCGATCCGGACCGAATGGCTCGCGGGTCCCTCGGAGCGGGCTCGTCGAGCAGATTATCAAACCAGCTGTTTTGAAAGACCCTGTTCAGCGTATCATTCCGTGTGAATGGCAGCGACTAACTGAGACTGCTGCATAATTCACTTTGTCTTCCCATTTGGGAACCGTGTCAAAAGTGATTTCTCTCTTCATTTTGGGATATCTTCTCAACTTTCTAATTGAACAATTTGAATTCATCTTGTCTTTTATTTTCGTTTCTTCGATTTGTCATTTTTTTATACCTTTTTTGTGGATTAATATTTTCGGTTCTTCTCTATTCCTTCTCAAAAACCCATTTCAAGATACCCTGTTTTTATTATAGAGCCATAGGCTGATGACGATATGGCTGGTCTTTACTTCAACTGTTATTTACTTCATTTTTTTTTTTTGGATTTATTGGATGTGAACCAATCTGGATGTCTCATTCCATTCTTCTCGTGTATTAGATTTATAAACCATGCCAGTATATTTAGTAAGATTCGCCCGCTCTGACGTTCAGCATTTCTGTTGGAATGATTTATATAGTAGGTGCAGTCCAATCCAATTATAAGCCGCAGTATCTCATCTAAATAATCTATCAGATCGTAGGAGTATATGGTACAAAGTATAGGTATAGTACATTGCCTCGACTTTCAAGATTCGCATAGCCATGTGATGATATAGAGAAGAGGTGGGATTCTTATGAAAAAACAAGAAATCAAAAAAAAGGCACGGGTTATTATGGAAACAACCACAAAATAATACTTATAGTCATGCTAGTGCAGCCTCTTCGAATTACTCATAAACTCCCTAGACCGAGACGAAGTCAACGTGCCCCCCAGAAGTCGATTAAGCTGGATAGCAGACTGATCCGCACCGCTCTTCTGGTACTCCAGGCAGAGGTCCCAGAGGGTAGTGGGGGACAGGATCCGTATGTGCACTGCACTTAGATCGTAGTCCAGGTTTTCTTGGTAACAGAGCATAGGGTCCGGGGTTGTTGTTTCTCCGGCGGGGACATCGTCCGGGTTGAAGAGGAGGGTTTTGGGGAGGGAGTCGAAATCGGGTTTTGGGCGTTTTGAAGCGTATTTTGCGAGGCTGGGGACGGACTTGACGATGTCGTTTGTGGACCGGGAGGGGAAGATGAGTTCGAGGAGTTTGGCGACGGTGAGGGTGCTTTGGCTGGTTAGGGTAAGGGAGAAGGCTTCGAAGAGTCGGAAGGCGATGTCTCGTTGGGAGGGATCGATTTTGCTGAGTCGTTTCATGGCCGGGGCGTTGGGGTCGGACTCGAAGTAGATGATTGTTCGGTCCGTTTCGCGGGGGTAGAGCTCCTCCGGGTGGATGAGGAGGGGGTCGAACGGGCGACGGTCCCAGAGGAGGAGTGCATCGTCGAAGTTACCGGTGCGGAAGGCGGCGCGGTGGTCGTCGATGAGGCCGGGGAGAGACCGTGTGATGTCGAAGTGATGTTGCGAGATTTCCTGTTCTAGTTCTCCCCTGGTGACATTGATCTTCTCTACGAGTGGCTCTAGCGCGGCAGCGTCCACCTTGGGGTCGGCAGCTAGCCGTGATATGGATTTGTTCAGCTCGTCGATTTCCGCCTGCTTATCACAGAGCAGGCTGCGGATGTACACCTGGCGGTTTTCTTGATTAAGTTGCGTGCAGGCTCGCGATCGCTTGGCCTTGATTTTAGTATAGTCTGAGGAGCTCGGATCCGCACTGGCTGCTGCTTCGAATGCTTGTACGTAGCCGTCATTCTGTGAAGTGCGTACGCGAGGGGTGTAGGGCGCTGGCTTTCTGCCGGGATCGGGGCTCTCAGGCGCCGGTTCGATGGAAGGGTACTCCCGCCCAACGGGGATAAAAACCTTCTGTTCAGCAGTTCTCTGCGCCACGCGGGCTGCGCCATTCATCAGAATATCCCACCGCTTCCAGAAAGCCCATTGACCGACGGTCTGGTCCTTTGGAGCTGCGACCTCAAAGGCGTGGAGCGCGACCTGCTCAGTCAAGAGAGCCGGGCGCTTGCGCTCGCCGATTGTGCGCGGGAGGATCGCTTGGGAGTCGGATATTGGCATCGAGGCCAGTAGACGGACACTTCCATAGGCATGTAGTCCAGCCTGCCGTAGACAGGTCTCCATGAGAACCGACCACCACCGCGCCGCCGTGAAATGATCCTTGACCGAACTTGTCGGGGGTGGTTGCGCAAGAACAAGCAGAGTGTCATTTCTCATCAAAAACCCCGAGGTGTCGCAATTCGCTTGTTCCGGGAAATGCTCAGAGAGTACATTCTGCCAATCGTGTATGGAGCTTATGTCTGTCGAGAGCAATTTATAGCATGGGCGGCTGTCGGCTAGGGGTTCGAGGAGGGACCTGAAAAAGCTGAGATCCGGCTCAATGAGGATATGTCGTCGCGGGTTTAAAAAGTTATTGACCTTTGACGAGAATACTCCAGCTCCGGGCCAGAGATCTAGTATATCAACAGGAGGGTTACGTAGCAGGAGGGGCGAGAGACGTTGAAGAACGTCGTCTATATAGGAGTTCTGTCGCATTAGTTGGGGAGCTCCAACAGAGAGATCAACTTCTTGATCAAGCCAACTAACCGCACAATTTCTCACTGATAATATTCGGCTTATTGGCCAAGCGCGCATTCTTGGCCTTGGGAAGACATTTTTTCAAGGTCTTAGTGATGGGATACTGGGCCAGGGTCGTCCATCGATTGACCGCAACCATCCTGAAGAGGCGCTGAAGGAGGGCAATTAATTGAACAAAAAGCAGCTGTCAGGTTGGAAACAAAGGAAACACGAGGCTGATCTCCATTACTGGAGGATGCGGGAGGGAATTAGGGATCTGAATTTCAGAAGAGACAAAGGAAGAGAAGGTAGAAAACGACGAAGTTATTCAGGCACCGAAAACCAAAGAAAAACAAAACCTCCGAAACCCCGCCGCTTTTCCTCCTTGTCCACTTCTTAACGACATCATCTTACTTCCCCTCACTCCCCCACGGTCCTCCAAAAAACTTCTCCTATTTTCTTCCCAATGACTTGAATTTTTTTTTCCTTTCACTTATTATCTCCGGTGGATGTCTCTTTGATTATTATTATGTCTGATATAGCCCCGTGTGACATCACCCTCCGCCTTCTGTTGCCTAAAAACACCCCATCGCCATCACGACTTTCACGACTCCTCTTCGGGCCTTGTGACTGACTCTGGGAATAATTCAGAGCAGTCATGGCCCTCCATATATCACCCAGTGCTGGCTCTTCGCCTCCCCAGAGCGTAGAGAAGATCACCCATCTGGCTCAGGACTACGAATACAGCCCCTCCGTCCCTTTACGATCATGGCTGAGGACAGCAGCTCGGATGATTCGTGAGGTTTGTGCTAGCTCCTGTTCCTCCCTCGGGATTTCAGATCAAACTGACATGTTGGATCCGCATTAATAGGCCCGCATTTACCTAAATGAAGGACACGAAGAACAAGCGTACCTACTCTTATTTCGACACGCTCAGTTGGTGCTCGTACAGCTGGCCAAACACCCCGAGGCTAAAGAGGATGGAGGTCGAAAGTCCTTAGTCGCGGCAGAGAAAGAAGTCAAACAGAATCTGGAGATATTGGAGAAGCTAAAACCACGGATCAATAAGCGGTATGAGCGATATACACAGTTGATGCGGGAGCGCCAATCCCGCACAGCATCCCATACAGCCAGTCCCCCGCCCCCCATTCAGCGCACGCCCCCTCACGATCCCGTGTTGACGGGTGTGGTTGAGCCGCTCGAAGCAGGGGAGAATAGAGACTTGGCCGTCAAACTCGCTAAGACTGAGATCAGTCGGAGAGCAACCGTCCGCAATGCAATCCGTCAGGGTAGGCTTAGGCCTGAAGAGGAGTGGAGTCGGCGCACAGCAGGGGTATGGGGAGACTGGGAAGAAGCCCTCCATCGGAATGAAGGAAGAGGTCAGGATGATCTAAGTCGGCGGATCCAAGAAGTGAAGATCAACCTGGACAATGGCCTGCAGGCGGATCATCGTCCTTCCAAACCTTCGGTACCGCCGTCGAATTCTGTCTCATCCACCACTACATACAATTATCCCACCGTTCCCCGACAGAAGCACTTGGAACCTTTCCCTTCGACAGGGACAAAGCCAACGTCACCTGAAAGGCGAACTCTAACAAAGCCACCACCAACGAGACCTCCGAAAGAAAAGGTTGGGGTTAGTCGGTCAACTGGCCTCGATCAGGTTCAACCACCACCTCGTCCTAGCAAGATATCAGGGCCTCCTTCTAGGGAAGTAGCTGCACCAGATCTACCCGTGAAGGTCAAAGCTGCTGAGCAAAGTGACAATGCGGGCCAGGAGCTCGACCCCTCCAGCTTTACTTTCAAGCCATCTGCCTACCTCGAAAATGGCACCCCTCTCCGCACTGTTTTCCTTCCACCACAGCTCCGACACCACTTCATTAAGGTCGCGGAGTCTAATACCCGAAAGAATCTCGAAACATGCGGTGTCCTATGTGGCACGCTCATTTCCAACGCCCTCTTTATATCTAGACTTCTCATCCCCGAGCAAATTTCCACATCGGATACGTGTGAGACGGTGGACGAGTCGGCTATCTTCGACTACTGCGATTCGGAGGATCTGTTGGTGCTTGGCTGGATCCATACGCACCCAACCCAGACCTGCTTCATGAGCTCGAGAGATCTACACACGCATTCTGCGTACCAGGTGATGTTACCGGAGAGCATTGCGATCGTGTGCGCCCCGAGTAAGTCACCGGAATGGGGAGTTTTTCGCCTGACGGACCCTCCGGGGCTCAAATCGATCCTCAGTTGTGACCAGAAGGGGCTCTTCCATCCTCACGCTGAGACCAGCATTTACACAGATGCATTACGACCCGGACATGTTTTCGAAGCCACAGGGCTGGAGTTTGAGACGGTTGATCAGCGACTCGCTAAACCTTGAAGGTAGCTTGTGTTTGCTAGCCTAGCTAGAATTAATTAATTTCACTGTCATCCTATTTTCATATCTTAGCGCTCTTCTGAGCTCTTTTTTTATTTTTGCTCCTTCGGTGTTCCAAGTTCCGGTGGTTGTTGGACGCATCACGGCGATGCTGGCAAGGACATGTACTTTCAAAGGATGGGAGAAGACAAACAAAGAGCAACCCATAAATAAAAACGTATGGATTTCTCCACCAAGGAGTAGCTTCATCGGAAACGAGACCACGTTGACATGATTCTGGTCGTGGGATCTCCAAGGGAGAGGTAGGAATAACGTAGTGTTGAAGACGATCCTCCCCGCCGAACCAATGATGAGATGAAGAACTCCTTAATTAACTTCAGCTTCAACACCATCTCGTCAAAAACCTCGCCCACTTCTCTTCCCATCCACTCTTTCTCCACTTTTCCATCCGTTCCTTGGTGATCCCCTACGGCCTCCATCAATTAATCCATCTTCCCCCCTGATCAGCTCAAGAGATGTCGTCCTCCCTGGGCGATATGTCTTCGTCTGGTACTCTCCCTTCCACTGTCGCCTCCACGCCAGGAACCGACTGTCCTCCATCCAAGGACAACACCACCAAAAGCAGCTCCTCCACCAGCCTCCCCTTCCATCATTCCGCCGCTTCCTACTTCTCCTACCCCGTCTCACACGTCGTCTCCGGCCTCTACCGCCGTCTCACCGACCCTCCGAACAACAACAGCAACAACTCCAACATGGGCCGTTTCCGTCGACACCCTGACTCCGCTTCGTCCTCGTCCTCCTTCTCCTCCACATCCCACCAAGTCTTCACCCCCGTCCGCACTATCTCCCCCTTCCAACCACCTCCCCTCACCCCGCTCACTCTCACCGGCGATACCACCTCCCTCCAACAGCAGCTCCTCACGCGAGCCCTCGCCGAAGAAATCCGTCTCCTCGTCCCCGCCCGTCTCCAACTTGTCGACACCTGGCGTCTCGTTTACAGCCTCGACCGCGACGGCGCCTCTCTCTCCACCCTCTACGATAACTGCCGCGACATCTCCCAGCGCAGCCCCCGCGCCGGCTACATCCTCGTCATCCGCGATGCCTCCCCCTCCGGCGCCGTCTTCGGCGCCTACATGACCGACCCCCCACACCCAGACTCCCACTACTTCGGCACCGGCGAATGCTTCCTCTGGCGCGCCAGCATCCTCTCCCCGCCACCCGCCTTCCTCCCGGACGACGGACCCCAATCCGAAGAATTGCTCGAGAGGGCTGGCCTCCCCCCCCCGCCCAGCGCAGATACTACCTACGCCGGTCGCTCGACCACCCTCCGCGGCGAGAAGAAATCTTTAGCGACTCCGCATGACCACGCAATCGCTCAATCGAGCGGCCACGCCAGTGGCACATCGACCCCGGACCGGATCCGCTTCAAGGCCTTCCCTTACAGCGGCGTGAACGATTACATGATGTTCTGTGAAACGGGTTTCCTAAGTTTAGGCGGAGGGTACGTCATCTTTCCCCCCTCCCTCCTGTAACCCATATACATATAGATGTCCACAGCCGCTAACCACATCAAAATTATAGAGACGGACACTACGGCCTCTGGCTAGACTCTAGCATCGAAAAGGGCGTCAGCGCCTCCTGCCAAACATTCGGGAACGAACCCCTCTCCGACGAAGGCGTCAAGTTCGATGTCATCGGCGTTGAGGTCTGGTATGTCGGGACATGAAATCTACGGATACAACCCCCTCTCCAACAAAATTCTCTTTATGGTGTGAACTACCCCGTTCGCTCATTTTGATAAAGGACCGTTACATTATCGTGGACCTGGGATGAATTTGGTCCGTGCTGGATGATGCCATGGTTATTCCTTTTTTTTATCTTTCTATCCATCTATCTATTATATAATAATACCTGCGGATATGATACGGGCTGGTTTCCGTCATGTCTGTTTTATAGGAACGCTTTCCTTACTTGTCTCATCTTGATTCTCTTTCCTTTTTTTTTTTCCATATGGGTGGGGGAAAAGCAAGAAAAGCTAATGAATGATGGTTGATGGTACTGGTTCTTCTATCAGGGCCTGCATACTTTCTGATGCAGACGGTTCTACGGCCTCAACAAGAAAATGGTATCTAAATTCCTTGGACCTTCTGTACCTGATTCAAGTTTGATTCATTCATTCATAATTACTAACTACCTATAAACGAGATCACCGACCCTTGTCATTCTGACCAAGGTGGATAGAAGAAGGAAGATAAAAAGAAAGTAGCCCTCGCAGCCGTAATTCGAATGAAATAAGCACCGATGGGTTGGTGGAGAATACAAATAAATAGTGAAGATAGAAGAAAGAGAAGCAAATATCATAACATAGAAGGGGGTATGCTGTATCACCAAAGTAAAAACGTAAAATCATCTAGGAAACATTGCCGACATCAAAAAGAAGTTTCTGGTCCTTCCACGGCTAGTAAGGAGAATTCACAATATCATCGCGCCCCAACCGGCTGCCCCATCGCGTACTACGCCGGTTTGGTGTGACAGGAGGTCCTGCAATACTCTCACGTGTGGGCTTCTGCAAACTCCTCTTGGCAACCATGTTGACTTCATTAGGAAGAGCAACGATGACATTCTTATCCGAACCAAATCGGAAATTGTCTGCCATGACCTCCTCTGAGTACCGTTTGATGGTATACGGATCCTTGCGGCCAGCAAGGACCTTCTTCATATTCCAAGTGATAATAAAGGGGCCCGTCGCGGTGATGATCGACGTCTCTTCGCTGTCGACACCGGTATTGAAACGAGCCGGGGTGAAGGAGATCGGCTTCTTCGTTTCATGTTGGAACTGCGCCACGTGCGAAGGCTGCAAGCCCAGGCGTCGGGGTTGTGGTTTGGAATCCTTGGCGAATGACTTCTCGAAACCGAGCTTACCTTCGTTCTTGCCGTCCTTTTGCAAGGAGTCGATAAGAAGTAGGTAGGTACGGCAGGTAGCAAGAACCCAGCGACCATCAGCGGACACGTCGAGACCAATAATAGGTTCTCCCAGAGCGGGGATATGAGTCTTTGCGTTAATACCCAGACGGTCAAACATCCGGATATCGCCCTTGTTGGAGGCGACAGCGATATATCCTTTCTCTGTCGTAGCTAGGGCGGAGAAGTCGTTCCTGCTGGCATATTGCTTCAGGTCGGCATCGACCAACTTGTTGCCTGTTACGCGAGGATCGATTCGGTAAAGGGCGTTATGTGAGGCACCCACGAAGGTCTGAGCAGAAGTCATTTGAGAGAATTTCTGTGAATAGTTAGCGAATGCACAAAGGCGGAAAGAAGGTGTGATTTCTTACGCTGTCAGGACCGAAAGTTGTAACTGGAATATCATCATGGACTTTCCACTCATCAACAATCTTGCCGTACTCCAAATCCATGCGGTAAAGAGAGTTGGGGTTGTCACTATTTTGCAAGATTAAATTCGAATCCTCGGCGTGCAGCATAACCTTTTTCGGGCTAAACAACTTGCCCTTGGGAGTTTCCACCTTGGAGATGTTGGTGGAGAACTCAAGGTTATTGTCTGGAGTATGCTTGAAAACTCCAATCTTGGATCCACGCACAACGAACGAACGATCATGCTTGTAGCCGACGGCAAGTTGGGAATTTACATTCCCATCCTCATCGCGGGTCAACACATCATCTTGCTCCTCGTCCGAATCATAGTGCTCGCTGCGCTGGCCATCATTGTGGGGTTCCTCCTCCTCTTCTTCTTCCTCCTCCTCCTGCTCTTCTTCGACATCTTCCATTGTCAGATCCTGGAAGGCGTCCAGAACATACTCCTTGTCATTTTCCTTGACCTTGTTCCACTTCATTTCATTCAGTTGCTCCCACAGTGCCTGCATTAGACCCTCTTGGAATCTCTCCTCTGTTGCCTGGTCCGGAAAGCGCAGAAGCCAAGAATAGGCTGAACCTTCCACATCATAGTGGTTGAAAATGAATGACAGGTATTCGAAATTAAAGACTGGATTGATATCCGCGACAACAGCTTGCCCCAGCCAGTCCTTGTCAGCACTGCTGATCTGCAGCCAATACTGCCAATCACCAACCTCGGATACAGTCGCAGTCACATTAGCTTCTTGCAGAACGAAAGTTCCGGTCGGGAAGTCAAATAGATGTAGCTCCGCTACCTCCTTGGCGAGGACTTCCCTGGCCTCAGGGTGTTCTGCGGATGGTGGAGCGACGGTGGTCGCATCCTCCATACCAGCTGCTTTAAGTTGCTTCTTGGAACGGGTATACTCCGCATCTTTAGCCATGGCGGCTGCAGAATCCCCCGATGTTATCGAGTGGGCGCGCGATTTTGTTGGGGATGCGATAGGACTCGCAGACGGTATTGGCTTCTCTTCCTGGAAGGAGAACTCACGGAGCTCCTCTTGGGTCGCCTTCTGGGAGCTATTGCGGTACTTTCGCTCGTATTGGCACTGCTGAGCAGCGAGCTCAAATGTGGAAACCTTGTCCGACGGAACCGTGGGGTCGCAGATGAACTCAAACAGGTCACCAACGTCGCCACTCAAATCCTTCCAGGCTAAGACTTTTAAGCCTCCTTCACGGACCTCGGAGCGAAAATGCAAAGCTTGATCGAGAAGGAAGACCTTCTCGTCCTTATCCGAAGTGTCACTAAGCCCTTCACCCTCCTCGTCGTCGGCAAGCTCCTCCTCACCCTCCTCGTAGGCTCTCTGGATCACAAGCTGGTACTGGAAATCCTGACCGGTGCGTCGGATGGAGGCGGCGGCGTCCTTGAAGATGAGCTCCGAGTAACCTTTAGGTGAGACTGGGCGGACTAGATAGAGCTGGCCTTGGGGTATATCGATGATAGATTCCTTGGAAGTATCTCCAAATATGAATTTGCTCACTGTAGAGGGGCAGGGGAGATGTTAGCCAGGGAGGCGAGATCGTTCTCAACAAAAGTGAGGAGAGGGGCAAATCGCGGGGTAAATCCAACAACAAAAGCGCAGAAGCGTCAAAGAAGAGAGGAAGGGAAGGATCAACACGTACCATTCCGGAGCACAAACATTTTGGTGGATTCCCTGGTGCTGAGCAACAGCTCACTAGCTTCTCAGCAGTTGTTTGTTGTTCTCAAACTGTGGAGTGCCCAGCAGGGATTAAGGAAGAAGGAGCGAAGGAAGTGGTGGCGTAGTAAGAGTAAGAATAAGAGAAAATAAAAGATTATTATTTAAAGAAGAAACTCTGAGGATGAAGAGACCAGACAGTGATCGTGATCCTGGGGGTCGAAAGCTGCAGGAGTGAAGTATGACGCTATTCTGGCCTCTTTTTTCCTTATTGGAGGGGAATTGGCAGGTCATAACAAAAAAGTCCAAACCACAATAATAAATAATGTCATCGATCGTCCCGGTGGCAACCACGGTGGCGGTGCTGTGGCTCTAACCTTGTGGCGGTGATCCTGAAGTATACAACAACATCCAGCCAAAAAAGGAGAAAAATGACAGTATTGTTTTCTGATATTTATTTACGCTTTTTTGTTTGACTAGATTACTCTATGGGTCCTCTTTAACACTATCAACACCACCAGCATCAACAGCATCCTCCGTCTCCTCTTCCTCACCAATAAATTCGCCCGCGACAGCGTCGTCAGGCTGCGGGGTTGAATCCCCTACATCGCTTGTATTCCCTTTCAGTACCCCGCCTTTCCTTGACGGAATTGTTTGCATGAATGCCTCCCCCCAATTCCCAAGTTCTAACCACCGAATCATAATCTCTACGACATGATTTGTGGCCAGTACCGAACGAGAAGCCATCTGAATGTAATCGCCAATTGGAAGACGTGCGGTCTTGATGCCCATTTCGGTTGCCCTCCTATGGCAGATTCCCTTGTGGCGGTTCTTATCCACTAGGCCTCCGATAATATATGTGCTGTAAGGCTTAAGCTCCGTCAATGTCTCCGAGCTGTCGCTGGAGAGGTAGACAATCTCGCCGTCTTCCGGTTTAGCCTCAGTTTTGTCGGCGAATGGTCCCATAAGCTGGCCGCCTTCAGGTCCCTTCATCCAATCCGCGGCCTCCTTCGCCGCATGAAGATAGTCCTCCTCTATGAAATGAATCCCTCGCCAATTCTCATGTGTCTTTCGAAGAACGGTGTCGAACCGCCCCTTCAGTAGCTTATTAAACGAAGAGACCACCAGATGTGTGCAATATGGGGATCTGTTGTTTTCGGAGTAAGAGCGCGTGACCTGCGCCCCCAGAGAGACTCGCTCCTTCTCATTCATCATCTCGTCAAACCCACAATCGATCACCAGCGTAAGGGGAAGAAGGGTTGGGTTCCGGCGTCGGTTCTGTAGAGGAAATATCTTCCTTAGCTCCTCGGTCGTGTTTTTGCCTTGCGCCTTTGCCTCGTCCCAGGCAGCCCGCTTGCGCTCTTTTCTTGCCGCAGCCCTTTCCTTTCGTTTTACTTTGCGCTGTTCTCGACCTTGTTCCCAATGTTCTCTCTGCTGTTGTTTCCTCAATTGCCTCTTCGATAATTTCGGGGCGGTTTCATCGGATCCGTTTTCGCCATTCACAGGCACATCGTCTATACTCGAGCCCATTTCAATTATAGTTGCAAAGTCGTCTTCCCGACTCTCAGTCCGGTTGGCAGCATTGTGCTGCACAGTTCCAAGCGCTCCCGTCATTAAAGGTTCTGTTTCTTTTGGGTTATCGATATCGAGTTTCTGCAATTTCCGCGGCCTCTCCTCGTCATCCATTGTATTTCTTTGTAGTGGGGGAAAAAAGATGTGGTCTAGAGAACACTCTCTGGGGATGATGAAAATAATGACAAAAGCTCAAGCAGACAGCAGCCCCACTTGCGGGCAATTAAACGTCGCCGCTTTACAGAGGTCAGGTGATTTTATCTTTCAACATAAGTTTCCTCCTCAACCACATCCTAGGCACTTTCTATAGTTTTCAACATCATATAAATGAATCCAAACATCAAGGTGGAAGACCCGTGGGCGATCTTAGAATCAGATGTTTAACACGGGCTTTCTTAACGCGCTTGTTGCAGCTGGTGCGGAATACCACAGACTCACCAGACTACGTATTGGGCTCCTCCTCTAGAGACAAACGCACACTCACTGGATTTTATACGGAAATCCCAATCCATAGAGTTTAGCTATTTGAAGCGCAGACAGATGTTCCACATTCAAGACTTGTAACATGTTTGACTCCGTAATGTATAGGCGGACGAACAGCCAATCGCAAGCGTTCCAGCAGCCATTACCAGCGCTCTGCACGTGACCTCAAACGTCCAACTTCGAACCACCAGCTTCATCATCACCGGCCCGGAAGCACTCCCCCTCGATTAAACCCTCTCACATCCACCGCCAATTGAAGGCTGCCGAGTCCCGTCAGTCGTCAAAATGCCTCAAGATATGCCCCCAGTGGGGGGCTACGGGCCAGTTCAATACAAGGTACGCCAGAATCCCAACAATCCCTAGTCGTCGTCGTCGAATCTCGTTCCGGATTGCGATCCAATTCCTGCTCTCCGGGTTCCCTTAGCTTTTCCCCCAAGTCCGGTTAATTGACAATCGTGTGTATGAATAGCGTAACCTCCCCGCCCGTGGATTCCGACCCATCTACTACCTCGTTGGTATGCACCTTTTCATGGCCTACGGTTACTACAAGCTCTTCCACGGTATCCGAGAACAAAAGTACGTTTTGAGCACGAGATATCTCGCAAGGCAAAAAATATATAAGCAAAGGTGGAAGGAGGAACGCACTAACATGATTCCGTAGTGAACTCGCCCGCGAGAAGATCTGGGGCCGCCTCCATATCCTCCCTCTCCTCCAGGCTGAGGAAGACCGCGACCAGGTCCGCCGTCACTTCGCTGATAAGGCCCGTGAGAAGGAACTCCTTGGCTCCGAGAGCAAGATTTACAACTCTGACCGGTGCGCTGCATTCCCATCCCATCCCATCCCGTCCCGCTCCTGTTTCTGTTTCAGTCTTCCGCACTTTAGGAACGGCTATAACTAATACTTCCCTTGCGTGTTCTTAAATATAGCTTCGTCCGGCCTACATTCGCATACACACCGTCAAAGGTTACTCAATAGGCGGGTGGTTAAGAGAGAGGTTTATACGGGGTCGGCTCGATCTAGAGGAGTGTCGTGTCTTACCCTAAGTTGAGGGAGGCTCCTAGACTTATGAATCTGTGAACAGCAAGGGTCCGGAGAATTCGTATTTTCGTGGCGTGTTAGTTGCGGCCTTCCGGATGGAAACGGAAGATGCAATCTGGAATATTCTTGAGGAAACCATGTACAATGTAGATATACGGTCTAAAAAGGAGACTGACTAGTTCCGCAATCTTTGATTTCTTTTTTTTTTCTTCGGTTTTATTCATGGCAGGAATCCCCTTGATTACTCCCTAGGTAGGTTCGTATATGCTCGTATGACACCGGTCTATCCATGTGATATAGGTAAACTCTAGTATGAAGGGAAAGTGATTATAAACCGACCTTGGGTCACTCAGCGCACCAGAAGTTTTTTTCATATTGTAATGATGATGGTAATTGAAAATATCTATGTTGCTTTTCCCCCTTCTCCAGTTGATGTGCAATGCCTCCAAAACAAGACTACAAGAACCAATTGACAGTCGCGAATAGTATACAAAGCTGGGGCAGGGAATATGATGATTACGCTGCACTCGTACCCAAAACCGACATCTTTTAGCCAAACATATCTGCTACACCAGACAAATCCGGCCCGTCATTGATATCGACCTTGTGGTTCTGTTGGCCTTCCATTTCATTGTTGCTCATGAATCTTTCCTGTAGGGCACTGCGCGCCTTTCGGCGCTCTTCTCGAGAACCCAAAATCTTGCCTTGCTCGGCGATGCTGACTCCACGCAGGCCTTCCAAAAGGTCCAGAATGAGAGCGCGCTGCTGTCGGGCAGAGGTAGAACGGACAAGAGCAGCTTCGGTGCTGGCTACTCGTTGCTCGGTCATGCCGGGGAGGCTGAGGATCAATGACCGGGGGGTTTGGCTGCTCGAGCCATAGAGAACCCAGATTGACGCGATCAGTTGAGCAAGATCTTTTTGCATGTCAACAAAGTATGGTTCGTGCACAGAGGTTATACAAGCCTTGAGAACTTCAGAAGAGATGAACTCGCGGATAGTGATGATCGTCGGCGTGTTGAGAGGAGGGGCAAAGTCCTGGAGGATGGATCGGATCACGCGCGTAATAATACTACAGCACCGGGTATCTCGCATACGAAGTGCATGGGTACAGAAAAGCATGACAGGCTCGAATATTTCGGGAGAAGAAAGAACGAAGTGTCGAATGGAATCCGAAAGCGCGGGTGGCGCTTGAGGTGCACTTGGGTCTACCGGTTCTTCATCAGGATCTGTAGATTGTATGATTAGTATATGATAGAGAGCTGGCATAAAGCGTATTTCTCACCTCCTCGTTGCGGATCCAGAAGACTTGCTACCATAATGACCGCAGAGTAGGTCAACTGTCGGAGGATGCTCTCGGACTTCATCTCATCAGTCAGATCGCTTTCTCCAAGTCCTTCTTTCTGCCGCTCAATAGCGTCCCATTCCGAGGTAACCTTTCGGTCAATATTGGTGAACAAGGTTGCTAACATTGGTGGCAGGAATTGACTTCGAAAGCGAACCGGGCAGTCATCAATCAGGCACCTCGATATATTGAGAAGCACCGAGAACTGGTGTGATGAAAGATGGGGAGAGTCCTTGAATAGAGCCTGAGAAAGAGGTCCGGGTAACTCTGCGAATCCGTAGAAGTGCTCGCGCAGCCTACTCATGCTGAAGAGCATGGAGTAGCAGGATTCCCTAACTGCTCTGATTTTACCTCTAACAGAGGATGCAAATCCTTCCAGTGATGATCGGGAAGAAGTGATTCTAGCATAAAACTCATCCCGACTACCAGTAGATATGCCCGCCTGCCAAAACCTATCAGTCAAGATACGCTCAACGATTCCTCGCATATCACCGGGTAGCCCGCTCCAGTTCTCTGGATTGTGGAAGGCGTGTGCGTTGCTGGGGTTCTTGTTAGCGCCATATTATGGATCAGATTCGAGACCTCCTACCTAACAAGTTCAAGCAATGTTGGAAGAATCATTGGGATAATATCATGCCAAAGGTTGCAAGCCATTTCGTAGGCCGAGTCCGTCTTTTTCAACTTATCAGTGGATACAGCCAACATCGTCTTCGTGCCTCTCAATGGCAGTTGCTTGAATTAAGAGTCAGCGGTTGGTTCCCAGGGTAGGTTTGTTTAACGTACTTGAAATTTCCTGGTCATTTCCTCCTGGACGCGTTTGCCCTCGTTATCCAAAGTTACAGAAGACCAATCCTCAAGCTTTTGCGCCTGTCGTGCTTGCATGTATGGTCCCACATTCTGCAAGCCAAGCATGGTACAGAAGCCCTCGAAAGTCGAGCACATATTACGGAGCTCATCTTCCTGCCAGGCCTGCTTAATTGGTTCCACGAAAGACGTCAATCGAGATTGTCGCAGAAACGGGTCAATGTTGTTTGCACGTTGCCTAGTGAGGTTAGAGCCAGTCAGGAAGAAAAATATGCATGATTTCGTACATAATGATAAGGAGAACGGAAGTGAGCTCCATATGAAGCTTGTCATCCACTCTGTTGGCTAGCGTTATCTCCTTAATCTTCGGCTCGAGAATGTCGTAAAAAGTCTATACGATCCAATCAGTCATGTAGCATTGAGTTAGGCGTTCACTCCACTCACTGAGAAATAATCAGCATAGCGCGTTGCCAAACGCCGAAGCTCATGGCTTGCCAAACCATGAAGCTCCTTGACTGCCTCCGAGTAAACTGGAAACTCAGGCTGGTCAGGAAGTCGTGTCATGAGGATATATTCTAAAACTTTGAGCGCAAAACTCGGTGTTTTGTCGAGAGCCTTAGATGAGATATCAACGATGAGTTTAATTACTCGTTGTTTCAGGATTGGGTCCTGAATTGACCGGTTAACTACGCAAATGATAGAGTGTATGCCCCAGAAGATCGGGAACACTAACCTCAAAATTTCTCTGCATCAGTTTAAAAGCCCACGTCTCAAGCACGCTTTCAAGATTGCCCCGCCGCTGTTCCTATGGTATCTTTAGCGGAATGTACGAGATGCGGTCAGGAAAAATCTTGGTACATACATCCTGCTGGGGCATTCGACCATGTGAAGACACCCATTTAGTATACCCCTTCAAGGTTGCTTCCACCACAGCGAACTGGGTATCCGCACGCATCAAAGGAATCGAGTTCTTCGAGAAAGATTTCACTTTGGGACACAGTTAGATCACGGTTGGCAATTTTAGGGATATAAAAGCCCCACTTACTGCTGAACGGCTCAGCCCCAGTATACAGGTTGTCCAAATTAGAATCGACTCCAGATAAGATATGCGGGATGGCTTCCTCGGGCCGCTTTTGAACAATTGTTTCAATAATGGAAGAGCAATAGCGACGGTAGTTTCCAACGAAGGCATGCCTTTCAGGAACCGTATCAATGTCTTCGTTAAGAAACATCACAGTCTGATCATCCGAATCGGTTGGAAGGGACTCCCAGCGGATCAGCCTTTCGGTACAGATAGTTAGCAACGGGGGAATGAGACCAGTGACCACTTCTAGATTTCCAACTCTCTCGGATGCAATTAATTTTGACCAGATGTGGAGAACTGGAATCGAGACAGTAAGACTTCGATGCTGGACAATACTGAGCATCAAATGGAAAAAGAAAGGCAGATTCAGATTTGGTGTGTTTTCAATGGCAAATCCCTTCTCTTCGAGAAACCCTGCAACGTATGATACCATCTACGTGTGGGTTAGTGTTAGTTAATACTGCAGCTCTGCAAGGAATCTATCCTTGAGACATACCTCTGACAGCTTTTTAGATATCGTGTACTTAGCATCGTCAGTGTCGTCAGGGCCGACGATAGACCATTCATGCAGTTTCTGTAGTACATTCAAGGAGTCCGTCTCAAACATCGAATGTACCAGCGGTAGGAATCCCTCGAGGTCGAAATTAGATCTGCTATACAATGCATGTAAAGCTTCGACGGCAGCCTAAGAATCTAGTTAGCTCGCTACACCCGCCGAGAAATTCCCAGCTATATCCTTACCAATAACACTTGCTCGTCGTTACAGGTGAATGCCCGAGCAATGCTTGGAACACAGCCTGAGGAGAGAATAGCTCTTGGGATCGACCACACGAGGACTGATTTCAGCGTTGCGAGGGCTTTCAGTGCAGAGTCCCGTGCCTGCTTCGAGTTTTGGATATTTCCAATGCAGTCCTGGAGGAACTCGCATGTACGAGCCAGCCATCCCTCATTTCCACAACGGATTTCGACCTGGTTATCCCTCTTTGGGTAGACTTCTTCGAAAACAACTAGGGGAGTACAGATTTCAACCATCGCCCGGTTGAGGTCCGTTCCGCGTAGCGAGGAAACGGTGTCCTCTCGGTAGAAAATATCCTCCGACAAGGTCTCCAAGATAGACAAAACCAGCTCCTTGTGCACCAGACTGGCGCCCCAGAACTGGACCATGGTTTGATCCATATCAATCCAGTCCAAACCCCAACTTCTCTTGGCGATCTCTGCCCATAGTTGCGGGATCTTATTGCGGATATACACTGGGTCTTCCGACTGAATGGACTCTCCGAGCTTGAGCACAGAGTCCCTCAGCGACGCAATCTCCTGCGAGGCATTGAAGGAAGTGTGGCGCAACACATGGTCCAGAAGGGTCAAACCAAAGTAGCGGACTAATGGGTCGTTATCCTTCGGGGAAGCCAGAAGAAACCCATTATGGGCGGCAGATCCGCTTTCCTTCTGCGACTCCACAAATTTCAAAGCCTCTCTGCGGAGCTCGTTTGTAGACGATGGACTATGGATGAGTTCAAGCGCACGAACAATATCGGCCATGCGTCCATCCACCAAACCATCTTCAGCGACCATGGTTGGGGTGATTTTGCTTGCCCCGGGCCAGTTGCCCCCAGACCGGATTGTGGATGTAATGACAAATGAGAACTGATTTTAGAGTGCCTCAATTCTGTTGGAGTTGCAGTACCAATATCGTCATGATCCAGGGGTCTTGCAGTAGGTTATTTTTCTTTAGTTGAGCTTTTTTTATATTATTTTTCCCTGAAGTGTGGGGAGAAAAATAGGCTGTAACCTGGATGCAGGGGAGATTGGGGGAGATAATAATGGCAACAAATCGCGAGGGCGATCGATCAACAATGAACGGACAGGTTTCGGGCAACACGGCTAACGGCCGCCAAAGGCAGAGCACAGTGTGCGGCTCTCTTTGAGGCGGTCGGTCCCTAGACAAAGCTCCTTAAGAATCCCGGCTTTGGATAGGGAGAGACAAAAGAGGGTGGTACGATTGTTTCCGACTTGCGCCGGTGACTTGGGTTTGGAGGCAGAGCCCGTATTATTTCCTCAGAAGACGGATGTTGTTGGGTTGGGGTCTTGGAAGGAGAGAACAATATGGGCGGCACTTGCGAAGCAGGAGAATTTTCCACGCGCTCCCGCTCCAATCACCACACCGACTCCGGAGGGGCTGAGGGGAGGCGTTTCTTTCTTGGGATTCACCGCTTCTGCTTATCGATAACACCTGGCCCTTGGGACCGAAAAGCCAAGACACAGAGAAGATAGGTAATATCAAAATATAGCCAGTGCGTTACAAGAGATATTATGCTCATGGTTTGATCTTGCTATCGGGGATGGAAGAATCAAAAACAAAAAGCAAGCAAACGCTTCCCACGATTACCCCACAAAAGAAGTACATTCACTCAACCATAGAGACATATTTAGGAATAACGAGTCTATCAGGGACAGAAGAAGGGATATTTAGAGTTCATCTCCCTTAGATTAATTTTCTGGTTCCCCCGGGTCCTTCGAGAGAGTCTATGTTTGACTAGACAATTTATATGAACGTATGAGGAGGTGCGGAGACAGCTGCGGTGCAAGCAGCCACCTCAGGTCCTCTGACGTACCGCCTTGGGCTTCCCCACATCCACACGACCGAGCCTTTTCTCATCCACGCACGACTATCAATCACAGCCATATCCCCGACTCTGCGCTTTCCTGGCAAGGACATGACGTGGTCGCTCTAGAATGTCCAGCAAGTCGGCTCTGAAGGAAGTGCGAGCGGCACTGGACTCGAAAAATTTCGAGCTTGCAGCTGAGAAGGCCAAAGCAATTGTCCAGCAACAGCCCCAAAATTACCATGCGTACGTGGGCTCGAGCTGCTGCGGTCCCATGATTCTGCTAATCTTATTTCCCTTCTAGGAACGTCTTCCTCGGCCTTGCGCAGGACAAGTTAAACCTCAACAATGACGCCGAAAAGGCTTACCTAGCGGCGACTCGCATCAAGAGTGACGACAAATCGGTGTGGCAGGGATTAATCCACCTTTATGAAAAGCAGGGAGGCCAGAAGCTTGAGCCGTATCGCGAAGCAGTTCTTAGCCTTGGGCAAGTGTTTGCCGATCTGTATGTCGCTCAATTGATACCCATCTTGAGAAAAGCAACCAGTTTCTAACTCGTTCGTCGCCAGAGATGACAAGCATCGTTGCCAGGATGTTGTGGATAAGTACGTCAGCTTCACGAAGAAAAACGGAAGTCGCCTACAATACAAGAAAGCCCTCGAGTTGCTTTTGCCGACCTGCCCCCTCTACGGTTTCCTTGAAGGGAGAGTACCCAACCCTTCTCTAACCTTTTTGCGTCTCATCGAGATCACCGAATCGGAAGAAAAGGAATTCATAAACCGGGAGATAGGGGAACGGAGGACTCGACTTGGTGCAAGGATTGATCAGGTCACGCTGGAAGTCAAGCGGGAAGCCTTCAAACGGAGCGAGCTTGAAAACCTGTATCGTGGAATTGTGGACTGGTCCCATGATGATCAAGTTCGACGCACGTACGAAGAGAAACTGCTACAGCGAGCATATGACACCCTAACCGTTCTTCCTGCGAATGGAAAGGCCGGAAAGCGAGAAGAGGTACTGCAAGCCGCTCGCGACATGGTCATCATTAAACATCCATTTGAGCTTGCGTGGAAAATTGTTTTGGAATGGCAGGATGTTGAAAGCTTCTCGCAATGGGATTTTAACTTCCTGAATGACTTTATCGAGTTCTTTCCGGAGGATGGCCTTTCCAAGCTCCTCAAGGGCTTTCTCGCCAGTGATATTTCACCGTTTCCCACGGGGTTGAAGAAACCCGAGTCGAATGAAAAAGAGGGGGAAACTACGAATGGTGAGAACTACGAATTGGCTGCCCAAGATAGTTTGATTCAAATGGTAGAGGGCCTCGAAACTTCATCTTCGTCGTTGGTTGCACATCGAATCATGGGAGAGCTTTATCTCTCTCTTGAAGAATATGAGAGTGTTATCGATGTAGCTCGAAAGGGACTCGAAAATATACAAGATCTTGTCAGGAGGACCGGGATCAATATTCAGAACACAACAGACTCGATACACATACTACTTGCTAACTCACTTATTTACTATCAATCCCCTCGGAACCATTCTGAAGCTCAGAAAATCTTCACGGATATACTGCAAAGGCATCCAACCTCAACAAGCTGTCTACTAGGAATTGGTCTGATCCTCAAGGTTGACGAAGATTACTCTGAAGCCATTAATTTCCTAGGGCGTGCTTTGGACCGAGACCCCTCGAACATCAAAGTCCGCGGGGAGCTATCTTGGTGCCGAGCGCTCAACGGAGACCTCGCGTCAGGCCTTTCAAGTCTCCAGGAAGTTCTCTCTGAACTGCAAGAATCGTATTCGGAAAACCGAGAATTCAAGGGTGAAATTCTTTACCGCATTGGATACTGTCAATGGAAGATAGACCCGTCACCCTCGGCACGCAAGGACCGAAGTGGTGCCTACGCTAGCTTCCTAGCATCAATCCAGTCCAACATCAATTTTGCCCCTGCATATACTAGCCTGGGTTTATACTATGCAGACTATAAGAAGGATAAAACGCGGGCACGGAGGTGCTTCCATAAGGCGTTCGAGTTGTCGGCTTCAGAAATCGAGGCGGCCGAAAGACTTGCAAAAACATTTGCGGCCCAAAAGGAATGGGACCTCGTTGAGGCTGTCTCCCAACGTGTCGTCGATTCGGGGAAGGCAAAGCCCGCTCCAGGATCGAAACGAAGGGGCTACAGCTGGCCATATGCCGCCTTGGGTACTGTCCAAATCAACAAACAACAGTACCCCAAGAGCATTGTTTCGTTCCAAGCCGCTCTAAGAATTTCACCAGACGACTATCACTCCTGGGTTGGTCTAGGTGAGAGCTATCATAATTCGGGACGATATATCGCCGCTACGAAGGCCTTCGAGCATGCACAGGCTTTAGAAGAAACCCTATCAAAATCAGACAGAGAACAAATTTGGTTTGCGCGCTACATGTTGGCGAACGTCAAACGAGAGCTGGGCGAGTATGATGATGCTATTTTAAGATATGAGGATGTCCTCCAGTTCCGTCCGAACGAGCTCGGCGTAACAATTGCTCTCCTTCAAACGCTCACGGAAAATTCCTGGAAAAGCCTGGAATCTGGGCTTTTGAACGACTCTGTTGAACTTGCACGGAAGGCCATCATAATAGCCAAGTCGCTAGCTATAGAGAGGGTTGACATTTTCAATCTCTGGAAGGGTGTGGGGGATGCCTGCACAATATTTTCGTATGTCAAATCAAAGGCCAGCAGGCTTCCAATCAATGAGGTGCAAGCACTCCTCACTACCCAGCTTGAACCTACTTGCCTTGACATCCTTGCTGATGTCGACGAGTTTGGTCAAGATTACCTCTCAGTCCTCAAGGATGGAGATGATATGGCCGCTCTGCTGAATCAGAGTATTTATGCCTCCATACTGGCTTATAAGCGTGCCATACATGTTTCATTACAAGACACCCACGCCCAGGCAGTCTCATGGTACAATCTAGGATGGGCAGAGTACAGAGCCTACAGATGCATACAACCGACCTCGAGGAGTGGAGCAAAGAAACAATCCCGCAAGTTCTTGAAGGCTGCCATGCGTTGTTTTAAGAGAGCTATCGAGCTGGAAGCTGGCAATTCTGAGTTCTGGAATTCTCTTGGTGTGGTAACTACCACTATGAGTCCTAAGGTCGCCCAACATGCCTTCGTGAGGAGCCTCCATCTCAATGACAGGAGCGCACAGGTGTGGACCAACTTAGGCGCTCTCTACCTTATGCACAACGATGTTCAGCTGTCCAATGAAGCCTTCACGCGTGCCCAGTCAACAGACCCGGATGACTCACAGGCGTGGGTCGGCCAGGGATTTCTGGCCCTGTTGTTTGGAGACCCGCGAGAAGCACGAGGACTTTTCGAACATGCATTTGACATCTCCAGGTCCGCATCGAGGTTGCCCAAAAAGCAATACACCCTCAGTTTGTTCGACCATCTTATAACAGACTCCTCTACATCGAACGAGGTCTCACAGCTTATCCAACCATTTTTTGCGCTCCATCAACTCACCAACCAGGACCCATGCGATTTGCCCTTCCTCCACCTGTCGTCTTTGTTGGCTGAGCGAATTGGGGAATTCTCGGACGCTGAGACCAGCCTGCGCAGTCTCTGCTCCGCGGTCGAAGCAGAATACGAGGTATCCGAATCACCGGCGTCCCTATCGAGATACGCGCAAGCAAACGCCGATATCGCCCGGGTTCTTCTTGCGCGCCACGAGTTCGAAGAAGCAGCGGAAAAGGCTGAGACAGCATTGATGCTGTCAGGGGAAGAGGACTCTGAGAAGTTCGACCCCGAAACCAGCAGAAACCTGCGCTTATCTGCCCATTTAACTGCCGGTCTCGCACACTATTATATGAGGTCCATAGACGACGCCATCGACATGTTCCGCGACGCCCTGCAGGAAGCGTACAATGCGCCAGAAGTAGTCTGTCTTCTCGCACAGGTGCTGTGGGCCAAGGGAGGGGAAGAGGAGCGAACTATCGCTCGCCAACAACTATTTGAATGTGTCGAAAACTACCCCGATCACATCGGGGCAGTCACCCTCCTAGGTGCCATTGCGCTTCTAGACGACGATAAAGATGCCATCGAGGCGGTGGAGTCTGATCTTCAGAATATGATTACGAGGGATGACATTGAGATTCATGAACGTTCCAAACTCGTTAAGCTCCTGACAGCGATATCGACTCTGGGCATTACGAGTGATTCGGGAATACCAGAGGAAACAAGGCGTATGGGAGAAGCTGCCGCGGCGGTAATGAGGTCGCCTTACGACCCCCAGGGCTGGATGGAACTGTCTTCAGCCACGCAGGAGTCTTACCCAGCGGATATGGGCGTCAAGCGAGCCGTGCGAAGTGTTCCCCCTCAGGGTAATCTGGAAGCTGTGGATCTCTCTACCGCATACGCCCAGACCGGAAAGGCAAGTGACGCTCTCAGGGCGATCATGGTTGCGCCATGGACGAAGGGTGGGTGGCAGGAGCTGAACCATGTGGTGTCTTCAGCCACATAGCTTTCTAATTCTTGGATCAGTATATGCATCGTTCTTTATAGATAGCCGAGAGAAGAGATGAGATTCCCGTTAGAGACGAATTATGAAAGCAAGATATCTCATACATACCTTCTAGATCGCTCTCGTCCACCGTCCCAGTAATACCGCATGCTAGGTACTGGTACTTGCTGCATTGGTTATCTTTTCCAACAACCTTGCTTTTCTCCCAGCCTTCCACGCCTGATCCATAGCCTCTATTTTGCCCCCGAGCAGAGTCCCACTCTCCGGCGTCAACAAAATCATTCCCCGCGCCACCGTCGCACCGCGTAGTAGCAATTTGGCACCTATAGGAAGCTTCTCAACCGAAACCCCCGTGACATTCTGCATCTCAATAGCTACAGCCCTCGTACCGGCCGCATCTTGCACAATCAGCCGATGCGGACCAGTACTATCCATTGAGCCGGTACTGGCAGTATTATTCCGGCTATTGTTGCTCCCTTCCTGGTTGTTATCGTCCCCCATGTTCACCGTCCGCACAATCTCCCGGCCCCTTATAGCTTCTCCACGCTCGATGCGCTCGATAGCTTCCACCTGGCTCCACAGACTAGACCCGATATCCTCGATGTCGAGAACCTGCACGGGGACCGGTCCTTGCAGTCGTCTTTCTTGCACGGTCGGGTCGAATATGTCAACGGGAAGTAAGGGAGCATCGTTTCTGGTCGTAAGGGACTCGCGAAAGTCGGAGGTGAGGATTCGAAATAGAGCAGTCTGGGTTAAGGCCGAGAGGGGCGCATTGCGTTGGTGGGCGGTGGTGGAGGCGATGAAATTGTTCATCCAGGTTGGGGAAACGGGGAGGGATTTGCTGCTCAGGAGCTGGGCTGCTATTTGGGTTTGAAGATTGGCCATTTCATTCCTTTCAATGGGCCTGTTGATTTTGGAAAAAATAGGTGGAATTGCGTGTGTTGCTTGTTTAAAGTATGGAGGAGAAAGTTAGCTGCGGAGAACGATGGTCTCTTAGCTCTCCTCCGTCTCTGGCTCGTCATCATCATCCGTCCATCCACCTGTCCTCGTCAACTCCTAACGTCCCTCACTCTTTTACTCTCGGTTTTTTCGAGTTTCCTCTCTGTATATATCTGTCTTTTATCGAAAATGTCAACTCGCTCATCTCCCCGGCCCTCAATCGCCTCCTCGCGAGCTCACTCCCCAACTCCCGCCTCCTCACGCCGCCCATCCCTCGACACCCTGAATACCGGCGGTCTCAGCGCCTCCTCCACGCCCTCAACAGCTCGAGCCGTCTCTCCGTCTCTGCATCCGAATCCGAAACGCAACCGAACCGCCCTCCGTGACTACTACAACCTCCGACCCTCCGCCGCCGACCCAACCGGTAATGGACGCTCCCTCAGCGTCCCCCGACACACCGATGCCGGCGACATCTCCAACCCATCCATCGTAGTGACCGGGACGGAACTAGACAACCCAGACTTCGATCCCCAGCGCTACGTCAACCATCTCCTGGCTACATCCTCGCTCTCTACGATCTTGAAAGCGGAGAACACGCTCGTCGGCGACATTCGTACGCTAGACGGCGAGCGCAAGGCTCTAGTCTACGATAACTACTCGAAGCTGATCCGGGCGGTCGAGACGATAGGGAAGATGAGGCAGAGTATGGATGATCGAGGAGCTCCGTTGACAATGACCAAGACGCTGGGGCCGGCTATTGCCTTCGTGGCGGAGACAGCGGGAAGCTTGATTCAGGAGGGGGAGGAACTGCGGAGGCAGATGAGAGAGGTGAAGACGGCGGATGAGACGCAGGGTAATAAGGCGGAGAAGGATACGGTAAAATGGGTTCTGGGTGCGTCGGACAGGCTGGAGAAGTTGATTACAGATGGGAAGAGGAAGGAAGCAGAGAAGGATTGGGAGGAAGTGCGCACGCTTCTGGAAAAGTGGGAGGGAGTAAAAGGAGTGGCTGAGGTTCGAGAGGCGTGTGAGAAAGCTATGGTAAAGGAGATTGAAGCCTCTTGAAGGCGATATACAGAGTTATCACCGACCAACGCACCAAGATTCAGCTTTATCAGAGCCTCGCGGGACTCGCCTCTCTACACCCGGTTCAGCGACAACGAGCTCTTAATCAACGAACACTTACGTGGCCATGCGCTGACTAGAACCAACACCTGGATCAGAACCGTATAAAGACGGCTCGCGGCGACCCTAAGACGATCGAAACACTACAGAAGGCTCGCATGTCTAACAGAAGAGGCCCGGGTATACCTAAGACACGTATATAAACAAGGAACCATGGCATAAATCGTCATCTCATTTCACATCATATCAATCATAACTGCATAGTTTGAGATCTCCCATTCACACCTTCCCAGCCAGTACATCCGCAGTAGAGAACAAAGTAGGCTTCAGCCCATACGGGTTATTCGACATAATATCCAGATGCGTCAAAGCATCGCACTTGTAATAGATCGGTTTCTCCCCTTTCCGGACCAGATTCAACTCCACCATCCGCCGCAGCACCCGCTTCACATCCTCCCGATCCTCGTAGTCTCGCGTATAAACCGCGATCAACCGGGACCGACCCCCGTTCCCCTCCCCATCATCCGCCGCAACCTTCGCCCCAAACCCAAGCTCTCCGCGCACTGTTGCAGTCGCGACAACGCCCCAGTACCAATCCACGCGGTCGGGGGTGATAAATAGCATCCATTTCCCGGTGACAACGCCGCTCTCGCGCGCCAGAGAGGAGATACTTTGCTCGAGTGCCTGATGTAACGGGGCCAGTTTTCGGGACAAGGCCACGGCAGATTTAGACCCGGATCTGTCATGTTCCAAGGTCAAGCGGGCCTTTTCATTCTCGAATGCGTGTAGGATCCTGGTCCCCTCTCTTTTGAGTGATGATACATCGTCTCGTATGTTGGCACAGTGTGGGTTGGAGACGTAGATCCATTGGCCGATAGTGCTGGTTCGGGTGCAAGATGGTGGGAGCCGTGTGAGGAAGTCCGGCACGGGTTCGTGCTGCCCCCTCCTGTTACGTGGGAGATGAGCCGGTGGTTCAGAGTCGATATCCATGGGAGAGGACATTTTTGCCGCGTGTGTTGGTCTTATCGCTTTATATTGAATGGTGCTGGGCAGGTGAGGATGGATGTGAGCCCAGTAGTGTTCGGGATCGTATGCGGACGCTAGATCCTCCAGCTCTGCGGTTTGTTCCTCGTCGCCTTTTCTTGCTCTGTTAGAGTGTGCTCATACTTGGGTTTATTATGGGGTGCGTACCGTAAAAGCTAGAGTCGTCGGAGAAGAGCTCGTCTAGGTTCAGCTAGGGAGGGGGTATTATGTGCTGGGAAGATGTGCAGAGCCCAGCTATATTTAAGGAACCGAATTCATTGATCCATAGGTGGCTTTTGTCAGATTGACTAGGTTTCATGGCCATCGTGATGAAAGCTAGAAGGTGGAAACAGAGACCGCGGAGTAGTTGGAATCCACTGTTAACATCTACGTCTACCATCAGCTCTCCTGTTTCCATCCTTTGTTCTTTGATTCTTTACTCCATCATCCGGACAAAAAAACTACCCTAAAAACCATTCATCAAACTGCCAAGATGCAGAGCAACTAAATCAATTTGATTGAATTAATCATTTGCACGAAGAGCCTCTTTGACAATTCCCACCCCAACGCCACCAAATGTCCACCAATCTCCACCTCTCCTCCTCCAGACCTACACATCCTCTGAGGCCAAAGCCAAGGTACCTTACCTAGTATCGCATCATCGTACCCCTGACCCTCCTCTCAACAAAAAATCGATCAATGATCTCCCATAATGACTCACCGATGGCATATTACAAATCCAGCTCTACAACAAATCCAATCGGACGACAATCCCTACGCTTAGCAAATCCAATGGCGGGCTGTTGCCCCATGAAACAGGCACCGGCATGAATCTAGCATGACGATCCAACCTGAAATATATCAATAATCTAGATAAATCCAGACCATTTGATCATCGCGAGGAATCTACCCCGCACTAGCCCACCAAGATACAAACTCCCTCTTCGGTATTTATAATCGTCTTTTTCCACGGCTTCCTCTCAATAACACTATCAACCCACGTCAAATCCAGTCCCAACACCATGTCTATCCCATTTGCTAAGCTACCTTCCACCGCCAAGGTCACCCCCTCTCCCTTCACTGTCGCGGTCTCAGATGAGGAGCTCTTTGATTTCAAGACCCTCCTGAAGCTCTCTAAGCTTGGCCCTCACACATATGAAAATGCCCAAGAGGATCGCCGGTTTGGCGTCACTTACGAGTGGATGGCAAAAATGAAAGAGAGATGGCTCAATGGGTTTGACTGGTATTGATCACCCAGACACTGGATTGTATGGTGCTGACCTGCTGTAAAGGCGAGCATCCGAAGCTCACGCGAATAGCTTCCCACAATACACCACAGAAATTGAAGGTCTCACAATCCATTTTGCAGCGCTTTTCTCCGAGAAACCAGACGCAATTCCCGTTGTACTGCTTCACGGATGGCCTGGTATGCCTCAACACCCTTTCAGTTGAGCTCATATTAATTGTTTCTTTCAGGAAGCTACTTTGAGTTTCTCCCAATGCTTCAGTTATTCCGGGACGAATATACTCCCAGCACCCTACCATATCATTTGATTGTTCCCTCTCTTCCTGGTTACACCTTCTCCTCTGGTCCTCCCCTCGATAAGAACTTTACTGTTGCGGATGCGACTCGCATCATTGACCAGTTAATGAAGAATATTGGGTTTGAGAGCGGATACGTGGCACAGGGGGGAGACATTGGCAGCAGAATCGCAAGGCTTCTGGGTGTTGAGTATGACTCCTGTAAAGGTAAGCGTTCCCCGTCCATTTTTTTCAGTCACTGATACTGACACACAATAGCGGTCCACTGTGAGTTTCAAACTTCCCAATAAGCCTGTGCTGTGGTAACAATATAAGTAAACTTCTGCCCACTCCCCCAACCCGCGGAAGGGGTGTCTGACGCTAAGATTTCCGAGCTTGAAAAGCGCGGATTGGACCGTTGGGATGCGTTTATAAGCCAGGGTAGGTCTTACGCAGAGCAACACGGCACTAGACCATCTACTATCGGGCATGCTGTGTCTGCGAGTCCACTCGCGCTACTTGCATGGTAGGTTAAGCTAAATTTTCTTTGTCCCAGCTTTATAGTTTAACAAAGTTCTAGGATTGGGGAGAAATATCTCGAATGGGTAGATGCACCTCTTGCGGATGACAAAATCCTGGAGCTGGTCACGCTGTACTGGTTCACAGATGCTTTCCCACGGGCGATATATCCCTATCGTGAAGTATGACTCTATATGAACCCCTTTATTCCGTTGAGCAAAACTGATTGTCCGCAGAGCAATCCAATCCCGGCCAACGTTAGCCGACTCATGGCCACGGAGTTATATATCCACAAGCCATTCGGATTCTCCTACTTCCCACAGGAGCTTATGCCTGTGCCCAAATCTTGGGTAGAGACTACGGGAGAAGTGGTCCTCTGGAAATGGCACGAAAAGGTAAGCCCCCTACTGTCCAAATCCACATTGCAAATTACTTACAGTACAGGGCGGACACTTCGCCGCTCTTGAACAACCCAAGGAATTAAAGGCAGATCTGACGGATTTTATAAAGCAAGTCTGGGCAGGCGCTACAGCTTAGGATATGCTCGGATCCTACATATTATTTTCTAGAACTACTTCATAGTCAGCTTCTTACTGTCATTGGCACACACTCTATACTTCAATGTGGGTATCGCCAAGAAATCCCCACTCCACCAGCATTATCAAGATGTATTTTCTGCGGAGCTCCAAGAAACCATCCAATTCCTCAATCAACACAAAAAGAAATATATTCCGATTTTTTTTTTAAATGCAATGAAATTCTCCACATAGTTCCTACCCTCCAAATAGAAACTAACCATGACACCAACCAGCCCCTCCTCCCTCACCACCATCTTCCTCGACCAACCCCCCAGCTGTCTCCAATTCTGCCCCGCAACACCTCAAAACTTCATCGTAGGCACGTACCTGCTCTCCGAATCCAAATCCGAAGATGGATCATCAATCACACAGACCAAAACGGGTAGTCTGCAACTATGGACCCTCAACCCGGTCACCACCGCACTGTATTTCCCCTTCCCCTCTCTTTCCTCCCCCCTCCCGAGATCCAATCTCAGTCTCAGTCTCAGTCTCAAGCTCAAGCTAAGCTTATTATATACCCCGCAACAAAAAGCCTCCATCTTAAACTAAGCAAAACTAACCTCACATCCAACCCAGAACGCTACTGAAACGCCTCTCCCTCCCTCACGCCGTCTTCGACCTCCACTTCCACCCCTCGAACCCCGCCCTCCTCGCCATCGCCACCAGCGCCGGCGAAATCCGCCTGTTCTCCGTCTCCGACACCGACATCACCCCGCTCTGGACGAAACAGGTCCATGAGGACGCACCGGGTGTCTCGGCGCTATATCTCGCCTGGATACCGATGGGGTGGCTGCGCGCGCCGTTCCGGGATGGACTCGCGGTGACGTTTGCGGATGGCCGGACGGGTGTTTTTGCGACGACGGGGTTAATCTCAGAGGAGGGTGCGGAGAAGGGGTTTAGGGAGATTGGGTCGTTTGAGGCGGCGCAGGCGATTGAGGTGTGGTTTGTTGCCGTGGGGCTGTATACTGGCCCTGGTGATGGGGAGGTGTCTAGGCCGTATTTGTTTACGGGGGATGATTTTGGGTCGTTGCGGGCTAGGCGGTTTGGGGAAGTTCCTATTTGTCAGGAATTGCGGAGTGAAGGGATAGATAAGGAGGAGGAGGAGGGTGACTTGACTTCGGCGCTTGTCCAGGATGTGGATGATCGTGCGCGTCACCATACCGCTGGGGTAACAGCTATTCTGCCACTTCCTGTCTTGTCGGCGGGTGGAGCGCCGTGGCTGCTTACGGGGAGCTATGATGAGATGCTCAGGGTTTACTGTGCTACGAGTGTTGGGAGGGATAGGGGGAGGGTAGTTGCGGAGTTGAGGCTGGGTGGGGGCGTTTGGAGGTTACAGATTTTGGACAAGGTGAGGACTGAGGATAGAGATAGAGAGAAGTGGGAGTTTCTTGTGCTCGCTAGCTGCATGCATGCAGGGACGAGGGTGGTGGAGATTACTTTGGACCAGGGTTGTGGGAATGAAGCAGAGGCGAGTATGCGGGTTCTGGCAGAGTTTACAGAGCATGAGAGCATGAATTATGCGTCAGATGTGTGGAAGCCAGAGGGGTGGAAATGGAATGCGGATGACGCCACTGGGGAAGGGGCATTGTGCGTATCGAGCAGTTTCTATGATCGGAGGGTTTGTGTATGGAGATTGCGTGAATAATAAATACCACAGATGAATGATGCATGTTGTGGACTGGCATGAACACACCGCTTGTAATTAGACTTCATAATGCAAGTAATGATAGAGGTATGTGTAATTAAACAATCGTCTCTAGTTCCCGCGCGTAACCAATCGCGTTCTCGATGATTGTGCCGCTGGCCACGAGAATGTCTTTCTCTGACCGACCAGCAGCCTCCGGCTCCACGGGGAAATATATACGTCCATCGCGAAGGACCCAGCCACGCTGCTGGGCGAACTCTATGACTGCACCTTCAGAATCAAGGAAGAGGAGATTCTTGGCGTTGGAGATGGGGAGGGAAGGGTAGGCTTTCTCGGAGCAGTCTGCGATCTCACTGCGGATGGTTCCAACAAGGACCTGAAAGAAAAAAGTAATAAAGTTAGAAAAAAGACTCGTCGTAGGGACGGAGGCAATCTTACGTTCGAAAACAAGGCAAAGTCCTCTGAAGGCACACGCTCCGAGTTTGTTTCCCTCCACACCTTATCGTAGCTCCCTTCCATCAGGTTTCGCTCCAGCTCAACAGGGTACTTGATGAAAGGGTCATCCTCCACCGTCTTTCCGTTGATGCTAGCTTCCTCAACGAGACCCTCCAGCACGGTGTGGAAGCTGGTGCTGTCACCCATGCTCAGTAGGAGCAGAAGGTAAAGTCCTGTGATCTTGCTGCGTTGACTGGTCTTGGTATCAATCTTCTGTGCAGTGGCGCTGTCCTTTTCTAGATCGTAAAATGGCTGGAGCTGCTGGTAGTATCGAGTGAAAGAGGGTGCGTCAGTCTGTCGGATCGACGCCAAGGCTCCAAGCTCCAGGACTTCTCGTGCAACAGCGATCAGCTCGGGGGCTGTGGAGGGTGTGGGAATCAAGGCATTCTGCAGGAGGAGGGTTCGTTTGGCGCGACTGAGGAGGTCATTTGCTGCGTCGAATTGTTTTCGGTTGAGCGTGTTGTGAAGGTCGGAGACCAAAGATTTCAGATCGCCGGCCATGGTAGAGGTTTAAGAAGGAGGAGGTGGATAGTCTGATGATTAGGTGTGAGATGAAGAATACCTTTTCGAGAAGAGTGGAGGTCTGGAAAGGTGGGAAGAGGATGATGGGGGGTTTGAGTGTTGGTTGATGATGGATGATGATGAGGAGCTTGGAGTCCATTCCAACAGCTTCCACTTCCAGCACTGGGCCGAGTCTTGGCGTCGACCTGTCACGTGTTATCGGCTTTGCTTTCATCTCTCCATCAACCTCTCTCTCTCCTCTCGAGAATCAAAATTTCTCATCATCAATATGGTTCATCAACCTTAGATCACGCAGAATCTAAAATTATTCACCCGGCCTTGGAAATGATCAGGCGAGGGGAGAGGTGTGTCCCTGGACAGGCAACCTACTCTTCAGGAAGGCTATCTATCTTCCTTCCCTTCCGTGCCCGCAGAAGGATGGTACATCTCTTCAAACAGGGTTATGGCTCCAGTACGACATCGACCTGGTAAGTTTATACCTGGATCTAGGCATCCCAAACTAGCGTGAGATGACTGTTAGAAGGTGCTTTGGAACAAATGTCGAGGGATGCAGTAATTCAGGTGGTCAAGATAGCAGCAAAGCAGGCCATTATCAAGCCACCAAAACTAAAGTTATAATCACTCATGGCCCCAACCAACTCACAACTAACTAATTTACCCCAGATGAGTGGGCGGGTTGGTGCTGCTCGAGGCTGCAGAAACTGCGGGGCTCTTGGTGGTGTCGTATCATCGCTCATCCTCAACTCAAATCATTATTGACATCTTGGAAATATTCCTGTCGATCAACGGAGAATACGCTCCGTCTGGTCAATAAAACTTGATTTTATTATGTCTCGAAATTCGATGTCCTCTAGGATCCGCCGTTATTTTAGGATCTGTAATGAAACGCTGCACCTCTTCGTATTTGTGGTGCTAAGCCCTGGGGGCGAAGGGGCTGGGCACCATCCAATGCCTTCAAATCCAATAGGACCACGAACTACTCAACCGTACAGCGCTAATGAGCTCAAGCACAAGGAGCTAAGCCTTCCATGCCAAACTCAGAGATAGGGCACATCCAATTCTAAATATAAGCCAAATCCTAGCCCTGTCCTGCAGGAGTCAGGACCCTGGATACAGGCACTGCCCATTCTCCGGGGCTAAGCAAACAGAGCCGTCACAGGTACTTACAGGAGCTTCCATTCAAGTAAATCGGTTCATGAATCACTCCACCATCACCACTCACCCTAGAAAGAAGTATAAATACCTGCTCCAAACCTCTATTCTCGACTCGATCACCACCACATCCAACTCACAAAGATACCTAAACTCCATAATATATACCTTCGATTTTCAAACATCTTTCCTCGCCCCCATCAGCCATCCAAACTCCGCAATGCATTTCACCAAGATCACCTCCCTAGTCATCCTAGCCACCCTCGCAACGGCCGTCCCCTTCCAACCCGAAAAGCGCGCCACAGCAGACCAATGCTTCGGGGGCACGGCCGGCCTCCAGGGCGCCGCTGATTCCTTCAACCAACTCAGCAGTGGGTGGTTTGGTAACGCTCATGTGCGTATTCCCTCCTCCTCCCCCACGATCCCAAGCGTACGTCATAGAAGATAAAATATCGAGATACTAATGAGAATGAATCTACCAGGAAGCGGCGGCCAACCTCCTCAACGGACTCGCGGAGACAATCAATCGAGCGAACCAGCTTTGTACGGATATGGCGACCCTGGAGAGCCAGGCGAGTGCTTCTTTTGAGTATGTTTAATCTTCCCCTATATATTTCCTTTCTTTATTTCTTCTCTCTTTTGGTTTCGGATGGTGATGGCTAATTCGGACGGTTAGGTCTACGGAGAGTGATCTTGCTGGCCAGCTTGGCAAGTAAGTAATGGATGATGATTTGGTTATGAGGGGCTCTGGGATATCATTTGGAGTTTTCGGTTTTAGGTATGGATGGATGATTTTGTTCATGAAAAGAACGGGATAAGGTTAAGAATATGTATTACTTTAAAAAATGAAGCCAAAGGCCATGATGCATCACAATCTTTATGATTAGTATTTCATATCTACTCGCCATAGGCGATGATTATTATCGACTGTGAAAATTATGCAACTTCGGCATTAAATACAGAGATCAAGCAGACTCATAAGTCCTTTGCTGCCTTCACCAAGGTATTATAGAACGGAGTCCCTAGCCCGGTGACGGGATCCCAGCCTTCTGTTGCATTCCAGCTTGCATACGGTACCTTCGCTGCTCCACGGTCAGTACAGCCCACGGAGCCCCCGTCGACAATATCCGTAAATCCAGTCTGGTTGAGTGAGTAGAGCCAGGGGTTCAGGAATCCCAGCCTGGATTTGCCATCTGCTAGTCGTTCAGCGTTGATTCGAGAGACGATGGCTGCGAATACAGGAGCGGCGGCACTAAATATCAAGTTACTACTAGACCGATGTAGAAATTAGAGGAGAGAAGTCGACGAACCTAGTTCCTCCGATCCTTGCAAACGACCCATGATCGACAATCACGAAGTTATTTGCTTGTGCCGCGACGTCAGGAATGGCTCTTCCTTTCGGATTGTATAAGCCTTCCCACCGGTCCCCTAGTTGTTCTAGGTATTTACCCACACTAGCATCCTGGTACGGGGGACGGGGGAACCGGTCGGAGAAGCCCCCTCCTGAGAAACTGATTGCTTTCTCTGGCTTGATATCATAGGTACCACCGACGGATGTGACGAAAGGGCATGAGGCTGGGAAGATAGGCTGGAACCTTGTCTTGTGGGTGCCATCGTTGGTTGTGCAACTCCCACCAGGACCCGAATCGCCGCTGCTGAAAATTACAGACACCCCACGTGCCGCGAGCTGAGCAAATAAGTTACACGTGGCGTTGGAGTATGACTCGGGGACACTTTGCTCGTTCTCGCCATATGACGTTGAGAGAACCGCGGGGAGCTCATCATCTGAGAGGCCGAGAAGATACTGAAGTTGATCGAGGTACGGCTCATTCACCGACTCTTCATTGCCAACAACCGGGCCACGTCCTGCAGTGGTGTAGTAGGTTGCGGCAGCGTTATATGCTAAAGAAACTGCGTACTGGACATCCAAGCTTGCCTCGGAACTCGATCGACTCGAGTTTTGTAGGTTCAGGCCGCCCTTGATCGAAACCACGGTAAAATTGGTGTCCGTTCCATTGGGGGCATAGCGTTCCATAAATTTTTCAAAGTCACTGTAGCGAGCATACTGATCGAGAAACCCAGAAATCCCAAGCCTATTCCGATGATCTGGTTTAGCCTCCGTATCGTAAATGCCATATAGTTCGCGCAGGCAGTCTGGGGTGATCGTGGTGTGGCAGTCTGCGCTCAAATCCTCTCGTGAAGCAGCAGCGGGCCTAAGACCTTGTATGTTTGACTGTGCCCCAGGTATCCCGAAACGAGTGGTTGGCTGTATCAATTGGACATATGGATAGATCTCATCTGGCACGGAATAGGCTAGAGTACGGACCGCATTCTTTCCAGTCTTCGTGTGTAAAAATCGGTAGAACTTTGTTCTCATCATGGTCTCCGCCTTTGAAACAGGGACGCTAAATGCTATCCAGTTCCCATTGTTTTGAATGAAATAATTTGGGACCTGCTCGGATTCGAGCCATGAGAGAACTTGTTCCACATTGTGGTCGGAAGGACGCACAAAGTCCCTAACATCATCGCGTTTCATGTGTTTTCCATAGCTATGATGTCCAGGAGTTGACATTTCGATGACTTTCTGCTCAAATTTAGCTGCATTATCTTGGTGTATCGCAATATGGAAATTCATCAACGTTGATGGAGGTGGGGCGATGTCTTGAACCCAGCCATCAGGGATATGGTTCAATTGTTCAACAGAGACATATCTAGATTCAGCGGCGCCGAAGGGGAGTATCAAAGATGTAAGGAGGGCTAAGATCCCTATGAAGTGAGTGAGAATCTCCATGGTGGATCGCATCCCAGCTTGAACCTGACGAGACACAGGAGGTAAACAGAAGCGCAGGTTGGTACGAAGGAGTGTCGGGACTTTTTTTTTTTTTTTTTTCAAAAGTAAAACAAATAAATAAAAGTCACCCTGGGTCTGTTGGCCTTTCGCGTCCGGCGGGGAATCAAGGGCGAATCGTGGAACGGATAATATTTGCGAATTTAAACCACCATTCAACCAAGGTTCCTGAAGAAGGGTCAATAGGCTAACACATCCATCATTATAACTATATTGCATCCACATCTCAGCCGTTCTCAAAACTTGGGTCTGGTGTTGGCGAAATACGCGTCAATATCAAATGGCTTTCCTGCCCACCTGATGGCCACGGGAGGAATGTAACACCAGTCACGGGCAGAGCACGACAGAGATTGGTGAACATATGGTGAAATACCCCAGCATTGTTTCGGCAGATGGGAGGACGGCAGTCATCCATCGTGCAAGTTAATTATCAGCTCAAGAGAGCTCTTCCACCCCTCCCCTCACCATATAACATCAAATTCACGGGTAATCTCCAGAGCCAGCAACATCTTGAGGCCGCCAGAGGAAGGAGAGGAGACAGACGAGGTGGGTCGCCAATGATGTCAATGGCGCCTACAGAGACGCCATTCTCGCCATTCCCTTCATTCCAATGCTCCGGCCCTTGGTCTCTCTTATTGAGCCAACCTTGATTCTCAATAAGCATCCCGGACGTTATTGGGACCCTCAAGAAGTAAGGGATGTCATCCACACAGCCAATCATGTCATATGCTAACCAACCCACTTGGCTCTCTTTAGCACTCCCAAGGTCATGGAGCTAGCCTCTTTGGGGAGGCACCAAAGATCCACTCATATCTGCCCAATCAGGAAACCCAACGCTCACTTCAACTTGTGTATCCCGGATTTCTTGTATCACCTCAGTATGTCAACCGGATCATTTAATGACAGGTTAGTACAAAGACATGCGTAGGCCCCGCAAGGATGAGCCGAGATGGAGACTGTCGGTAATAGAACAGTGGGTTCTTACAACCATACTCTACTTCCGGTCTCTGTTGAACTATATATAATGTACCCAGGTATTTCCGCACAGCCAGACCGGAGCATACTTGACGGGATGATACCACATCCACTGACCATCTTGTTGTCTTATTAGTACTACTGCTCATGGGAGTTTCTGAGTTACCATACGGATACAATGAAGGAGAGACTGAATGGTGCACACATTCACCTCGTTTGGGGATGGACGCTATTACATACAACATTTACGACTGGCTAGCTTTTTATGGTGGTTAGCGTCTCCGAGCGCCTCCATATGCTAGAATTCTACAGTACGTGGAAAAAATCAATCTGCAGTGGTGAGATCTTATTATCTACGAAATCGAGATCTGGTTGCAGATGGAGAAGCGCAGGTTGCACGATGAGGCTGTCTACTACGGGGCTCAGTGGACAATGCTGAGGCAAAATCCGGGGGATCTACATCACACTCGTATTGGTGAGATTCATCCCCAGCTTTGATTTTCGAGTTTTCGATGCCATGAGGCATTTCCCATGGTTAGCCTCCAAAAAACAGAGACTGCCTTGACCCTGGTGTTTGGTTACTTGACACCCGGAAACCCATCCATCTCTCCCACGGGAGGAAACGTTAAAGGAGTTTAATGATCCTAAATTACCTGCATGGTATTTTGTAGTTTGTATTTATGAACAGAGTTTCGTGCGAGGCGACTTTCCAGTTGAGAGAACCGTGCAGAAAGAGTCCCGGGAAGGAATTAGAGGAGCACTGATCCAGAGAGATCACCGTCATTATTATTGGCTCGCTCCTCATGATCACCCCCTATCAGCTAACTAATTCGATGGATAAAGTCCCATGCGCTGTACATATCCGCTAAGGCTGATAGATCGAGAGGGATCAGCGTTGGCTAGAGCGGTGTGGAGGGGAGGGAGAAGAAGCAAAAATCCAATAAAAGGCAAAAGGAGCCAGCAACTGGAAGAAAAGAGGCATGAATTAGGAAATCCACTGGCCTTCATTACCCTGATCTGGCCACTCTAGACTGTCATGGAGCACCGAAAATTGGACTCGATTGCGGACTAGGAAGGGATAGTTTGCAAGTAGTTCGTCTTCTAGATCGTAAATCTTTCTGCCCCGGAAAAGCAATTCACACATTATCCAAGGTGAGGCAGGGAAACTTACCAGAAGAACCTGTAATTTCAACTCCATTTCCACTATTCATCTGCGAATACTACTTATTATGCTTTCGCTTGGGTGGCTGTCCGTCCCGCTTACAGAGTCCAGAATGCGCGTTTCCAACACATCCGTGCCAATCGTCGGCGAGATGCGACGTGCCATGTAAGACAAAATATGCAGTCTCGCATCAGCTGAAAGTTCACCCAACCGTCCTCTTTTTGTTTTTTAATTATGCGATTACTCCGATCCGTGCCCATCATGCAAAAGCCGGGGCGCCAGACCCTCCCATCTCCTCCTTGTTTCCTTCATCGTGGTGTCCGCCCCAACACAATTCCTTTGTTCTCCCATAGAAGCTGCCATCGACAATTACCTCTACTCGCCAACAACCATCGCATAGCAGTACTCGGGTCGCTCTTATGTCCCTAGGTGTCTCCCCCCGGTTCCCTCATGTCACATCAACTCGTGGCAGCAGCGTGGGAACAGCTTGGGCGTCGTGACCTTACAAGTATCCTCCACGAAATCATCGGCGAGCATGCGGGCGACATCGCCGTATGCGGGGCCCATGATGGGAGTATCTTGAGTATTGAATCGCTAATGCGGCCGGTCCTCTGGATTGACACCCTCTTCAATCTGCAGCGAAGTTATCTCCAGGGGCTGGGCAGTGTGCGGGACTGCCACCCCTACTTTCTACCATACCTCATACCATCCGACACCGTCTTCACCACTCTGATGTACCTGATGAAGGTCAAACTGGACCTATTTCCGTGCACCAAATCGACCACGGCCCCCGAGCTTCTCAGATACCGACAGCTGATCGCATATACCTTGTTGGTGGGCATTCGACTGCTCATCCTGAGGGACGAGCCTATTACCCCCGAAAACAAGTTTAAACTAGAAAGGGCCATGCGGTCTGCATGGGAGCATCCCGACCTCTCTGGACCCGAAAGATTCCTGGTCAGCGACCTCTTGCCAAGAGCGATCAGTCATATCGGCTCTGCCGAGTTATTTACAAAGCAGACATCGTTGCTCGCATCTAGTAAAACTTACCTTCCTCTTTATACTTCCGGAATTGTAAGTCAGGTTGATACCACTATTGATGTGGTATTGGTAACTCTGTAAGATGATCGACTTACATGACAATAGTATCCTTTTCCTGGTGCCCCAGAAACCCTTACAACCGACCTCCTAACCGCTCTTATGGGAAAAAAAGATGACCAACTCATGTCATTTTTTCTCTTATTTGACCTCTTATGGGCTGCAGAATCGGCTCTCACTCAATGCCATATCGACCGTCGTCGCATATCCCAAGAGCAGGGATACACGAGCGCTGCAGCGATGAAGGTTGACGAGGCCTTTACTCAAACACAAGAGAATCGGGTGAAATTAACCAGAACTATATTGGCGGCGTTCGACGACGAGTTCAATACACCTTCGCTCCAAATACTTTCAACCATGATACTAAGCCACACTGCTGGTGAAAGCCCACCGTTACAAACTCGAAGAATTAGGGACACGTGGACGAAGCTTTCGCCCATACGAGATGTTTTAGACTCATCGCTCGGCCTTCTGGTGAGGTGGCTTATCAATCGCAGAGTTCAGCTGTGGGACTGCAACGGAGAATTAGAGGCATTTTCTCACGATTACCAGCAGCACTTGACACAGTGGCTACAGAATTCATCGTTCCCTGGGCACCAGTCCCAAAAAAGAAAGGACGGCAGCGGAGCTATGTATGTCGTTAACTGCCCGGCTGTACACCCAGTGCCGGGCCCCCTCTTGGAGGAACAGTTGAGAGTTTTTGATAGAAGGGCATATGAAGTAAGTAATACCCGGGTAATCGAGACGAAGGTAGGGCCTCGTAAGTTCTCTGGCGCCTAACACTATGTTTCCAAAATAGCAATTCCAGGATAGGTCGCGGTTTTTGGTGGTGGATATTTGTTGTCCCCTATGCCCAGGAAAAACACGAATCCAACATGCACGCATGATTGAACCGCCTGATCAGGTATCGGAACCTATTCCCATCTCTGAGTCGGACAGCAGCGGCCGTTACTCGTTCTTGGATTCCGTAAATACAACCTCTCGCTCGAGCTCAATCAGTAGAAGTTCCACATGTCGTTCATCTCGTGTTGGCTCCGTGGAGGCGCTGAGAAGCCCAGTGTCCCCAACGACCCAGAGCTCTGGATTCTTCAAGATGTCTAGCAAATACTCATTACCTACACCCACCGAAACGATCAGCCCATTTATGACACGCCCTAGAACTACCCAAGTGCACGAGAAGCAGTTGATACGGTCTCTATCTCAGGACTTCAAGAATATGAAGATGTCCTTAACCGGGAGTACCTCTTTGTTTAGAAGAACATCTTCTAAGAGCCACCACCTCCCTCGACAGCCTAGGTTTTGTTTTTCAGCCACTGGGCAGTGCCTTCTTTTCTGGGATGCAGGAAGTAGCTGGGTGATGAGTTTCGATTTGAAATCAGATCATGGGAAGAAACCCAGAGGTCATCGGTACGACGTAACGGGTGTGCAGCACGCTGCAGCAGGATGCCAGCGATGCGCAGTAGTCGCCTCAGCCGGAGAGGTAGTCTTTTCCATTCTGATCGACTCTGTACGGTTACTGACTTGCATATAGCACTATGAACTTCTTATATTTGAAGGTAGAAGCGTCACCCCCGAGGCATACTTGACAATCGATACTCAGCATCGATCACTTCCTGTTACATGTATGGTTATGTCTCGCGACGACAGATATGTTGCATTTACCCTTAAAGATCAAGTCCGCGTCTATGAAATAAACAACAGAAATATTCGGGAAATTCATTTAGGGGACGGGATGTCGCGATATACGGTATCTAGAAATGTTTCTTCTCCAGCGGTTGACATGACCGCACTGTTGGATGTCAAGACCACTTCGGAGAGGGAGAGAGAGGAAGTCGTCATCGAGAGGAAACTGCAATTCTCGGTTGACAGTAGGGCTTTTATCGTTGCAAGTCATCTTGGGGACCAGTATGCATATGTGGATGTGTGGGATTGTACCCTGCCACACTGGAAGGCTGGGCCGGACAGCTCGAGGTCGTTCAAACTGCCACCGGTGCGTTTACCGTCCTCCTACAAAGGCTTGACTAGTACTAACTATACAAAGTGGACTGCCGAGGATGGAGACCTCACATGTGTCTTCTACGACAGTTTTCGGAGTGTTGTACTTCTGACGGCCTTTCTGGGCAAGGAGTATCCAGTGTCATTTTCCGTCTTCGACTCCAATATCACTCGTGATCCGTTTAGCACGAGAATAGTACACGCTGCACAGTCACCTTCAGGATCGCGATTTGTGATCACGAATGGCATGAAACAGATGTATCTGTGTGACTCTATCACCAGTGGAACACTTAACCCCCTCAGAATGAAGAAGGCCACCTCGAAGATTCCTTCTGTCTTCCGGCCTGGTCAACTCGCGTTGGCATTCCCCGAGGAGAACGAGGTATTTGGGTTTTGGATGAAAGAAGGCAGACTGATGCTCAGGACGATCAGTCTAAGCACAGGCAGCGAGACTGTCAGCGACTATGATCTCCGATCTGACTTTGATCGGTTAGTGGCTGAAAGAACACCTTCCGCCGATTTTCATCGACAGAGGCAGCGACCATCATCGCTCTCTAGACAAGTGTTTCTGGAGATGGATGGTCTGCAACCTATCCCTAGACCCAACTTACCAGAGCTCCCAGCAATATAATGAATGATTCTGGCTTTACCGAGTCTGTTTGTATGTATATTTTCCATGGCACAAGAATTGCCAGTCAAAACAAGTTTCTGTGCATGCATAAAACTGCAATATTGAGTAGCATTAATAACAGCAGCGTCGTAAGGTAGCTCTGTTGATCGTGGGGAAGTAGATCTCTTGATCCGAAGAACCAGGTCAGGCACCCAGGCGCTGGTTCCCGTCGTGAAGCTATTCGCCCTGAAAGGGTTAGCGCTGGGTAAGACTCGGAATGAAGGATTCGCCGCGAGCCGGGAGATCGACGACGTCACCAAATATTCCCCCCCTTCCCAACAACTTGGTGAATGAGCTTCCTCCAAGGAAACAAGTAGGAAATGCAGAGAGACCATTGGAGGTGAGTGGCTGTTGTTCCCTAGTTGATAGACCCTGCGGTACCTAGATACTGTTTCCACCGCTCTGGAGGATTCGTTTGGTATTCACCATTTAGACCCTAGCTTGGTGGAGCTTTCTTCTGAGGTGGCGCCGTTGATCAGCCCAGCGTCCCCAGCGAGGAGAGCAGCAGCTGCCCCTCAGACGCAGAGGTCGTTTGTATCTTGAGCTGAACTGACACACGATCGTTCTTGTATTGACAAGCCTCGACTTTAACATTTGGATCCCTCCCCGATTTGTAGAATTGGACCGATAACGGCCTGAACCGGGTTGGACCGTCACCACATCCGGACGACGTCATCAATACCTCGTTCCAACTTGGATTCCAAAATTCTCGGCTTCTGAGCAGAGAGATATACACTACACCACCCGAAGGCTCAACTCGAACCCCCGCAATATTTACGCCCATCCATAATGTCACACCCCGAGATTGAACATGCTCGCCGGCCCTCTCAATCCGAGAACCAAACCATCCAGAACTCCGAAATCCCATTGAAGGAGCGCTTCTTCCGTTACTTCCAACATGATATCACCGGTATGGTCTGATTGGCCTCTTGTGCTATGTGCTTCTTCGTCAGAGCAACTCTGACACATCTTCTGTTTTTGCTGTAGCCCTACAGGAACAGATGGATAAACTCGCAGATACCTCTTTGGTTGGAGGAGAGCGGGCAGATGCAACCGACCACTGTCTGGCCGGGATCGCACGATTATCCAATGAAGTCAAGGATGCGGCTAGCTATATTCCGACCTACGATCAGCGGATATACGCCGAAGTACGTTTTTACTTCGTTTTGAAAACAATTTTGACGTTCCTGGTAAGGGTAGGGTACTGATTCGGTTTTTCTCCAGGCTATCAAAGCCCTCCAGGATAAGCTTGCCGAAACTCGTGCTGTAGTTCAGCCGCGGCCGAAATTTAGCTTTAAAAACAAGAAAGGTCCCTCTGCCATCCCCCTTCCTGATGCGGCTGAGTTGGCTGTTCAAGGCAGTCATGGTATACCGGGCTATCGTTCACCTGGAACATCCTCCGTTGGGTCGTCTGCTGCACAGACCCCGATTTACCCGTCTACTCCTCTGAACGAACCCGACCAGCTCCCCCTCCATCGGCCCGAAATCATTCCAACCTCTATCCCGAAAATCTCAATAGATAATATCGATGATGACGTCAAGAAGGAACAGCGAAACACTAGGTTCGCGGCAACTTCCGTTGCATCGGTATCCGTGGATAACCACATCGGCCTTCACATCATGGTTCCAGCATCGGCGTCCTCCGCTGCGGTGCCGGCATCTGTTACATCACTTGACCACTGCATAGTGGACATGTCCATACCGACAGCCAACGGAAAGCCTTATGCTAGTTTGATGGTCAAGAACGTGGATGAGAGTCTCCTCGTTTGTGGCCAGGTTGATGGACCAGCGCACGTCACTGGAGTGAAAAATAGTATTATTGTGGTGAACTGTCGTCAGTTCCGTATGCACCATTGTGCGAACGTGGATGTCTATCTCAGCTCTTCTAGCAACCCGATTATCGAAGATTGTACCGATATTCGATTTGGTCGGATACCACGAGCATATGTAAGTCCCCCTTTAGCAAAAATCATTGGTTCTTATAGTAGAGTGCTGACATGGAGGTAGGCGCTTGATCATGATCGCCTGGACAGTGAAGATCGCTGGAGCCAAGTCGAGGATTTCAAATGGATCAAACCCGAGCCAAGCCCCAACTGGAGCTTGTTGGGCCCAGAAGAGGCGGTTCCCGAGGAAGTCTGGGCCGAAATTGTGCCCGGTGGCCCGGGCTGGTCGCTAGATGACATTCTACGAGCTATTAAAATTGTCAAGGGGTGATCGACTTGGAGTTCCACAAAGAGAGAAAGCCATACCTCTTCACAACTACTAGTGCCGCCTTGCATGTGATTTCTCCAATAACCTACTCCTCTGAAGAATGTTGAAAAGTTCGCCGATTTCGAGTCCTGGATGAAGGATGCAGCAGTTCTTACTCTCATCTCATTTCCTATGTTTCCTGTGTTTGGTTCTGGATATGGTCTGCTGGCGTTAGTATCGTTTTGGTTCGTGTGGTGATTCTTGGGAAGATATGTGGCGTTGCATATTTTAGTCGGCAGAATCATGGCATTATTTGGTATCATCTGTGACATGTGCTTGTACTACTACTATCTAGTACTCCGTATATGGTGTGAATAGTATAACGTCATTGAAGGTATGAATTCAGGAAGTACCCTAGGAAACTGTTGTATGCTTAACGAAAGAAAACTATGCACTGAAGTAGGTTGTCTGCGGTCCGGACAGGGGGAATTTAAAATTCAACCCTAAACACCAGAACCTGACTGTCAAGATCATACCCAGATTCATCGGCGAAGGGCAGACGACCAAAGTTCATGTATCCTGCCCGTCTGTTAGCATATCCTTACACTTAAAAAAAAAGTAGTCGAAAGGAAAATAAAACTAACCATTCTGGGTGACAAAGTCATTATCACTAAAAGTAAACAGGAAATACTCCTGCTTCTCCTTGTTACCATGCTTGCTCTCCTTCCCATGATGACCACCGTGGCCACGCTCCGGCTCAACAGGAACCAGAACCAGACTCTCCCACTTCTCATTCAGAAGCGTCGCGTCCTGCGCACCGCCGTTATGGAGACCGAACTTGGCCAGCTCCGAGTCGACATTGAAGTCCAGGAACGAGCAGTACTCGGCAGGGGTGATATCGGAGTTCAGCTTGCCCTTGCCGGAGGCAATGCTGCCGCCGAGACTATCGTACTTGTTCCCCTTGAGGTCCGTGGTGGCCTCGGAGATGGAGAAGATGTCGGCGTGGCGATAGACGGAGCGGGAGTTGTCCTGGCCGTGGCCGAAGCCCGAGTCGCGCGAGAGAATCAGGAAGTCGCCCGTGGGCAGCTGCAGGATCTCGGATTGGGAGGCGACAAGGTACGCGTTGTCGGCGGTTTCGTCTTCCTGGGTGTAATCGCGGTACTTGGGGAGGAGGACGGCGTACTCGTGCTGGTAGCGGGGTTTCCCGGAGGAGATGTCGTACTGGAGGACGCGGGCGGGCTGGCGGTTTTTCTTCTTGGGGCCGCCTTCCTGGTTCAGCGCGGACTGGATCATGACGTAAAGGGTTTTGCCGTCGGGGGAGAGGGTGAGGGCCTCGAAGCCCTGGTTGTTGTTGCGGCCGCTGTCGGTGTCCTCGGGGTTGACGAGCTGGTCGGGCGCGTAGAGCGGCGGGGAGGCGGCGCTGAAGCTGAGCGTGCCATTGCGACGGGGCAGGTAGGCCTCTGGCGGCTGCAGGGCGAGGACCATCCGGCCGCTGCGGTCGAACTTGTACACGTAGGGCCCGTATTCGTCGGAGACCCAGAAGTAGCCGTCGTTGTCGATGACGAGACCTTCTGCGTCAACGGAGATGCGGCGGCCACCACGACCGGCGCCGCCGAAGCCATCCCCGACGTAGCTGGCTGCGGGGAGAGGAGGGAATCCCTTGTAGGAGGCGTAGCCAGTGAAGTCCGGGTCGAGGCCAGTGAGGGGCTGGCCGTCGGGCCCCTTGAGGAGGGTGGTGTCAAGGTACTTCAGCTTGAGATTAGGCTTGGAGGGGTTCTTGGCTGAGGCCTTGGGCGCAAGCTTGAGAGTGATCTCAAACTTGTGGATGCGCGGCTGGAAGTTGAGGGTTCCATTTGTGTTCCTGGCAGTTTTATTTCTCCATGTTAGTTGTCTCTTTTCTCCTCCGCCGTGTTTGTAGATGAAGGGGCGTACCAGCCACGATCAGGCAGAGTCCAGAAAATCCCCGAGTACGAGTCACGCCCGGTCTTGCGCCACGAGCCCTTCTCAACTGTCGCAGAGCTACCCAGACCGGCAAGGGTATCGCCGTACTTGTCTCTGGCGTTCGCTGCGACAAAGCCGTACCCCTCCAGGCCGGTGTAGGCGTAGGTGGTACCTCCGCACGTGGTCTGGTTCACGATGTCGGATGAAGGAGTGCAGGTCTGAGAAGCAGCTGCAGCTGCAGCCCCAGTAGCCGCCCAGGGCAGTGTGGGGAGGAGAAATGACGACCACTTCATGGTTGCAATTGGAATTGGGGCACGAGATCGCCCTGATCGGGAGGGAAGAAACAATCAGTGGTCATCTCGGGCAAGTTGAGGGCGGGAGAGCAGCTCGAATAAATATCCCGGCCGGGTTTGGGGTTTCTAGAAACATTCGATCGCGATGAGCCCGGAAACGTGCTTGTTCCATGTTGCCCCGTCAGATGAAGCTGTTGAACGTGGTAGCAGATTGGGATGCAATTCGCCGACAGCAGAGGAGTTAGTGTGATGGGTTCCTGGCCCGGGCCCAATCGCATCGGATCGCCAAGATAAAGGAATTAGCGGAGGTTTTTAGGCTGGATCCATTGAGAGGGAAGGATGCTGTTAAATTAAAATCTACAACTTGATTATTACAAAATGAACCGAACTGTTGATGTTGGATTCCACTACTGCCCTCAGTTGATTAGATGGCAGCTTGGCGGCCAAGATCTTTGTAGATGGCATGGTCTCAGAGTGAGATGTTATTAGCCAACGGGTCTGGATCTAGATTGATTGACAAGAAGATGATAACGTGGGGGTGACAGTCGACAAACACCCCCCATCAGGGTTGTAAATTTGTAATCCTCTTATCCTCGATTTCACCAGTTTTTCTGGTTGTTCCTCTGGTTAGATATTAGTTTCCAACTTTACCAGTAACCCTTCCGAAAATAATCAAAGCCCAGCCATTGGCAAATTAAATTCTATGGGCAGGTTGGGTGTACTCAGTACAAACAATCCAAAAAGAGCAGTTCTAATTCAATCTATTTCCATTTCGTCCGATAGTACACAACCATTGGTGAGGTTGGCGGTGCTGGTGTCCATTGATAGTGAGCTCCCAGATGATCCACTGAATCCTCGGTTCTTGTAGGGACTATGGGTAGCTTTCAGTGTTTGCCCAGAACGTTTGCTTCTTCGTCGCTGTCGTTTTGGGCTCAAGGTCGGTGGTTCATATTGTACGTCAAACAGAGACTTGAGTGACCGGTGCTGGACGTGTCCAGAAGTGGTCGTGCTTGGCTTCCTCTTCTTGCCTCTTCTCAGGGTGGGATGTGGATCATGATCCGGGCCACAATGAAGTTCTTCCATGGAACCCACTAGGTCTCCTTGGCCGGCATCAGGACTATTCCGGTGAGGCGAGAGTGGTGCAGGGTGCGGTGATCTGGAGGGATACTCCTCTTGATCCGGCTCCTCGATGGCATATGGTTTGACCACATCAACATTCTGGCTATGTTCGCCGTTTCCTTGAGAGATATCTTTGATAGGGGCGGCTTCCTCGGGTGCTGGGCTTCCATTGAAACACCAATTTTCATCCAGCTGGAATGTTTGATTGGCTTGATTTGAAGACGAGAAGTGAAACCAACCCGGGGTTGCTTTATCCTGTTCCATGGTCCCCACTATACAATGATAGCCAAATTCCAGAATACAGGATTTGGTGATCGAAAGTCGCCCTCATGCTAAAAGGGGTAGATTGAGTTGGACGGGAACCTCGAAAGGTGCCTGGACCGGAAGTAGTTACATGAGGCCGCAGAGAGGGAGGCTTCCCCGTTGAACTCAACCTTGGAGATAGTATAAGATAAAAAGAGACGTGGAAGAAGACTAAAGCACCTGCATTCTTAATGATCTTTCAAGAGGCCAATCTCGATACCCAGGTCCTGGAGGTACCGCTAGTAGTCAGAGGGAGCTGGATGAGCAGGAGAGACGTGGTGCCGGCAGCTCCTCACCGCCGAGTCCCCCCATTGGCCTGCGCTCCTTCGCTTATTCAATAAGTCCACGTTACCGCCATCGAAGGTGTCCTGTCCAGCCTGTCCAGATCAGAGTCCAGACGCTCCACGGTCTTCCCATTCGTCTTCCTCTATCCGTTCTGTCTCTCGTGCAGTGGATGAGGTCGTCGCCTCTGTGATCTCTTTGTGTTTACCGTGCGGAGCTTGCTTCTCTATGGTGCGGCTCCGGCCAACCCCCCTTCAACATGCAGTCCTCCCCAAACATGCTCACCAAGGTACGCTTCCCCTCCGTCTGCCTCTTGCCTCATCCAATCCTACTCTCCAATAGCTTCGGGTAGATGCTAATCCCCAGGGCGGTATCAGTTTGAGTCAAAATCCTCCCGTGCGAAGGGAATTGCCTTCCATCCTAAACGGTTCGTTCGGAATTCCATCCATATCCTACGCGTCGCATTCTGCTTGTACTGACTCGGAGGACTTAGACCATGGATTCTAGTGTCCCTTCATTCGTCGACGATCCAGCTGTGGGATTACCGCATGGGAACCCTCATTGACCGTTTCGAAGAACACGATGGCCCTGTTCGAGGCATTGACTTCCACCCTACCCAACCCCTCTTTGTCTCCGGCGGTGACGATTATAAGATTAAGGTCTGGAGTTACCAAACACGGAGGTGTCTGTTTACACTCAATGGTCATCTGGACTATGTGCGAACAGTATTCTTCCACCATGAGCTCCCGTGGATTATTTCTGCCTCCGACGACCAGACAATCCGTATCTGGAACTGGCAAAATCGGTCACTGAGTATGTCGGGCTCCGGCCACCTGTCACCTTGGATGAGCTGACGTTCGGTTTCCTTTAGTTTGCACCATGACGGGCCATAATCACTACGTTATGTGCGCGCAATTCCACCCGACCGAGGACCTGATCGCTTCCGCTTCCCTGGACCAGTCTGTTCGCATTTGGGATATCTCCGGCCTGCGGAAGAAGCACTCAGCACCCACGACAATGTCCTTCGAAGACCAGATGGCCCGAGCCAACCCGAGCCAGGCGGACATGTTTGGAAATACCGATGCGGTGGTGAAATTTGTCCTGGAGGGACACGATCGGGGTGTCAACTGGGTTGCTTTCCACCCGTCTCTGCCCCTAATCGTTTCTGCGGGTGATGACCGCCTGATCAAGTTGTGGCGAATGAGTGGTATGTCGCATCAGAGTCTGTGGGGTACCGTAATTCTATAACGTCGCTGATGATATTGCTATTCTAGAAACCAAAGCATGGGAAGTCGATACTTGCCGTGGACATTTCCAGAATGCCTCTGCCTGTCTGTTCCACCCTCACCAAGATCTGATCCTCTCCGTCGGCGAAGACAAGACAATTCGAGCCTGGGACCTGAACAAGAGAACCTCCGTGCAATCATTCAAGCGAGATATGGACCGATTCTGGGTCATTGCTGCCCACCCCGAGATCAACCTTTTTGCCGCAGGTCATGACACCGGTGTGATGGTCTTCAAACTGGAAAGGGAGCGGCCCGCATCCGCGGTTTACCAGAACCAGCTCTTCTATATCACGAAGGAGAAGCACGTCAAGTCGTTCGATTTCGCTAAGAACGTCGAATCCCCACCCATGCTCTCTCTGCGCAAGCTGGGCTCCGCCTGGGTGCCTCCTCGAACCCTCTCGTACAATCCTGCCGAGCGTGCCATCCTCGTCACTTCGCCCACGGATGGTGGTGTTTATGAATTGATCCACCTCCCGCGTGATGCCACCGGCGCCATCGAACCAACCGATGTCAAACGTGGCCAGGCCTCCTCTGCCGTCTTCGTTGCTCGCAATCGATTTGCTGTTTTTAGTCAGGCGAACCAACAGGTTGATATCAAGGATCTAAGCAATTCCACCACCAAATCGATTAAGCCGCCCGCCGGAACAACCGATATTTACTTCGGTGGAACGGGTAGCCTCCTTTTCATTACCCCCACTACCGTTGTACTGTTCGATATCCAACAAAAGAAGCAATTGGCAGAGCTGGCTGTGAGCGGTGTCAAGTACGTTGTCTGGTCGAATGACGGTCTCTACGCGGCCCTGCTCAGCAAGCATAACGTCACCATTGTCACCAAGACGCTGGAGCAAGTGAGCAGCCTACATGAGACCATTCGTATCAAGAGCGCAGCTTGGGATGACGCAGGCGTCCTTCTTTACTCCACCTTGAACCATGTAAAATACTCTCTCCTCAATGGGTACGTCAAATTTCATACCGTTACAATGTTGATATTGCTGACCCCTTGATAGCGATAGCGGCATCATCCGCACCCTTGACCAGACGGTGTACCTCGTCAAGGTCAAGGGCCGCAGTGTTTACTGCCTTGACCGCAATGCCAAGCCAAGAACTTTGGATATCGATCCTACCGAGTACCGATTCAAGCTTGCGCTTGTCAAGCGTAATTATGATGAGATGCTGCAAATTATCAAGACCTCCAGCTTGGTCGGCCAGAGCATCATCTCCTACCTGCAGAAGAAGGGTTATCCGGAAATCGCCTTGCAGTTCGTGCAAGATCCTCAAACACGCTTCGAACTAGCCTTGGAATGCGGTAATCTCGAGGTAGCCATCGAGATGGCCCGAGAACTAGATCGCCCCAACCTGTGGAGCCGACTTGGAACCGAGGCCCTGGCACATGGGAATCACCAGGTGGTTGAGATGGCTTATCAGAAGCAACGGAACTTTGATAAGCTGTCATTCCTATACCTCGCTACCGGTGACCAGGAGAAGCTGGCTCGCATGGCTAAGATTGCTGAGCACCGTGGTGATTTTACCTCACGCTTCCAGAATGCTATCTACCGCGGGGACGTTGAAGACCGAATCCAAATGTTCAAGGAAGTGGATCAATGTATGTTTCGAGGCCAGTCTTGTTTCATCCGATTATATTCGCTAACCTAGTCTAGATCCCCTCGCGTACCTCACGGCCAAATCACATGGCTTGACCGAGGAGGCTGAGTCTATTCTTGAAGCCACTGGGTTAACGGAAGACCAAATAATCCTCCCATCAGTCGAAGAGCCTGCTCAAGTACCAAATCCCGTTGTCCAAACATTCAAGGCGCCCTGGCCTGTCAAGGCTGCTGGACATTCCTCCTTCGAAAAGGCATTGCTTGGAGAAGTTGGTACGGGTGACGAGGAAGCTGCAGCGATCGACTTCGAACCTGAAGATGAGGAAGAGGCTGCCGTTGCGCGCGACGCCCTTGAGGACGAGGAAGAAGATGTCGCTGGATGGGATATGGGCGATGAGATCAACGTTGAGGAAGACGCTGACTTTGTCGATGTCGACAGTGGTGAAGCAGGCGCTGGTAGTACCGAGGCAGACCTCTGGGCTCGCAACTCTCCTCTCGCTGCTGATCATGTGGCTGCCGGCTCCTTCGACACAGCTATGCAACTCCTTAACCGCCAAGTCGGAGCCGTGGACTTCACACCTCTCAAGCCCCGGTTCTTAGAGGTCTTCAAGGCCTCCAAAACCTACCTCTCTGCAGCACCTAGCCTGCCTCCTTTAGTCAACTATGTTCGACGAACTGTTGAGGAGACCGATAGCCGGAAGCTTCTCCCCATTATCCCGAGAGACCTCGAGAGTATTGCTAGTGTCGACCTGCAAGAAGGCTATGCTGCGATGCGGGCCAACAAGCTGGATGAGGGTGTGAAGATCTTTAAGAACATCCTGCACTCTGTTCTGATTAACACTGTGTCGTCTGAGGCAGAGGTCGAGCAGGCCAAGAAGATTATCGAGACTGCTCGGGAGTATATTCTGGCCATGTCTATTGAGTTGGAACGTCGCGCAATTTCTACAGAGAATCCTGAAGGCCTCAAGAGGAGTCTGGAGCTCTCCGCCTACTTCACAATCCCCAAGTTGGAGGTTGCCCACCGCCAATTGGCTCTCATGGCGGCGATGAAGTTCGCACTTGCCAACAAGAACTACTCTTCTGCTCTCAGCTTTGCCAACCGCATGCTAGCCAATGGCGGTTCCGCCAAGCTTCTGGACCAGGTAAGTGCATTGTGTTCCTTTGCCGCGCTAGTTTTATTTAAATCATGATGCTTACCCTTTAAACAGGCCCGTAAGGTTAAGGCTCAATGCGAGCGTAACCCGCAGGACAAGATCGAAATCGAGTTCGACCAGTTTGCCGAGTTTGATATCTGTGCTGCTTCGCATACTCCGATTTACGGCGGATCCCCCAGCGTGTCGGATCCCTTCACGGGAGCCAAGTACCATGAACAATACAAGGGCAGTGTATGTCGCATATCAGATGTGACGGAGATTGGCGCTCCGGCAAGTGGGTTACGACTGTTTGTCCCCGGCCAGAATTAATTGCAGATGACGACGATGCGAACGGGTTTCATGTTACACATAGAAAAAAGAAAAATGGATTCCTTTTTTTTGCATGGTAAGATGACTGGCTGGGAGCTCTTTGGGGTTTGGTGAGGGAGGCTCCTGCTACTAGTATTTAGAAGTACCTGCTGTGACTCTGATAATTACTGAGCGATGTTAGTATAACTATTTATATTTTTTATTATTTCACTTCGATTTATCCTTTTGCTGTCAATACAAATGCGAATTTCCTTTTTTTTTTTTCCTTCTCTTTTCCCAAAAAGCAGGGTACTGGTACATATTCTATTTCTATTCTACACAATTATATTACACAAGTTGTTCATCCTGAATCATGCCAAACCTAGCAAAGCCAAGAGTAGAGAAGACCCCCATCCATCTCATAAAATGCCAACAGCCACAATAATCCTGTCCTAAGTACCTAGGTGCTCATGTTCAATCGCACCTCCCATCCTTCCAGCCCGTCCTCCACCTCTCCTCCCAAAACCGGCAATCAAACTCCTTCTTCCCCAACTTCCGATTCACCTCGTTATGCGCCTCACACATCCACGTCCCAAAGTCCGATCGCCCTCCCAACCGCGGCTGGTTCCGTCCACTGGGCTCGGCCATCCATGTCCGGAAGTCGTCCGCACACACCCAGCACGGATACAGTCGGGAGAAGAGCCGCAGGAACGTGCGCATCTCGGTCTGTTGCTCTGTTGTCGCCTTAGGTGGGTATGCGGCTGTGAGGGAGTGGAGGAAGGTCCAGGTTGAGCGGCCGAGTTCGTCAACATCTGGGGGGCATTCGGCGGGTTGGGGGGGTGTTTGGGGTAGAGAGGCGGGGGTTGCGGTGGTCGGTTGGGTTGGGTTCGTCGAGGAGGAGGTTCCTTGGGATTTGGCTTGTTTGGTGAGGTTGCGCCATGAGGCGGCGGAGGTGCAGAGGCGGCATCTAGAGTGGGAAGTTGGTTATTCCTTATTTTTTTTGGTTCTTCTCTTCTGTTCTGTTCTAGTTTTTCGCGGATGGAACGGGCGATGGTGTGGTGGTAGAGAAGGGGAGGGGAAACATACGGCTTGCCATCCTTATCTAGCACGACCCCGCTGGGTAACTTGGTTGTGGAGGACTCGTCATTCTTTGACTCGGACGAGGAAGCTGTTGCCGCGACCTGGTGGATGAAGAGCTTGGTTGGTTTTGGGTGCGATTGCGGCTCGGGCTGGATGTCGGCCATGACGAATGGGCAAGTCGGTCTTGTTAGGGCTTGCGACTGCGATTATGAGGAGAGAAGCTACAAGATATATATCGCCGCCGAAGGAAACGTAAGAAAGAAGGAAAGAAATATGGCTGGTATAGTTGCGTGGAAGGATTCCATCGAAAGATTTGTCAGCTTCGGCCGGTTCAAAGCGACGCTCGACCATCCGAGAGAGCTGTCATTCACTCGCCAGGAGCAGCTATTATTGGTCCTAAAACTAATCATTATAGCTTCGAAACATCAGATACGTTTTGACGAGCACCCCCAATTGATATTTTGTTATCTCCGCTTCCGCATTTCATTGATATACTGATTTCCTTTCCTACGAATTTACTTAATCCTGCCCGCATACCTAACGGAACGGACAAGGCTTCCGCGAGCCTCGTCGCGTTCCTGGTCCTTTCATCTGAACTCGAGCCTATGCTCCTCCGCCGCCGCCGACCCAACGCAAATACTGCTGTTTGAGTGAGCCATCTCGGGAACTCTTCTAAATCTCGTAAAGAATACCCGCAATTCTATAGAAGGAAGAAAATGGCTCCCCGGTACGCGATCTCCAACTCCGACTCCGAGTCCGAGCCTGAGCATGAACAACCTTCGCGTCCCTCTGATGATGCTCTGGAAAAGGCTCTACGCGGTGCGGTCGCTAAAATCTACAAGTCGGGCAATATGGAGGAATTGACGGTTAAGAGGGTGCGCCTGGCTGCGGGGAAAACGCTTGGACTTGAGGAGGGCTTTTACAAGAGCAATGGTGATTGGAAGACGAGGAGCGATCAAATTATCAAAGATGAAGTGGTAGGCTGATGACTATTCCCCAAGGTACAATGGTTAGATCGATTGCAATGCTTATTAGTGGATTATTTAAAGGAAGTACAAGATGCCGCAGTACAGGGATCAAGACCGGATGACGATGATGACGGTGATGACGATGAAGATGTCAAATCACCACCGCCAAAATCTGCAAAACGCACAAAATCTGATGCATCCTCGACAGCACGAAAACGTCGAAAGACGAGTCCGTCTGAGTCCGAAGATAATGATGTTGCCAGCGGATCCGAGGGTGAGAAGAGTGAACAGGAACAGCCAAAGTCCACAAAGAAACAACCAAAGGCAACCCAGAAGGGAAAGCCGCAGGGCAAGCCTGTCAATAAACCAGTAGTCGAGGATTCTGAAGCAAACGATGAACCAGATACAGGAATCCCAGAAGATAAGGTCGACTCGGAAAGTGAAATGTCAATTGTCCTCGACGAAGAGCCCCAGCCCAAGCGTCAGCGGCAGAAGAACGCCGGTGCAGCCGCCAAAAAGACAAAGACAAAGACGATAACGAAGACGAAGACAGTCGCTAAGGGGAAAGACGCAGACTTGGACCCAAACCAGGCGGAGATTAAGCGGTTGCAAGGTTGGTTGATTAAATGTGGTATCCGCAAGATGTGGGCACGCGAGCTGGCTCCGTATGAAACACCCAACGCGAAGGTCAAGCACCTCAAGGATATGCTGGCGGAAGCCGGGATGGAAGGGCGGTATTCGTTGGAGAAGGCCAAACAGATCAAGGAAGAACGCGAGCTTAAGGCGGATCTGGAACTGGTTCAGGAGGGAGCAAAGCGATGGGGCAAAGGTAGTGCCGATGAGGGTAGCGATAGTGGCCAGCCGCGACGGAGGTTGAACCGGGGGAGGCAGAGTCTTGCGTTTCTTGACAGCGACGGTGAGGAAACCGACTGAGTACCCCCAAGATTGGTCGGGTAGGTAATCAGTAGTTATGACGTGAAAATGTCGGGGGTATCTTCATAATATATAATTTATCGATACAAATAATCACTCCGGGAGAGCTCGATTTCCATGATCATCTGCCGGATTTCGATCCACCCATGCGTTGGGCAACCAAGCTGAAGACGGCGACGGAAGATATGAAAAGAACGAGGTTATAGAACTGTGTTTAATAATGAGTGCCGTTAGCTAAAATCTTACAACTATTAGTTGATAATGAGCCTACCGCTGTACGGGAGTATTCGTTCTCCTCCGCTTCGGATCGGGCCTCGACGAACAGACGTCGAAGATTAGGGAGATTTGCCTGCAGATAATTAGCGGAATTAGACCCAATTCCAGATATCTAATTGGGAGTACCTACCATGACGAATTGTGAGGTTGAAAGGAAAGCAAAAGGAGGGAGGAGAGTGGCCCGGGGGAGAAGGGAAGTTAAGCTGTTCCCATCGACTTAATTAAGCGTCGCCCAGAGACTGGAGCCGTCTTTGTGGACAACAACCAACTCTTTCTGGAGCCCAGACCACCTCCCACATCAACCTCCTCCCTTTTCCCCATCCGTATTCTTCTCAACTCCTCTCAGTCCTCTATCCCGGGGATCATGGTCATAACCCCCCTTTAGTGGCCTTCCCTCGTTGCTCCACGTCCCCTCGCCGGTCGCTTCAGGCGGTACAGTTATCCCTGAAGCGAACTCGCCCCGTCGCCCAACTCCCCCGCAGTGCTGAGCAACACAGCGCAGCGCCGTTATATTCCTCCCCTCACTTCATTGTTGGCTGCGGAGGCGCGACCCCGTCGCCGCTGAAGCTCGTTTCCACTCACCATGGCGATGAATAGGATCCGGGGCGCCTTTGCGGTGCCCAGGAAGGGAGAGACTTTTGAGTTGCGAGCTGGTCTTGTGTATGGCCTCCTGTTCTGCGGAGATTCTCCGTGATGCATTGATGCTGACCCCAAACCGTAGCTCCCAGTATGCTTACGAGCGGTATGTTACGCCTAATTTTCATCTCCTTAGGGCCCTCTGCTCCACGCGGGATATCGTCTAATATGCTTCTAGGAAGGAATCGATTCAAAAGACGATCATGGCCATGACGTTAGGCAAGGATGTCTCCGCTCTCTTCCCCGACGTGCTCAAGAATATTGCCACCAGCGATCTCGAACAAAAGAAACTTGTGTATCTTTATCTCATGTGCGTGTTCAAGCCGCCGCCGCCCAAATCATGATGTCCACTGACCTCGATCCTCGTGGAATAGGAACTACGCCAAATCCCACCCAGACCTCTGCATTCTCGCCGTGAACACCTTCGTACAAGACTCTGAGGACCCGAACCCCCTTATCAGAGCGCTTGCAATCCGAACCATGGGATGCATTAGAGTGGATAAGATGGTTGACTACATGGAGGAACCTCTCCGGAAGACGCTACGGGACGAGTCGCCGTATGTCCGCAAGACCGCTGCTATTTGTGTGGCCAAGCTTTTCGATCTGAACCCATCCATGTGCCTGGAAAACGGTTTTCTTGAGATGCTACAGGAAATGATTGGTGATCCCAACCCCATGGTTGTAGCCAATTCCGTCACGGCCCTATCGGAAATCCACCACGCCGTCCCGGAAACGCAAGCGCTCCAAGTGACAGCGAACACACTCCGCAAGCTTCTTATGGCCCTAAACGAATGCACTGAGTGGGGCCGTGTGACAATCCTCACAACCCTGGCGGAGTACAGGACATCTGCTGTGACTGAAGCTGAGCAGATCTGCGAACGAGTCGCACCTCAATTCCAGCATGCGAACCCTAGTGTGGTGTTGGCTGCTGTCAAGGTGGTGTTCCTCCACATGAAAATTGTCAACGCTGAGCTATGTAAAAACTACCTGAAGAAAATGGCTCCTCCGCTTGGTATATCTTCCTGGTTTTGCCTCTCCTGATTCATTAATTACTAACTCGTGACTAGTAACTCTTGTGTCATCTGCTCCCGAAGTCCAATATGTAGCTCTGCGAAATATCGATCTATTGCTCCAGAAAGAGCCGGATATTTTGAACAAGGAACTTCGCGTCTTCTTCTGCAAATATAACGACCCTCCCTATGTCAAGTTCCAGAAGCTCGAGATTATGGTACGGATAGCCAACGAGAAAAATGTTGATCAGTTACTTGCAGAACTAAAGGAGTATGCGCTGGAGGTGGATATGGACTTTGTGCGCCGTGCGGTCCGAGCAATTGGCCAGGTTGCCATCAAGATTGAGACTGCCAGTGAGAAATGTGTCAATACATTGCTGGACCTTATCAACACCAAGGTGAACTACGTGGTGCAGGAGGCCATCGTGGTTATCAAGGATATTTTCCGAAAATACCCCGGATATGAGGGCATCATTCCCACCCTCTGCCAATGCATCGACGAACTGGACGAGCCTAATGCGAGAGCGGCGCTCATTTGGATCGTTGGAGAGTACGCAGAAAAGATCAGCAATGCTGGAGATATTCTAGCTGGCTTTGTTGAAGGCTTTAACGAAGAATTTTCTCAGGTTTGTCCATTTCGACCCGAAGTAACTAGCAGCCAACTCTAACGGATTACTATAGACCCAGCTGCAGATTCTGACCGCTGTCGTCAAACTCTTCTTGAAACGGCCTGAGAAAGCTCAGGGGCTCGTCCAGAAAGTGCTCCAGGCTGCCACGGCGGAGAACGACAACCCTGACGTTCGTGACCGCGCCTACGTCTACTGGCGCCTGTTGTCCAACACCAGCGATTCCAATGCTACGAAGAACATTGTACTTTCCAAGAAGCCGCCAATCGTGACTACTATCCATTCTCTACCTCCTGCTCTCCTCGACCAGCTTCTCGGAGAGCTTTCTACTCTTGCATCTGTTTACCACAAGCCTCCAGAGCAGTTCGTCGGCCAGGGCCGATTCGGCGCAGATGCTGTCCAGAAGGCAGCTATTGAGTAAGTTTTTCTGCAACCTGACCGTCGGACCACTTAGCTGACGAGTATCGCTCTTTTCTAGGGAACAAATCCAAAACGCACGGGAAAATCCCCTGGCCGCAGCGGCAGCCGCTGCAGTTACTGGTACCGCACCGCCTGCACAGACGCAAAGCAATGTCGAAAACCTCCTGGATATCGACTTCGATGGCACAGCACCCGCATCTGCCCACAAGGAGCCAGGTGGTGGTATGTCCGGGCTTGAGGGCCTAGCTGGTACGCCTGTTCGGGCTGAGTCTCCTGCAGTCGGAGCACCCGGCGGAAGTCATAACTTAGATGACCTTCTCGGCGTCTTCGGAGATGGCGGTGCGATGAGCTCCCCTGGTGCAAGTGCAGCTCCCAACGGCGGTGCTGGGGCTGACCTCATGAATGGCTTTGCTGGCCTGGATCTCACCGGAAGCATCACATCACCACCACCAGGAGGCAGTCAACCCAAGAAGACGAACGAGGACATCATGTCATTATTCTAATGAAGCGTCGGACGAGGGCATGTGCCTCGGACCGAGTTTTACCGTTATATAGCAGAAGAGAAGTCAGCCAGCGGAGGCAGAAAAAGCAAGTGATCATTACAAATACCTTTTATTGATGATACAACCTCCTAATTGACCTCCCATTCGATTCTACGATGTTAACTGCTTCCCAGTTGCTACTTTTCCCTATTTCCGTTCCATTGTTCTGTACTTTTTTTTTCTTTTTGTATATCTCCTCCTTTTTGCCCTCGAAGCCTTTCTTTGATTTCTATCATTTCTTGATCAGCCCATGGAAAAATTAGACCAATCGTCATTGAGTAAATGAAACCTAGAGCATTTATAATCCTCATCTCAGCCTCTTGAGCTCCCATTTCAATCCTACAAAGGCTGCGTGCTCATTCTTGATAAAAAAAAAATAAAATACTGCAAGATTATAGACAGAGGTCAAGACATGGCTGGAATAACGGCCGATGACCGGCCCCGTGCGGCCCTTGATGGATCCCGTCGCATCATCGATCGCCTGGATTAATAATTATTAGTCCCTGGAAAGGTGAAGAACTTGAAGGTTTTTTTTTTTTTGGTCCAATTTTCTTGAGATCGAAAAGTGGGCACGGTTCTCGACCCTAGTATTGGCGGAACCGGCCATCCGCGGCGTAGGATCCGATAAGAGGTCCATGGGCGGGGCTTGGATTTGTACAAGAGGGCCGGTTCCCCCAATTCGTCCTGCCCTCTCTATAAACCAAGAATACACCATTGATTATCCCTAATTTGCTACCAAGGAGACTATAGACCGCGAAACCAGACCTGCACCATGGCGCAGCAAACAGACTACAAGTTCGAGGGATGGATGGGTCTTGATCAGGACTCCGCCGACGGCAAGATGGTCTGGCAAGAGTTCGAGCCCAAGGCGTGGGAGGAAACAGATGTCGATATCAAGGTCACGCACTGTGGTGTCTGTGGTTCGGACCTACACACGCTTCGAAGTGGCTGGGTTAGTTTTATTTTGGGGGGGGGGAGGGGATTTCTTCCCCTATGCGTGAAGGAAAACTCGCTAACAATGCCGATTTCTAGAGGCCCGCTCTCTACCCATGCTGTGTTGGCCATGAGATTGTGGGTATCGCCGTCCGAGTCGGTTCCAAGGCGGTTGGCGGTATCAAAGTCGGAGACCGCGTGGGCGTTGGTGCCCAGAATGACTCTTGCCTTGGCCGTTTCGGGGATTGTCCAGAGTGTGCAATGGGCTGGGAGCCATACTGCTCCCATAAGTTTGTGGGAACTTACAACAGCGTGCACTTCAATGGAGGTAAATCCTATGGTGGGTATGCTCTGTACAACCGCTCTGCGTCACATTTTGTGATCAAGATCCCGGATGCTATTCCCTCTGCTGACGCCGCACCTATGCTCTGCGGCGGTGTCACGCTCTACAGCCCTCTGAGGCACAATAACTGTGGTCCCGGCAAGCGGGTGGGTATTATTGGTGTTGGCGGGCTAGGCCACTTCGGCGTCCTGTTCGCGAAGGCCCTAGGTGCTGATAAGGTGGTTGCAATCTCGCGCAAGCTAGCCAAGAGCGAGGATTCCTTGAAAATGGGCGCCGATCTTTATATTGCTACTGATGACGAGCCGGATTGGGCGACCAAGTACGCCCGATCATTGGATCTCATTGTCTGTACCGTTTCTTCGTCGAAGGTTTGTTGGCGGTCCTATACCCTTATATTTATTTTTTCGGAACCATAACTAATGGCCTCTAGATGCCCATGGCTGAATATCTGGGTCTGCTCGCCACGAACGGTAGCTTGGTGCAGGTCGGCTTGCCCGAGGACGGTTCACTCAACGCCCCAGTCGCAAGCCTCAGGCGTCGAATCAAGATTGAGAGCTCTATGGTTGGAACTACAGGTGAAATCAGAGAAATGTTCCAGCTGGTGGCCGACAAAGGAATAAAACCGTGGGTTGAGGAGGTGCCAATGAAGGACGCTAACAAGGCGATTGTTGACATGCACGACGGCAAGGCGCGATATCGATATGTTCTGGTGAATGACGAGCATTAGAGGAACCGTTGAATAAAAGTATACACCTTCGATTTATAGAACCACAGATAGAAATAACTGATAGAGAAAGACTTCCAAGGTTGGACTCCATGGCTTCATACCTGGGTACTATGTAGGAAGTTAATAAATCGGCAAAGATGATTGGCTAAAAAAGCTGTAATATCAGACGGTCTCGTACCATCTTGAGACACTTCTTGTGGCCAATTGCTCCTACACGTGATCAAAACTCGCCGCTGTCGGAAGCGCTAGGCCCAAAACAGGAAGGCGCTCCCCGCGGACTTTTTGTATGACTCCTTTGGGACGAAGGCAAAAGACTCAAATCACCCCTCGTCTTGGCCGCGATTCTTTCTCTTCCATTGTGTTCGTCGTCCCTTGAGCAGGTCCTCCTTAGAGTCGAAGCAATTGGGCTCCCGCTTACCCGATTTATTCATTCTTTCTTTTGATACTCCGCTATGACGCATACGGAGTCTCAGAAATATTTGAGTACGCGGGGTGGCTCCCTCGGGGTGAGTGCGGCAACATTTCTTCCTACCAACACCTTCAAGATAGCGCATTTTTCGCTAACCTCTCCTAAACCCAAATAGCTATCCTTCGAGGATGTTGTCCTGAAGGGGTTGGCCTCAGATGGCGGCCTTTTCATCCCCGAAGAAATTCCTTCCCTCCCCGCTGGGTGGGAGTCCGAGTGGCGCGACCTGAGCTTCGAGGATCTTGCTTTCCGTATCATGTCTCTTTACATCTCTCCGTCGGAGATTCCCTCAGAAGATCTCAAGAATATCATTAAGCGCTCCTACGAGACCTTCCGCCACCAAGAACGCACCCCCCTCGTTGAATTGGACCAAAAGCAGAACCTCTACCTCCTCGAATTGTTCCACGGACCTACTTTCGCCTTCAAGGATGTGGCCCTTCAGTTCCTCGGAAACCTGTTCGAATACTTCCTTGTCCGCAAGAACAAGGACAGGGAGGGCAAGGACCGACACCACCTCACCGTCATCGGTGCCACTAGCGGTGACACCGGCTCTGCTGCCATCTACGGTCTGCGTGGCAAGAAGGATGTCTCCATCTTCATTCTGTTCCCCACTGGACGAGTGTCGCCAATCCAACAGGCTCAGATGACGACCGTCCTGGATGCCAACGTCCATAACCTCACCGTTGAAGGCTCCTTCGACGACTGCCAGGACATGGTCAAGGCATTGTTCGCCGATCCCGAACTCAACTCCACTCACAACCTCGCCGCCGTCAACTCCATCAACTGGGCCCGTATCCTTGCCCAGATTACATACTACTTTTACTCCTACTTCGCCCTCACCAAGACCACCGGTTTCTCCAAGGACTCCAAGGTCCGCTTCGTCGTGCCTTCTGGTAACTTTGGTGACATCCTCGCTGGTTGGTTCGCCAAGCAGATGGGTCTGCCTGTCGAGAAGCTGGTCATTGCCACGAACGAGAACGATATCCTCGACCGATTCTTCCGCAGCGGTGGAAACTACTCTAAGAACGACTCCCAGGGAACTGGTGTCAAGGAAACCCATAGCCCCGCCATGGATATCCTTGTTAGTAGCAACTTCGAGCGTCTCCTCTGGTTCCTCGCTTTCCAGACAAACAGTGCCACATCAGTTGATGACCGCCGCAAGCAAGCCTCCCAAAGCGTTGGCAACTGGCTGAGCGAACTCAAATCTCAAGGCGGCTTCACCGTACCCTCGGCCGTCCACAAGGCCGCCCAGGCCGAATTCGAGAGCGAGCGTGTCAGCAACGACGACACCATCGCTCAGATCCGCGCTACCTACAACTCCTCCTTCCCCTCTAGTCTGGGACCTGGAAGCGCCAAGAGCTCTAAGACAGGCGGCTACATCCTCGACCCGCACTCCGCCGTTGGCGTTGGCGCCTCTCTGCGCTCGATCCAGCGCAACCCCGGAACAAAACACATCTCCCTTTCCACTGCCCACCCGGCCAAGTTCGCCGATGCCGTCGAGAAAGCCCTGCAGAGCGAAGATGGATACAGCTTCCAGGAAGTTCTGCCTCAGGAATTCGTCGGACTCGAACAACGCGAGAGCAGAGTTACTCCCGTCGGTGCTGGTGCGGGATGGCAGGGTGTCCGTGACATTGTGAGGAAAGAGGTTGAGCAGGAGCTGGCGGGTTTGCGGTAATTTTAGACTGGATCTATCGCGTTTTATTCTTATTTGTGGTTTCTTTTCCATTTGACCTTTTATATCTTTTCTTTTTGGTCTACAAAAAATCATGTTGACGATATGATGTCGGATACCTTCCGAGTATAGATTAGTGGTATAAATAGAGCTATTTCAACACTTTTATTCTTCTATCTGGACTATAACTTGCGTAGGCGTGGAAGACAGAGAATAGGTGTTCTCCAGCATAACACAGGTGTTTGATAGTCAGGAGTTCAAGGACAAAGCGTAGCTCCTGTTCACCTCAAAGTTCATCTTAGTGTATGGAGCAAACCTACAAGCAAGAAAAGCAATGAAATGTTATGCGAATGCAAAGGGATTATTATATATTACTACTAATTAACTAATTTGACATGAGGCACCTGTTCTTCTTTTGGGACCCCCCGAATACGGGTCTTTTTTTTTTTTTTGGAAATCCACACAGAAATGATAGGGATTCTTGGCCGTTTTAAGGGGGGGGGGTGGGTGTCAGACTGCACTAAGTCCAGAAAGACCAAAAGAAAAAAGCAGAATCAGAGAAAAAAGAAATAAGCCAAAACAAAGGAAATTCTTTAAACCATCAGAATGCATCCAAAAACTCCAATTGCCTTTTTATGGAAACCTGTAGAGGTCTTGAGGACAGACTTGCGACTTGAACTTTTATGTCGTTGGAGTGGTCTAGAGCATTGCCATGACGGCCATGACGGCGGCCAGGAGGCCGACGGTGGGGCGCACGCTCTGGGCAGCACCGATGAAGGACTCGCCGCTGGGTTGAGCGGGAGAGACCACAGATGGCTGAGCGGGAGGAACACCGGGCTGCGAGACACCAGGGGCACCAGGGGCACCAGGCTGGGCAGGAGTAGAGACACCAGGGGCACCAGGGGCACCAGGCTGGGCAGGAGTAGAGACACCAGGAACGCCAGGCTGAGCAGGAGTAGAGACACCAGGAACGCCAGGCTGAGCAGGAGTAGAGACACCAGGAACGCCAGGCTGAGCAGGAGTAGAGACACCAGGAACGCCAGGCTGGGCAGGAGTAGAGACACCAGGGACGCCAGGAACGCCAGGAACGCCAGGGACACCAGGGACACTAGGGACACCAGGGACACTAGGGACACTAGGGACACTAGGGACACCAGGCTGACCGGGCTGACCAGGTTGACCAGGTTGACCAGGTTGACCAGGAACGCCAGGCTGGGCAGGAGTAGAGACACCAGGGACACCAGGCTGGGCAGGAGTACCGGACGGACCGGGAACAGGGACCACAGGGACCACAGGGACGCTGGTAGACTGACCAGGAGGAACAGGCACAGGCTGGCTGGTTGGCTGGACGGGCACAGTGGTGGTGTTCTGGAATGGAGCAGTAGTAGGAATAACGGTGGTGGGCCCGCCGGTTGGGACAGGGTGGGGAATGGTAGTCACAGTCGGACCTGGGTTAGGCTCAACACCAGTCTGCGGCGGCGTGGTGTGGCCAGTGCCAGTTGGCACCACACCGGTCTGGGTTGGCTCCTCACAGAAAGTGGTGGTGATGGTGACGGTGTTCGTCAAGGTGATGGGCACCGTCAGGGTCTTGTTGCCAGAGGTGACAATGGAGGTGGTGACTAGGATATAACGTTAAGACACATAGTTTAGAAGAAGTGTAGGTTGGCTGGCTTACCTGGGCAGCTAGTGGTCGTGAAGGTGGTTGTCTTGGTAATCAAGGTGGGAACAACCACTGCAGTCGAGTTCTGTAAAGACGTCTCAGCAAGGTGAAATACACAGGTGTTTAGTTCGGTCGAACATACCCCCTTATGTCCCCCGCGTTGATCGATAACACCAGCGAATGCTGGGCCAGCCAGAGCCAGGAAAGCGGCAACTCCTTTAACCATCTTGAAGAATGATCAGAGTTTCTCAAAGACTCACAATTAACCGCAAAAAAAGAAGGTTGCTGGAATAAACGAGTGAAGTAGCGGTAATTCCCTTTGCTCGATGAAACTGGCGTATGAGAAAAGAACAAGAGGAAGATCCAAGAAGCAGGGGTAGGAAGTTTATATTCCCTTCAAAGACGAGGATACTAACCGTTTGCAATCATCGACTGCTGGTGATAGTGATAATGCCACTGTAGTATCCATTGGCACTAAGTATACGGAACCCTGACCTGTGAATCATGATAGGGACGAAAACCTAGCGCTTCGCAAAGAAACTCGGTTCGTCGTAGGAACCAGGGTAGCCTTGCGAACCATGGGTTGCAGAGGGGCCGATGTAATGGAAAGGAAGGCAGCAGGAAGTTGATTGCTCCAATTCCTTCAATCAAGAAATGAGAGTGACATTTCATAGTTTCATCCAGGAGAGCTTCCCACAGGATCCACCTGAGCCTAAAGACGGGTCAATTGCTAAAGGAAGACGAGCCGGATGAGCTACGCATTAGTAATTGCGTCACGATTTAGATTTAGAAGAGGGCTATTGTCCAGTGGGCGAAAATAGAAAGGCAAGGCTGTGGTCGAGTCAATGGGTCCTCTGGTGATCGAACATGATCTCAAGGAAACCTGGCATTCCAGCCAAGTGACTAGAGACTTGTACCGATTTCCACTGGGTATTTTGTGTAAGAGCCAGGGCATAGAGAGTATTCTTTTCTCAAGCCAAACAGCATGTTTGAGCACACACTGTTGAGTAGCTTTTGCTCTAAAGTTTGCAAAGCTTTTCTGGAATGTGGAGACAACTAGATCGCAGTCTTTGCAACGTTACAGGTAGCCTCAAGTTGTCGACGGAAATAAAGAGAAATAGAGAGATCAGAAAAAGGATGTGGGGAAGGAAGAACCATAGAGAAGAGCGATTGGTAAAATCCTAAAGGGCAAAGAGTTTCCAGCACATCCTTGAGCAGTGGGATGTGTTCTCAAAATAGATATCGAGGATAAAGTGGACTAGGAGACGTAGGGTAGTGGTTAAATCATGGCCATGTTGTTGACGATGGTACCAAAAGGTAAGGTACTTTTTGGTGCCTGTAAGTGCCTACATCCGGTCTCCTCGGCCAATAATTAACAGGAATTCAAATCATACTACCCCCGGATTAGGATGACTGCTGATTGACAAAGATTGGGAGCTGCTCTCATAGGTTCGATGAGACGAAATTAGGAAGCATCAGCAACGATGGAGGGGTTCAGGGCAAGTCTAGGTGTCATCCAGCAAGAGGGGGGAAGTTTTTCAGAAGAACTTAACATGCCGCAAGCGGAAAGTCCGGACGAAGGTGTCCCTGAGGCCCTGAAAAGGCCCTGTAGCTGGATCGAAGCCAAGGATGGTTGAAGTTGAAGAGTATAGTAGATTTCCGTTTGCGGACATGATTGGCAGAGACCCACAGCCGTCACGTGCTATTACACGTCTTTACCAAAGAAGGCAATATATGGCCGTCACCTAGGGCTTAGGGCTAAAATTGAGACGCGTCGATAACGCGTCTGGGAGCTGGAAAGCGCGTTAATTACTTTTGGAGGAGGAGTGCAAGGCAGACAGACTGAGGATCTGACAACATCAACCCATCGCCATGCCTCACCCTGTTTCCCCTCACGGTTCTCCCGTCCACCAGAGTGATGATGAGATTATGCCAGATGCACCCTCCACAGAAACGGGACCGACCCCCCCCGAAAATGAGCGTCCAGAGCCAAGCGGAGTGAAGCTTGAAGATCTGTTCAACGACGACGACGATGACGACAATGAGTTTCCGGCATCAACTGCGGCAGATGCCACAAAAGCGCCACCTCCACAGATGGCAGAGTAAGGGCTCATGAATAGCTAAGCAGTGAGAATTAAGGCGCTGATATGATGATGAAGCTCGTCGGCACCCCCACCACCCCAAGTCGATACAGATACTATGCTCGTTTTCTACCAACGTCTTTTCCCATTTCGTTACTTATTCCAGTGGTTAAACCATGGAATAGTCCCGTCGACCGATTTTGGAAACCGGGAATTTGCGCTCACTCTCCAGAATGATGCCTATCTTCGGTATCAATCGTACGCGACTGCAGATCTGTACGTATTTAACGGACTTGCCGATTGACCAGTTTGCTACTCTCTAACATGTTGTTTTCAGCTTCCGCAAGGATATACTAAGGATGAACCCCTCCCGTTTCGAAATTGGCCCTGTCTACAATACGAACCCGCGAGATCGAAAGACAATGAGGGGCGGACAACTGAAACCCGTGTCTAAGGAAATGGTTTTTGATATTGATTTGACAGATTACGATGACATACGTACTTGCTGCGAGAAGGCCAATATATGCGCAAAGTGCTGGACCTTCGCGACAATGGCCATCAAAATTGTGGACACCACCCTACGAGAGGACTTCGGCTTCCAGCACATTCTTTGGGTGTACTCCGGACGTCGTGGTGCTCACGCCTGGGTTTGTGACCCACGCGCGCGGAATCTTCCTGATGACCGGAGAAGAGCAATCGCGGGCTACATAGACGTTGTCCGCGGGGGGAACTCTACCGGAAAGCGGGTGAATCTGAAACGACCTCTTCATCCCCACATGTCCCGCAGTCTCAAGATCCTGACGCCTTACTTTGCTCAAACCACCCTGGTTGACCAAGATACATTTTCCCGCCCGGAACAAGAACAACGACTCCTATCGCTGCTCCCCGATAAGGGTTTGAATGACTCGCTGCGCAAGAAATGGGAGTCGTCCCCAGATCGCTCGAGTACGAACAAATGGGCTGATATCGACTCTCTCGCAAAGGCCGGCAAGAGCACAACCCTGAACCCATCCAGTCTCCGTGACGCCAAATTAGATATTGTCCTAGAATATACATACCCACGCCTGGATTCAGAAGTCAGCAAGAAGATGATTCACTTGCTGAAGAGCCCTTTCGTTATTCACCCCGGAACCGGCCGTGTCTGCGTCCCCATAGATATGCGAAATGTGGAGAATTTCGACCCTCTGTCGGTACCCACGGTCACGGAGTTATTATCAGAGATCGATACCTGGGATGCCACTCATGGCGTCGTTGGAGAACCACCCGAGGGCGATGGCAGCGTACCTAACGATTCGGACGCAAGAGGAAGCCGTCGATTACAGGACTATGAGAAGACTAGTTTAAAGCCATACATTGACTACTTCCGCTCTTTCATTGCCGGTCTTCTGAAGGAGGAACGCAATGGGAAAGGTAAAAGGGAGCGAAATGAGGAGCCCATGGAAGTGAAATCCGAAAGTATGGAATTTTGATTTTCACATCATATCTCCCTGAGTTTGATGTTTCATCTTCGCTCAGTACGGCTTGACGAATTATAAGGTATGCTTGGAGCGGGTTTTTTGTCTTCAATTTTCTTGCCAGGAATGTAAGCTTAACGGGGCGTTTTGATTATGTCGATCTTGAAATTCAATTACCCAATATCAATAAGCAATTCTACGAAATTCACGCGATACCACTAGTGGATGTAATTACAATCAGGTCCTCAATTCGTTTCTATATTAATACATGAGCGTTCAACCACTTGCTAGTGAATACATATTTTGACAAAAGCTTAAAATAATGTAGCAGAACCAAGATTGTTACCAATCCCCCAGTGGATTAGGGAGTGCAAGTAACAAAACATGAGTTGGGATTTATAAATTCGGTCAAGAAGTAGGTGGCAAAAAATACCTTCATTTACCTTCCGAGCTTAGGCGGAAATGAAGTTCTTGACACCTGGGGATTGAGTTAGACAGTTGAAACAGCACTTGGAGGGGTTAAAACTTACTCTCGAGCCAGCGAACGTATTCCTTCTGCTCCTTGACCTGGATGTAATCTGGGATCATAGTGGCAAGCTCAGCATTGATGCCACGCTCCTCAAGGTAGCGCTCCAGGAAGGTCTGCAGCTCTTCATCCAGGTTCTCGAAAGGAGGACCGGCATACAGGGATTGCCGGGCCCAGTCCTTCTCTGCGGTAAGAGCATGGGCCAAGTCAGACTTGGCGAAATAAGAAACCTCCTCGACCTGGAAGAGGCCATCCTGAGCAATGGTCTGGATCAGAAGAGCTCCATTGCCGGGCTTCTCGATCGTGATGTTAACACGGGCCGGGAAGCTGGGCTCCAAATCACGGTCTTCTCCATCAAGTTCACGGTCAGCCGGAGCAACGCGATCCTCAGGGTGCTGAGCGATATTTCCAGAACCACGTCCGGAGTTCACGGGCTGGTGACCCTGGAAGTCCAGCTCATCAGTCAGAGCACCCTCATCGAAATCGTCATGTTCGCTCAGGTTCTGGAGGTCTGCAACGGTGAATGTGAGTCGGATCCTAGTTGAAAAGAAGGAAAGTTAGCATAAATCTCTTCAGCACGAGTGAGCGCGCAGTCAAACATGAGATTTCGCTCACTCTTCGCTGCCGAACTTCTTTGTCAACACTATTTCCTGCTCTCCGGGAACGTCCTTGACCTATGAAGAATTTCATTAATTTGACATCCTTTAGTATTCAAAAGTCATCTTGAGAACTTACCTCCCAAGAATTGTTCTGGAGAACGTATTGAATGTTCTGGACGGAGCTATCCAGGTCCTCAAGACCGGAGGCCTTCTCGTGCTTCAGTTCATCCTCGAGCTTCGCAACAAGCTCAATATCACCTAAGACGGAGGAGCAAATTCATATTAGCTTGATTCAATGAAAATGATATCGATATTTAACCCGCGAAATCCAGACGAGCGACGGCGAATAATAGAGTACGGAGGGGGGGGAAATAGCAGAGCGAGCTAGGCGCTGCTTCACAAAATGGATAGCTTCTATCTTACCTTCAGCTTGTCTAAATGCGCTGCATGTAGAGAAAGCAGCATAAGAGGGTCTTATGGCCTGCTTCAGCAGAGACTGGGAAAGAGCATTCTTTGGTACTGTTGACAGAGGCCGGAAAGCAGTAGATCGGGAGGAGCTGGCGATCGATCGCGAAAAAGTGCGAGGGACCGAGCGGGCAAGGGTGCGCAACGACAACATTTTGAATGATTTGATCTGAGACACGACAAGAACCGTGGACGGGAAGGAGAGATGTTGAGGGATGGGGGGTGGATGGATGGAAGAAAAAGAGGACAACCGATGATGTTAACATTTCCGAAAAAGGTTCTGCTGCCAAGACATCAGGAGCTCGAAGAGCTACCAATGGATTACCAGCTACGAGAAAGTCAATCCCCACAATCACTATAACTTACTCCTACGATTCAATTTGGGATTAAAAAATATAGGTTGCAAAGGCAATAGAAATAGGACGTAGCTCTTCCGAATTCGTTTATTAATACTGGGGTGACATAAATTGCGAATAGTGTATATCTCAGATGTACATGCCGTCGTAACTCCATCATGCCATAAACTCGATATGAATACGTCAAAGCCATTGAAAACCGGTAAACACAAGCGATATTTATGATAGCCCTTTGGGTGGGAAAATCGATGCTTGCTTCCCTCCGTCCTTTGTGACCCGAATAAACTTCATTGTGCTAAGACCAGACCAATCTCCATTCCATGAGACAAGACCCTTGACGACATCCTCTTGGCCTAAATCAGGCATCCAGAATCCAGTCTTGAACTCCTTGTTCTCGGCTTCCGTCCGCTGTAGCAGGGCCTCTTCTCTCTTGCTGGGTGGGCGGCCTTTTCGTCGTTCGCTCTGTAGTTGCTCAATCTCGGGTACACCACGGTTAATAAACCTATGATCCAAAGGTTATTATATTATCTTTCAGATACAGGAGATAAATCGTTAGCGCACGCACCTCACAACCAGATCCATCATATCACTGTCAGAAAACGCCCCAGCACCCTCCGGGATAGCCTCCTGGAAGTAGACAATACGGTCAACTAAAAGGAGGATATTAGCAAATCAATAGACCAAGTTCGGACCGAGACCAGGATAATGAGGCATACTATGTGACTGTCTTCCCCGCGCCATGGTCGCTGAGACTCGAGCAACTCGATCATCTCTCGCGCCAGCCCGCCGCAACCTCTTTGCGTCTCGGCTGTGCTCATGGAGGGCATCAAGAACCCCTCGCTTCTTGGTGATATGCTTATGAACTTTTGATAAAGATTTAGGCATTTTGTGTGAAGCTATTGAATAATGATTTCAATCAATTTCTCAAGGCGCCCGGCTTCCTTCGGTGAAAAACAACTTCCCCAGTTTTTTTGTGTAGGAAATTTTTCTGTTTGACGGGCAGAATGAGGGGCGGTGGGAGTAGAAGTGGCCGCCGCCTTTTAGAAGCCAATCAGAGAGCCCGGTGACCATCGCGTCTCCCACGCGTTCTGGGGAAGGAGAGAGTCAAGCATTCCAATCTCGTTGTCAGGGCTGTCCGTCTGAAGTGGTCCCTGGGAGGCTGCTTCGAGTTTCGTGTCTCTTCTCAGGGTCGTCGTTTCTATGCTATTTTAGTCTTCCCATCCTTTCCTTCCACCCTTGAGGGCCATCAATTCTGGCTGATGTCTGCCTGGGTGCTGTAAACAACACGAGGAGTATCACATCCTCCCCAAGTGCCCACGATGGGCATTAAAGGTAGGGCTTTCAGGTTCAATCGGTGTGCATGTACCAAGGATCTAACTCGACCTACAGGACTTCATGGCCTCCTCAAATCGATTCAAAAACCATGCCACCTGAAGAAGTTTAGTGGGAAGACCCTTGGGGTCGACGCATACGGATGGCTACATCGTGGTACCGTTGCCTGCGCCGTGGATATAGTGCTCGACAGGCCGACTACAAAGCGAGTAACTACTCGATGAATGCCTCTTTATCCTTGCTAACGAATTCGAAGGCACATTGATTTCGTACTGAACCGTGTTCGCATGCTTCTTTATTTTGGTGTAGCTCCTTACTTGGTCTTCGATGGCGACAACCTTCCTAGTAAGTCCGGAACCGAATCGGACCGACATCAAAAGCGCCAGGACAGCAAAGCCCTAGGAACTGAACTTCTTCGGAAGGGGCGCACCGCAGAGGCTTACCAGGAGCTCCAAAAAGCCGTGGATGTAACCCCGCTGATGGCGCGTCGGCTGATTGAAGAGTTGAAGAAGTTGGACGTCAAATACGTGGTTGCCCCTTATGAGGCCGATGCACAGCTCGTTTACCTTGAGCAGCGCGGACTCATCGACGGAATTATATCTGAGGACTCGGATCTACTCGTATTCGGAGCCAAACGACTGCTGTCTAAACTCGATCAGCACGGTGATTTTATTGAGATCAATCGGTCGGATTTCACAGCCTGTCGGGAGGTAAGCTTAGTAGGGTGGACAGATGCCGACTTTCGACACATGTGTATTCTCAGCGGCTGCGATTATTTGCCTAGCATTGCGCGAATGGGGTTAAAGACTGCATATCGGAGTATTCGAAAATACAAAAGCGTCGAGAGGGCGCTGCGGATGCTTCAGTTCGACGGCCAATACCATGTCCCCTCAGACTACCTAGAGAGGTTTAAGCAAGCCGAACTCACCTTCCTCTACCAGAGAGTGTTCTGCCCAGAGGTGGGTAAGCTGGTGACGCTTACGTCACCCGAACCCGATATCAAGTTAGAAGAATTGACATATATTGGCGGAGATGTGGATCCAGAGATTGCGAAGGGGGTTGCTCGCGGCGACCTGGACCCGACAACAAAGGAACCCATCGTTCTGAAATCATCCGTTGCAGGCAAAGCTCCAGAAAGCAAGTTCGCCAATACTCTCAACCGTCGACAAACAATCGGTTCCTTCGCTGAATTGAAGCCAAATAAACCAATCAATTCATTCTTTACGCCAAAACGCGTTCCACTTGCGGAATTGGACCCGAACAGTCTCACTCCATCACCCAGCCAGCAGCGACTTCTTGAGCGTCATGCAAATACCTCCTGGGAAGGCAGTCCGGCTCCATCTCGAGCCTTCAGTGTTAGATCTGCCCCGGCTACTGGGCCAGCAGATCGCGTTTCAAGTCCACTCGTGAGAAGTGCGGAACGGTCCTCATTCCTCGCCCGGGCGCCCAAACTATCCGCCATGCAACCAGCGAAGCGACAACGGCTTTGTTCAGAGGCGGACGAAGCGAGTCCTACCAATAGTCCAGATTGCCGCAGCCGCTTCTTTTCGGCGGGTCTGGACGACTGTAGCCCAAGTGGACAGAAGGCGAATCGAAGCAAGAAAGTGCGCAAATCCACGCTGGATGTTTTCTCCGATGACCTGGCGGAAGATATCATGTCTCAAATACCAGACCCGTCACAATCAGCTAGCAGTCCTGAGAAACCCAGAGAGCCCTCCAAAAGTGACGATTCACACGCAGTGCCACTGAAGACAGCATCATCGACAATTAAAGACAAACCCGACAACATGCGAGTGAAGCCTCAGCCAGCGGCTAAATCCCCTCTACATCTTGCTACATCAACAAAGACCGTGAGTGTTAACTCGGACCCAAAAGTCTTCCACCAAGTGCTAGACTATCATATCAAGAAGCAGAATTCGACCACATTGGCGAAATTTGCTTTTCAACCGCAAAGGGACTCCGGGCAGAAAGAGTCGGTTACTAGGCTCAACCCCGCAACGATTGCAACCCCTCCGAGGAACAAGCGGCTTACTCCTCTGCAACGGTTGGGCCAAAATGCCTTGACCCGATCCCGCTCTCTAGATATGATTATTCCAGACTCCACGCTGTCAAAGACCCCTTGGCGGTCTGAGGGTAACCCTGAGTCCACCTCCGCAACTGGTCCGCGTTCTGACCAGGGTAGCGAGGATATGATGGTTCCTGATAGCGAAGAGGAGGAAGACGATGGTGAAGCCGAGGGCTCCGGTAAATCAGGATTAACTTCTTTGGATTTAAAGCGATTCTCGTTTGCCAGCAGTTAGAGCGGGCACGGAAGGTGTTTTTATATTTTTCAGCCACTTCTGAAACCTGCGACATGGATACGGAGTATTGGTGTTTGGGCTTATTGTTAGATTTTTGTTTATGATTATCGTTGTGGATTGGCTGGCATGCGGTGTTTGGGAAAAGATTCTTGTCTATTCCATACTTTGGCGATTGTATTGCCTACTCTGGGTGGCGTTGGCATTGTGAATCCTAGGAATATATAGCAGAATGAGGAATTGAGTCCTCGCACCTATGCTTTCGCCATGGTGCCCATCACGACTCACGAAACCTCCGTAATAGATTGCGTCAAAGAGGAATATCATGTGGTCCGATCTCCATCTCGTGCTGATAATCGGAGGTGTCGATTAATCCCGATTCGGACTAGCGCCATCAGTGGAACAGATCTGCCTAACTTCCCAAAACGGGAGGCGGTGGGGCGTGGTTACCGGGAAACGGGGGGCGATAAACAAAGGCGTTGGCCCAGCCTCCTCGATATAGTTCCAGGTGTTGGAGAAGTCCAGCCACCCAACCATCATCGTCATCCAAACTTGGTGACACACTCTCTCATTTCGCAAATTCGGTGGCAGGAAAGACTCGCTGATTTCGGGCTGCAAGAGTGGATTTTGTCCAGATACGATCTCTTCCCTCCCCCCTCTCTCCCTTTTCCATATTCTTCCTTTCCCCATATCCCTTCTTTCCGAATCCGATTGCCCTTTTTTTGGCGTCGTGTGCTATCTCTTACTGCCAAAGCTGGAGCTTTGAGTGAGACTCGATCCCGAGTTATTTCTAACACTTTCACTGCATTCTTCAGGTTCTCCGACCCCAGTGGGACGAAGACGAAAAAGCCACGCATTCCTCAGATCTCTCTCGTCAGTCGTTTTATCAATCTCGATTGCCTCTACCCACATTCCATAATCGCTGTCGCTGCATTCTTCGAGAATACCTCGCTGTCAACAACCTGGTACAGTACCGGCAGTCACCCTCCAAGGTTGACGGGGCTGAACCAGTTTATCGTGACGTAGGAACGTCTGCAGTGTGTTGTTAGGCAGGGTGATAGGTCACCAGTGCTCCTTCTCGGGGTCCCGAGGAGAGAGCTATTTAAGGTACAGGAAAGGAAAGGAGGAAAAGAAGGTCTTCATTATCCATCAAGATGCCATCATTTGCATTTGCTGCCGGCTTTGCCCGTATGTTGTCCCTCCCCGACACACATGAATGCCAGCTAATTAGGACAATTTAGGGTTTATTCCAATGATCGGCTACCACCATGTTCTCATGGTTATCATTGCCGTGATCATCATTCTTCTATGTGAGTCCTTCTCTTCGGGAAGGGTTTGTGGAATGTACTAACCTCATTAGCACTACTATTGGCGGGATGCTCGTCCTCATCACCAGAAATACCCTCCATTTTCTTGATCTCAATGTACTACGAGCGCTACGACCCAATATTCAACCTTGCGCAAGTAGATCCGGGTGTTGTGACCGCCACAGCGAACATCGTGGGAGGAGCCCATATGGAAGTGCGAGTGGGTTACTTCGGAATTTGCGTGCAGCCAGATGGTGGATCTTTCATCTGCAACGCTAATGCGACTGCTTTGGCGGAGATTGTTACGGTTGATCAAGACCCTTTGAACTTGATCTGGGTTGCCTCGACCTTCAAGGATGCGGTTGTCTTTCCGTACCTAATGTATGTTATCACCGCCCTCGCCACACCATCCCTTTTACTCAAACAGGCTGACTAGCTTTTCTCAGAATCATCGCTGTCATCCTCTCCTTCTTCTGTTTCATCCTTCTCGCAACCTTCCCTGGGTGGCACGAGTCGGTCGATGCTGATGGCTCGGAAGTTGAGATGAAACCGTTTCCCTCTCGCCCTGTATCCCAGGTCGCCTTAGCCCTCATCTTCGTGGCGTCTGTCTTCGTACTTGTATCTGTGTTATGGCAACATACAGCCTCAGTTGGTGCAAGTACAATAGCGCAGGATTTAGGGAATGGGAGCGTCAAAAGTGGTGTCGGGTCATCAGCGATGGTTTTAGGCTGGTTCGGATTCGCTCTCATGCTGATTGTCACGATAGGACTGCTGGTTATGATTCTCAACCTTCGTCTGCTGAGACAACTTACGGACGATGAAGCATAAACCTCGTCCTGTCGCATTTGGTTTTTTCTTTTTTTTTTGCTTTTACCGTCCGCCTTCTCTTGATTTATGCCAAAAACACGAAACTCCCTTACGCCTTCTCCCTCTCCTACTCCTTCGACACCGACATCACGAACACCGACGAATTTTAATATGAGAACCAGATAACGATGAACACAATGATGAAAATGACCCTGAGAGGAAATGAGGGTATACGATATTCATCATCTGAACAACCTTACCGATCTATCCACCACCTCTTTTTACATTACCCCCTCTTGACGCACATGTACATTTTTCGCTACCCTTTTTGATCACTATCATGGATGATTTTTTTCTGCTGTATAAAGAGTTTTTCATTTTTCTAGCTTATTTCATGACAATGGGTTGGGATTGGGGTTACATATTGGACGGTTCAATTCAATCAAACTGAAATTCCAGATAGAGAGTTGAAAGTTGATTCTTTTATATCACGTTGTAGGGCTGATCAGGCAGTAAATATAATCTCCATGCATGCATATATAGAGCTAAAAAACTTCCTCCAAAAATCTTAACTACATGTTCAGTGTAAATATATCCACACTTCGAGTATCTCTTTGTCGTCAGTGCTCTTCCAACGCCCAGGCAAGCTCAAAAGCTGACTGTACACCCATGATTTCTAGTATGTTATATTGTTTTGTCAGTGATTTTACATTCTCCATAAATCAGAGGAAGTTGAATTATAGTTAACAGCTGGACATCAAGTTGAGGGACAGCCATAGTCGAAAGTAGGCTGTTGAGGGATGGGAATCAGCGTAAGATCCATATTTAGGCTCGTTTGAGACATGGCAAAATTCTACATGGAGAAAGCTCGAGGTAATAACGGGTACTGCTGTGCAGATGTATCTATCAAATAAAACTGCTAACCGGCAGAATCGCCTGGATGTTCGAATTACGAAGACTCGAGCGTACGGTAGTTTGAGTAACGATTTTCAACTGTGGGATATCTCTAAATTGCCGAGTGTTTCCCTCTCGGCTTCTTTCATTTCTGTATGTACAGTATCGTAAAAATGCCGTGGCACGTCAACGGAAATAGTGTATTATGGGATAACCCAAGAACTCACACTGAGCTAGATCCTGGAATCTCCCCACCGTGGTGGGAAAATCTAACAGCTGAATGGGCCCTTCGGAGGTCGAAACAGGCTTCCAGGTATCAAATGCGTCAACTGCATCGCGCGTCTGCTGGTACCCGCGTGCTGCAAGAAATTCAAGGGAGGGATTAGGCTGGCCAGATCGAACGAACTCGGCAAAGTAGGACGATACCAGCCGCACGGAAAGCAGGTCCCAGGAGTCCCGGATGGTGGTCAGTGTGCCAAAAACCCACGGTAAATCGGAGCCGTGTAGACGGAAATACGGGAGCTCCGGGTCTCCATTAGGGAATTCAGAGGAGGCTGCTGGGCCTCCTAGGTTATTGGGATTGTACCCGCCAGTTGTCCTCTGCATTTGGTAGTAGTATGAAGGTCGGAAGACGCCCGATGATACGCCTGCGAAGACGGTGGCCTGGTCGATGCACCGGAATTGCAGATCCGTGGCAATTCGTTGCGAAACATTGAACGAGTCCAGCGTAATATTGCCCGTGTCGTAGTATGGGAAAAGACCCGAATCAATGATGCTTTGGGCGTACTCTGTGCTGATGCCCAGGGCGGCCTTGATTCCTTCGAGCTCTGACTCAACCGGAGTCGAAGGATAGGTGGCGAAGGAGGCACCGTCGTTTGCAATGTTTCCGAACATTACAGGAACATTCGCAGTGCCCTTGTTCTTCTCAATGAGGTTAAGTTCTGTCGTATTGACGTAGGTACCATCCTGGACGACGTATCGGGCAACAGTGGACAAACCAACGAGGGTTGATGCGGGAACCTTCTCCAGACACGATATCTTATCATCAATGTTTCCCGTGTCGCACCCAGCCGCTGAGAATACCCCCTTACCGGCGGTCTGATATGATTGTGGAATGGTAAGATATGAGCTATATGTTGTAGCATAGCTACTTTCAAGTCCAAGCCCACGCCCGCCACCCAGGTTAGACATTGCGACGGCCCCTTGGAACTTTCCCAAGGCAGGAGGCGAGCCCAGTAGGACCCTGACTGAGCCAGCACCGGCTGATTCACCAACAATAGTGATTCGCTGGGGGTCGCCACCGAACTGGGCGATATTCTGGATTGTCCACTGTACCAGGGATTAGTTTTGCTCTATAATTTCTTCTAGATGAAGACCTACCTCCAGAGCAGTAATCTGATCCGCAATGCCGTAGTTTCCCTTAATATCCGTGTCTGGAATAGCCAAGAAGCCAAGCGTCGAGAGTCGATAGTTAATCGTGACCACCACAATATCCTCACGGGAGGCCAGATTCCCGCCATCTGTCAACGGGTCAGCGCCCGATCCGCTCGTCAACCCACCGCCATGGATCCAAAAGAGCACAGGCCTTAGACGGTCCTTAGAGTTTCGTTTCGGGATGTATGGGGTTTGGATATTCAAATAAAGACAGTCTTCGCTTCCGCCGCCAGGTTGTGCACAAATTGGGCCGTATTCCGTCGCACGAATAGTTCGAGAGTCGTGTGAATACAACGCCGGGTAGGCGAATCGGGAGGGGGGATGAGCGTAAGGAATCCCAAGGAAGCGAAAGGATTTGCGATCCCTAAACCCGATATAAGAATTGCCCTCTGACTGCACTCGAACTAGTTTGCGGTTCGCATCTTTCACATCTTTATCCTGGCTGCCGGTACTTGTCTGCGTGCAGAGGATAGGAAGCTTCACGTTCCGGCGCGGAAATGGGTAGTGATCGAATTCTTTAGCGTTTCTAGCGACAGACAGTACACCGTTGCGAATGTAAAAGTTCAAGCGTTCGTCCTCCCTGATACCTCTCGAATGGAAAAGGTACGAGAACAAATGCTGGAAGTCCTCCTTGTACTGTGTAATCGTGGAGAGAGAGATCATCGACTCCCCGATATCTTGACACGCATCACGGATCTCGTGTTGCCCCAAGGGATCCAGAAGAATCGCCCCGACATGGTTCTCCTCGTCCGACGCATTGAGGTTATTTTGGTAGAGGAAAGTCAGGGAAGTCCTCTCATTCACCAATGGCAGGTAACTGGAGGGAGTGTGGTCGCGAATGCGGTGCCCAAGCGCATGGATGGCGAAGACGGCGACCACAAGGAAACGAAGCATCACGACGACCGGATTCTGAATGATCACCTTCTCATTATTGTAGATCTTCAAGGGAAACTGCTCACTTGAACATGCTTGGGTAGTGAATATCCATCATTGATGATTGTCAGCCGCGAGCATTAGTGTTCCATTTTCGCGATGGCAGCTGCCGTCTTATATTTAAGTTCGTTTTGTCATTTCGGAGAAAGTCGTGTCCACTAGGTATCGTCGGCCTCATTTGACCCATTTACGAAAGCGGGGGAGGGTGTCTGGCAGCCTCCTCCCTGTGGACTCGAGAACCATTCAAGCCATCTAATAATAATAATATAAAAAAGAACGCGACGGGGCCTCGATGGCTGGCGCCAAGGGCACTAGCACTGAGACTTCGGTGATGATTCCGCTGGGTCTAGAAACTGCAAGCGACCTTTCTAGACCGTTGGTTGGCTATGTGTTTGGGCTATCGCCGTTAAGACCTGTCGAGTGATCAATTTGAGCCGGGATACCGTTGATTCGGTCTTCTTGGGGCAACTAACAAGCCCAAAGTGAAATGAGACATTCACCACAGTTTTTTCTCGGCGTGCAACAGTACTGCGTATTAGCCAATGGGGTATAACCCCTTAATTAAGCTAATTTAAAACCAGACACGAGGAGCAAAATGTATCTAACCGGAACATTTGGCTCTTTGGATCCTTGGGGCAAATTCAGGCAAACTGGTGAAAAAGAGGACGAGGCGAGGGAGATAGGATCCTGAATGGCTTCAACGCATAGCAAAAAGGGGAAGAATCCGCCACAGTCCCGTGACTTGGCCTTCAACAGGCTAATTTACTACAAAGCAGCAAACACGGGGTTTTCCCTGAAATGAATTGCCTGGCCATGATCTGAGACTGCCTAAATCCGTCTCTTTGGTTTCCATTCGTGAGTATTTTCGATTCAAGACCACAACGCCGACTGCAGTAATGTATACAGAACGATAAGTGAACAAAACCATAATACGGAGACGCCTCCAAACAAGATTAGAGATCGGAACAAGATTAGAGATCGGACTAAGACATTATGTATGACACCAGGATTTTCTAGTAGTTCATTACTGGCGCTCCGCCACCTGTTCCAGGCTTCTCTTCATAGTTGCCACCACCACCACCGCCTCCTCCCTCATATCCACTATAGTCGTCGAGGGATCTATAGCCTCCAGGAGGTCCGGTAATATGCCCACGACCTCTTCCTCGAGCGCCTCCCCTGGTTTGGTGGCCTCTGCCTCGAGCACCTGCGCCACGCCCACGCCCACGATATGATCCACCACGACGCGGTCCATCCTCATGGTGGGGGCGGGAACCGCCAGCATGGCGTGGGTTATGATGGTGTGTTCGTCCATGAGGTAAACCTTCATGGCTGCTTTGCCCTGTGTACGAAAGATCATCATGGTCTGGCCGATGACGTCTCTTGTTATTCTTATTCTGGAAGCGGCTCTCCCACTCGCCTTCTCCCGGGTTCTCTTCCTCAACACGGAGCACAATCTTCTCCCCAACAGTAGACTCGACGACAAGAGCCTTGTCGTGAGGAACAGGGTGCCAATTCTGGATCTTGCCGGCATCAATGGGGCGGGCGCCCTTGCGTACCCCCAAAACCATTATCGGGAATGGATTATCTGTGTAGTACTTCGCTGTCTCTGGTATGGGCTTCAATCGAGCGGCCCATACTTTGTTTTCAAAAACACCGGTTCCATCAACCACCCAGCTTTGCTTTTTGCCGAGACCACCGACTTTATCCAGAATGGACCGAGAAGCCGGGCGGGGAACAATTAAAATACTATTAGCCATATACTTCAGCTCATTTGAATCAGTGAGCCCGGGAGGTAACAAGGGGTTTAGTATTTGACTGATCAGGCGATCGGAGTCTGCATTTGATATCAGATAACCTGTGTAGTGAATGGTGCGTTTGATGCACATTCGACCGTATGGTGACTTGGTCCCATTTAGGGCTGGATTGCGGCTGATAAGATTATGGGCATTGATCATACGCTGCACTTCAGCTGCTTCGATTACAGGGGAGAGGTACGTGGACCCTTCCGCTACCTGGATCACTTCGGCAGTAATCGACTTTCTGAGGTCAGGGGTCTTCCCAGACTGGAACCCACGGTTCATCTTTTCAAAGAACTCCCGGAAGCCCTTGACACTGGCAGCGGGTTAGGTCAAGAGGCACACTGTGTTTTCTCAATGATCAGTAGGTAGCGAACTCACTGTTTTACGCGATCTTCATAGACCCGAATTTCGTCGGCCTGGTCGTAAGTAAGAACGAGGTCTTCAAGAAAAGTTTGCTTGAACTCCATAGTCGTTGAAAACCGCTCGCTATTTGGCCCTACCTCGGGCTTAAGGCAGATGAGATCAAACTCCAGCTTTTTACTGTGAACCATGCGCTTGACTATTTCTGTAAAGCCTCCTTCGCTTCGGCCGGTGAGAAGCACTGTTAGAGCATCCTTTTGCTCCATACTCAGCTTGACCAGTTGCACCTACCACCGATTAGTAAAACATGCCAATACGCAGGAGGCGCAGGTGGATCGCACAATCTGTTCGTTCCACCATCCATCCCACGCGCGAGGTTCTTCTTTTTCCATTCCATCTCCGGTGGCTTCCAGCAGCTTGGGGTCATGCCACCACCCTCCATTCGCGAAACTCTCATAGCCTTGTAGGAATCCGATAGTTGGGCCGTTCCAGAGCTGTGGGTTCGGAAGAGGACTCGAAAACACTGGAGAGGATCGTTTAATTCTAATCCGTCCATTTTCCACAAGCCTTGGGGTCCAGTCTTACAGGTGTTATCGAAATCGTACACGTGAATAGCTCTTACCTGTGGCACCGCTAAGGCGGAGAAAGAGAGAGTCAATATCATCTCACGAGCACAAAGGGAGCAACAATAACAACAATGATTCTCACCAGGAATTTCCCTATTGATAATCGACCATCGTCTCAACCCTGTAATAGTCCTTGATGGCGAACGTTGATATTCCTGCGTGAGCGACCCATTCACCTGTCGCGCCATTGTGACAGGATCGAGTCGAGCGTAACCCTCAGCAACCACTTGTTTTGCAGACCTTCTAATCATTCTGCAATTAGCATGATACTGCAGGCCATTTAAGCACTGTAGAAGTTAGTGCATCCCCACTTGTTATTGAAAAAAAGCTGTGAGAATCCTGTTCTGGATCAGAGGTGGGAGTTTTCGTGGAAATAATAATTTTGCCAGTGTTCGAAGTTTAAGGAAAACAGGTGCCGCTTGCCGCAGAACGTGACCAGGGAATCTTTTGCCGCGACTTCGGCGCCGGTTCTGATTCGGATTCTCCCAACTGCGCTCGACAGATTTGTTCAAGCTCTTTGGTGATAAACTGATGCCTGGTGATGCTGATGTTCAGCGGGAAATACTGCAGCGGACTCTCCGGCAGGTAGCGCAAGACAAGGAAGAAAATGCGTTCGATCCCTGCGTCATATGTCTGGAGCCCATCACGGAGGCCGCTATTGCGGTGCCCTGCAAGCATGCGAATTTTGACTTTCTTTGTCTGGTGAGCTGGCTGGAACAGCGTCGTAACTGTCCTCTTTGTACGTATCTGTCTGGGGCCCCATTTTACGACAGATACATCCTGACTTCCTTCCCCACCTTAGGCAAGAGCGACGTTTCCTCGGTCAAGTACGACCTCGACGGCCCCAACGGCCCACAGGTACACCAGTTACCTCCGGTTCTTCCATCTCCAAATCACACAGCATCTACAGAAACTTCTCTGCTTCCTGGGTTTTTATCCCACCGGGCCCCTCGTCGCCAGCGACGCCCGCGTAGCCCACCGTCACAGAGCCCCGACGACCCTCTCCTAAGACGGCAACACGTCTATCGCAACCACCTCTATTCCCTTCGGGTCGGCTCCAATCGCCTCTCACAGTACCGTGAACTCACCCCTGAGCTATTCAACCGAGATGAAGAGCTCGTCTCGCGCGCTCGAAAATGGATTCGACGCGAACTGAGGGTTTTTGAATTCCTCAACCCCGACCCCCCCGCAGAGGATACAAATCGAGCTCATATGGCTCGTCCCGGGCAGCAAAGGCTCCAGAATCGCCGCGGGAATAATGCAGAGTTTCTTCTAGAATATGTCATTGCCATTCTTCGTACCGTCGACATCAAGGGCAGCGCGGGACAAGCTGAAGAGCTTCTGCGGGACTTCTTGGGGAGGGCGAATGCGGCTTTGTTCCTGCATGAGCTGCAAGCGTGGCTCCGAAGTCCGTATACGTCCCTGGAAGACTGGGACCGGCATGTTCAATACGATGATACGTCGTCTCATAATGTTAGTCGAGTGCCTGAGGCTGGGGATCGTACGTCGACCCCCGTTTACAGGAACGATGGGCGCTCTTCTCGTGGACGAGTGGCTAAGCCGCGCTATACTCGACAGCCACGGTATCAAGAGAGATCTCGAGACCCTGCAGCTAGGGCAAGAAGGGTCCAGTACGCTCGGGACCGATATGTCCCTGATTAGAGTATCATCTTGAATCCACCGTTTGACGAGCTTATGAATATAAACGCCTGTATAACTATTTAGCTAATAATAATTCATCGCTAAAGATGGTATCTCAAATGATAATTACTAATGACACGGATGCAGTATAGTCGTTTCTCGTTAAATGATGTATAGATAGAGCAGGCAGAGCATATTTTCGCTCATCTTCTCCTGCCAAAACGCCCGCCTCCACGACCTTTGCTTCCGCGATTTCGGATCTTCAATGAGCGGTAGTTTGCATGGGCCTGAGGGTTGACCTTTCTCGCGGTGGGCTTTTTATTCTCCTTCTCCTTCTCCTTTGCTTTCTGCTTGGCTCGAGGCTCCTTTTCGTTGACATCTTGTCGCTGCGGCTGCACTACACCAATCGCCTCCTTCATTTTCTCCGAGAAGCTCTTACTCCTCGCAAGGGATTTTGAGCCCGCCTCGTAATCAGGGTCGTCAGAGTCCACTTCCAGCTCAGACATGGTATGAAGCGAGACATCATCATCATCCTCGAACCCATCGTCCACTGCCGCAGTGGGTTGTTGCGTTTCTGCAATCGCGGCTAGCTCATCTTCACTTTCTTCTGTTTTGTCCTCGTCCGGCTCAGGCCGCTGCTGCTGCTTGGACTTGGTCGGAATAACCGGCTTCATGCGCACCATTCGTGTAGTACGCTTCTGGCCCCTCTTCTTGAAACGGGAAACGCCGTCATTACCCGGGACTTGGCTATCGGGCACCTCGACGTTCAGCGCTGTCTGTTCCGCCTCGATCTCACGAAGAACATCCAGATCATCATCCATTCTCTCCTCCTCCATATCTCGTAATCCCTGGACCAACGTTGAGAGTCCCTTGCCGACGAACTGCGGTGGTTTCCGGACCGCAATGGGGCTCAGTCCGGTACCGCCTGTCGTAGGATGAGACGGGAGGTACTGGCCGGACGTGGATCGTTTCAAAAAGGACGGTGTAACAGATTCATCATTTAGTAGGGGGCTCGTCGTTCGGTTCTCGATGTTCGCTGCGAAAGTGGTGGTTGTGCTTTCGTCATTCTCGACCATGGCAGAATATCGCCAAGCCGTGGGCGTCGTGAAGAGCGTGGACAACATGTATTTCTTCCCTGATGATGCGGGTGTTCTTGCCCCGCGCGGACTACCGTCTTCGTCTGCCCCTTCCTCCTCTTCAAGGATCGTAGCCATTGTCCGTCGTTTCGAGGGTGTTTGCGCCGCCATGCCCTTCACACTCGCTATTCGCTGTGCCGATGGAGTCGCTGTGCTCCCGCCAGACTCGGAGAGAAGGTCGAAGAGTCCTAGAGCCTTGCCATCCCGTTGGGGTGTGGGTCCAATGGCTGTTTTTAGCGGGGATGATGACTGCATGTGTGTCGAAGGGCTGAATAGCCTTCGCAAGACGGACGGGGAATCATATGGGTCGACGACGGAAGGGTGCGAGTTTCGAGCTTTGGAGGGTGTTTCGAATGCGCCGCCCCTGGCTGATTTACGGGGGGTGGATGTTGTGGCTTGCGAGTTTTCAGGGCCATTAGGTGATGAATGTTTGCGCTTCTTAGGGCGGTCTTCTGAATCCGTATGGGATTGCTTGTCGTGCTTGGTTAATGATGCTTCGGCAGCCTTTAATCGGGAGTACTCTTTATATTTGGCGGCTGGAACAGAGACAATCAGTTCTTTTAAGGTACTCCTTGGAGCTGCTGGAGTAGTGATAAAGGCATACCAATCTCAGGAACTTTCTTAATATCACCCCGACCGGCTTTTCGTCCTCCATTCGCGGCCGCAAATTCCCTCTCCCACTCCTTTAATTCTGCGCGTAAGGTTGTTGATTGGGCCGCGATCTCCGAGACAGCGACACTGGCCATTATTGCATGTTTAACGATAAATACCAGGGTTATTATGACTGTATAGTGTTAGGGAATGCAAAGATATGGTTAAGGTCGTAAGATTGAAGAGGGCTGAGCTGGTCCTCTGGATGGTAATCCGGACCTAGCCGTTTGTTCGACAGTCCGTCGCGTGCGCGAAAATCAATTAACGCGGCTTTTTTTTTTTCAACACGGGTGACGTAGCGTGTTCGAGGGGGATCTCAAAGTTTGTCAAGAAATAAAAATCAGAACAACGTATATCAATGTTTCCAGAAGCATATAAGGCTAGAAATATCTTGAGAATTAATTGATTTCATGAGGAAAAAAGGTCTTAGGAAAATTCCTCTTCCTCAAACTGATTCCGCATATTATGGAATATGGTATAAATTACCTAGTACAGAGTATGTCATGCAGATCGATTTCGACTTCGTCTCCTCTCAGAATGCTCATATTTCTTCACGGGTTACATATACTTCAGGACATGCCCAGCGTGCAACCTTGAAAGAATATCGGAACTACCCAGCTTATTCATAGCCTTAGCCCTTATCAGCATCAGTCACAAATCTGGACGCTATCCACGATAAATGTCAGTGACGAGCTCACCCATGTCACCCGATCCTCCTGTGACATATTGAGCCTTTTTGTTGCCGTGGTATGCCTCGAGAAAGGTATACAGTTTCTAGCCAGACAATGGGCCGCAGCTGGAGTCACATCTGCCTACTTGAATACGATGATTGCGCTTGTCCTACCAACTAGTCGTGCATTATTCATGATGGAGGTCAACCGGTGCGTTTCTAGATCGTCTCGTATGGGTGATCCCGAGCTGCCCTCTCCTCCCATGAAGATACCCGTATCGACTCCAAGTTTGGAATCTGTACTAGCCGCACTCTCATGGCGCGGGACCGCTACGTTCACTCCTTTGGTCCGGCTAACAATTTGTACCTAGGTATGGTAAAGGGACTAGCCAGTGCAAAGAGTTCATCTGCAGTGGATAGCCTTGGTAGAAGAATTGAGCTTAATGTAATCAGTTTGAATCAGTAGAACACTTACTTACCTTAGGAATTGTCTGCGTAATTATCAGGATACAACCAAACCCTATTAACTTAAGTATCACGTAGGCTCAGATGGCAGTTAGCCTTCTAGCCGGTTGAACGGATTGGGTGGCGACCTCAGGCTCCGGTCCTGCGCAAGAAATACCAGTTTCCGGGTCACTCCGTTCTCCTGTCTTGCCATAGGAGTCCTGTTAAGTCACTTATGGGATCAAGCGGAGGGCGGGTGGTACGGGATCTATCATTGCGACAAGAGGGATCTCAACAATCCCGGAGGTGTGTGGGTTAAGTACTCTTCTTCCAGCAAGATCATTCGGTCATGTTTTCTGATGCTGTTTGTTTTCTATTTTTCGAAGTGATAACCGCCCTCTCCTCTATTTGTCTTTCCTCCTGAATTTGGGCTTATTAATGCTTGTCCGTGGTCTTCCGCTCCCCCTGATTGCCTTTGTGATGTGAAGTAAGGTAGTCTTGTATGCGCCTCCCTTTCAAGAATTCTAATAATGCTTATCATGAGAAACGGTCCTAGCTTTCTTCATCTCTCCTCTGGCGTCGGTATCCGTAGATCCCTCAGACCACAACGAAACCATCTCGGATCTCCGGGCTACAGAGGGAGCGGGCGGGATTCCCCTTTACAGTCAACATCGCCGCACATACGTAAGCCTTGGCCTATTTTTAAGTTTAGCGTCGGGTTCTGAGCCCCCGAGTCATTAACTGTTGCTCGCCCACCCAGATTCACGAACCATGACAGACCACACAACCTCCAGGTCGCTCTGAGTTATTATCATCATTATAATGGCAGATGTGGCCGCATCACAGCAGCTGTCGCAGCACCGTGTCCGCAAAAGACGCAGAAGGACCATAGCCTGCGCGCAATGCCGCAGTAGGAAGTTGCGGTGCGATCGCGAGTATCCCACGTGCGGTCGCTGCCTAAAGAGCAAGACACCGAGCAAATGTACATATGAGGATGGGTTTCTGTGGCAGCAGCCCAGCACTCTGCCTGTGGCTTCATCGACTCGCCCGTCCAATCAAGGTTCCACAGCCACTGCCCAGACGCACCAGGCTGATCGTCCGATTGCCCACCCGACCCCGGACTCGGGGATAAGCAGGTCTTCGGCTCGGCCTCAACCAACGTTGTCAACCGAGACGCGCCCTGTGGAGGAGAAACGGGACCGTTTCCTAGAAACTGTTTTGGGAGCCCCGAAAGCTGCGGTGAACCAAGATTACATGCATAGCACTGAGCTGCTGCAACGCCACAGACATCATCCCCCGAATCGTCGCGACTCGCATTCGTTTTCCGTCGAGGAAGAAGAAGATGATAGTCCGGCGTCTCCCTCGCAGCACCTGGATCTTTCTCCCCGGATTATGATGCGAGGTAAAGAGACCAAGACCCGCTACAATGGTTGTGGGATATTCGCCAATCTTATTGCCCAGGTATGCCCTCATAAAACTTGTCTGAGCTTTAGTATCTTTACTGTGGGATGTCCACTTTAATGCTGACTTGAGGCGTAGTTTCCGGATTTGAGATCTTTCGCGGAAGAAATTCGGGTCTCTAGCCCTCAGCTGTCTGCCCTTCGTCCTGATATGATGAGGGTTGTAAGGGGTTTATGGAAACGCGTGCCCCTGAATGAGCCTTTCCCGGGTCCAGACGCGTTATCCTTGATTGCGTTACTACCGTCTAGACGAGTAGTTGATGAATTAGTGGTACTGTTTCTGACGCATATTGAATCTACACACCGAATCTTGCATGTTCCCTCGTTCCTCAGCCAATTGGACGAGTTTTGGGCCCAAAAGGATACCTCAAGTTTAACATCTCCTGTCTTCGTCGTGCAGCTACTTCTGGTTCTTGCTTGCGCATGGAACCTGGCTGATTTTGACTCCCTTGAGCTCAAAAACGAATCTAGTCTCAAATGCTACACCGCAGTAGAATGGGTTCTTCACGCCGAGAAATGGATTGAGAACGCACATATCAAACGGCCGGATATCACCACCCTCCGTCTTCACGTGCTTTTGATTATTGCTCAAAATAGTCATGGGATGAAAAGAAGCAAGGCGTGGCTTTCTACGTCGACGCTGGTAAAGCAGGCTATGCTGGCTGGGTATCACCGCGACCCGAACCGGTATACCAAAGTCTCCCCATTCAACAGAGAGATGCGTAGGAGGATATGGGCCACTATTCTAGAGCTTGATCTTCAGGTTTCGCAGGAAAGGGGGATGCCTCCTACTATCCAAGTATCGGACTATGATACGGCCCCAGCCCTGAATATCAATGATCACGAGATTCATGAAGGTAGTGATGAGCTTCCCCCGGGCCGGCCAGTGGAAGAGATAACCGACTGCTCATTTCAGGCGGTCCTAACCCACTCGCTACCGTTACGATTGAAGGCGTGTGCTCTAATGCATTCTCCACGTATAAAGTGTCGGTATGAAGAAATTCTACGAATGGATTGGGAATTGAACCGCCACCTCTCGAGAATACCTACTTGGGCCACATCAAAACTTGACGACATTCAAGCAGAGCACAAGGTGATCTTAATAAAAGCCAGGTTAGAGGGCAAGATCGGCCTCAGCCTCTTATCCATTCACACCCCATTTGCAATTGAGGCGTCACGGGAATCACTCTTTGCACCGTCCGCGCGTACTCGCCTCGAGATAGTGACAATGATCCTTTCTACGCAGAGACGGCTCCATGAAAAGTCAAGATCACTTTCTCTCTGCAATATTGGTGACTGGACTACGCAAGCTTACTGCTCAATTTGCCAGTTACTTCATGAGGGATCAGGTAGCCAAGGTACGTGTGATGGATTTAAATCATAGGACAAGTCGTGGCGCATATGTTAACTGCTGTTCTAGATGCGTCACCTCTCTCCCTTATCCATACACTTCCGGGTCTGCCGGAATCCCTGATATCCCTAGTGGAAGTGATCTTGACTTGTCTCGAGACGCGCCTTCTTCTTGTAGTCAAAGGGGCAAAAGAATACTTTTTCATGTCCACAATTTTGGCTCTTGTGAAGACTAGGCTCTGGCCCGCGCAGGCCAACTTTTACAAACAGGAGGTTGTCGAGCGTGTTATCTTATTTGCCCAGACACTTTTTACACGGCATGCTAACTGTGTCCACCTGGGAGAGTGGGGTATGGGGAATTTCAAAACTAACCAGGTCGGTGGTATTATGGTTTTGTCTTCTAACTCTGTTCCGCGAACCTCATTTTGCTGACGTGCATTTTTTTTTCCAGGTCTTGAGCTTAAATCCAGGCCAGGGATTGGGACAGCCATTTGTTCCTGATTTCAATGTCCCACTTCCACAGGAATTTGGGGTACTCGTAAGTACAAATCAAAAACGAGGTTTGATTAAAGACCTTGCTAATTATTCTCTAGCCATCGGGGGAATTGGATCCTTTCCTTGAAGCATTTGACTGGGGTGACCTGACGGGGGTTTTCTTTTGAGTGATTCAGAGAAAGATCGTCAGCATAGAGCTCTTTCCTCAAATCTGAGTGGACGGATAATAATCTTCCAGCAAAATTGACCCATTAATAAGCAGTCATGATGCCGAAGAGATGCCCACCTATGCTGCCAAAGACCCCGAAGACTGGGGCCTCACACAGCGAGTAGAGGTTGGAGAAGGCGTCTCTTCTCATTCTGAACCTCAAACACTTATCATATTCTTAGCTACACTACGGCCATAACGGGAACTGACTTTATGCCCTTCCACCCAACGGCTTGAGTTTCGAAATCGGTATACGCGACCACCTAAACAAATTTTTGCGGATAGGCGGGCTTCGTTGGATGTTTTTGGGCCGTTGCCCTGATGGAGAGCGCTGGTGATATCGGCAACACCTGGTCGACATGACCTCCACCTCTACCATCACCGTCTACGAGACTACCTAGATCGAAATCCCCACGTACACCACTCCTGTCCCTAGCGTCACCCCTACGACTCCCAGCAGAGGCACTATTTTCACGGAAACTTCCCTTGCCAACCCAGCCCATCCCATCTTCACCGGTGCTGCTTCGCCTCTAAGTGCATCTTTCTAGACTGTTATTGGTTTCTTGGCTGGTACAGCTCTAAACGTGTTGGCTCTTAGAGGCTTGGAAGAACCTGCAGTGTTCTGGGTGTATGTTCCCACAGGCGAACACACTTTCTTCTTCTTCCTCTTGATTCAAGAATTCGTGTGCACTCCTAAACAAGACTTGCTGCATTTGAGATTGGTGATTACGGGAAGACCTGATGCGGACACTATAGGGGTCAAATAAGTTCAGACTGGACAATGTACATAATGACAAATAACCATTCGCTCCTAAGGTTTCTCTTACTGTAGGCGTTCTGAAAGAGCAGAACATCGCACTCAACTCATATAGCCATAGTTTTGAGCCACTTTGCCGTGCTTGCAGTTCTATATATCGTTTTTTTCAATTTCGTGCAACCTGGACAGAGTAGAATAAAAGGAGATTCTCCCAAGTTCAAATAAAGTCAGTACAAATCCTAATATATCCGACAGGTTATTTGAATCTTTGTGGAGATCCTGAAATCATTAAATGTTTACGATAAATTCGGTTCTACTGCAGGCTATTTATGAATAGAAAAGGCATCTTGTGGGAAACTTCCAGGTTTGATGTTCGTGTTACCATTCACACGTATCATATATTGTTATTGACCACTCCAAAATTACCTGCCAACAGATGGCTTAATTTCTTATCCTGGCCTTCTCTTCTCTCTTCCCCAATGCCAAGTTATATTTTGACTCCTTCGTTCAACTGAATCACGTCGTGTTTATCTCATCTTAAATTCGTTATCTCTCTGTTATGTTCTTGGCTCCTCTCTCGCTCAATAATTGTGGGTTTTAGGTGGGTCCGAGGACACCCAAAGGGCCCCAGCTATCGCAGCTCATTGCAGCTTGCGTGTTCGGCGACATCACTCTCTTCATCTTCTCTATGATGCAAATCTGACTTAGATATTGAATAATCTAGACAACCTGCCTCATTGGAAGTTCAAATGGCGGTGCTACTTACCTATCTATCCCATATGTACCCTCATTTCTTCCATCGTTGACTGAGCCTACATCGTCCGCCTGACCATGGCTCATTCTTCCCCGATACTTCTATTCCATACCGCATCAACGAGGTTCATTGTGCTCTTGGGCTTGGTTTTCCTGATACGCTCAGCTACTGCCGACCCATTTGATACTCAAGTATTTTCAACTACGCGAGAATATCCGCTCCCCAACCCGGGCAATATCGCAGCACATGATCCGAACATCCTAGAACACAAGAAGAATTTTTATTTGTTCAAAGGAGGCATTCATCTCCCTATTTTCAGGGCACCCAGCCTCGACGGGCCATGGGAGAAGCTTGGTACCGTCCTTGATGGGCCGAGTATCATCCAGAAAGGCAATCGCAGACGCCCCTGGGCACCTACAACAATCGAGTGGAACGGCCGCTTCTACTGCTTCTACGCTATTAGCCGACGTGGGAAACGTAACAGCGCCATTGGGGTTGCGTCGTCGGACTCTCTCGAGCCTGGTGGCTGGACGGACCACGGGTCTTTGATCAATACGGGGACGGGTCCGCGGTCCGGGCTGTACCCATTTAACGTATCGAACGCGATTGATGCTTCGTTCATCGTGGACTATCAGGCTGGAGAGCCATATTTGTTGTACGGAAGCTACTGGGATGGGATTTTCCAGCTCGCGCTTGCGGATCATCTCCTGTCGATTAAACGTCCCAGAAACCCGGACGTTAATCACCTTGTGTATCTACCGGGCCCTACGCGCAAGCCCCAAGAAGGCTCGTTCATGAGCTACAGCCGGCCTTATTATTATCTTTGGTTCAGCTATGGGAAATGCTGCGAGTTCGAACCTGGGTTCCCGTCGAAGGGAGAAGAGTATGTTTTCAGAAAGCAACTGGTGGATTTAGATATGCTGATGTGGACATGTGAATAGATACAGCATTCGTGTTGGAAGATCTACGAGTATTCGCGGCCCCTTTTTAGATAAGGATGACCGCAGTCTTCTTAAAGGGGGTGGCACTACTGTATATGGGTCCAACCATGGGATTGTGTACGCTCCAGGTGGAATTGGCGTTTTACCCGCTACCATCGATCATCCCGATATCATGTACTACCATTATCGTGAGTGCTTAGTCCGATGTTGTGATGGGAGGTTCTAACATATTCCAGTCAATACCAGCATCGGCTTTGGCCATAGTGTGAGTGTTCTTTCCGTGGATGTACCATAGTCTTCTAACAAACCGTATAGGATGCACATTTGGGTTGGAATTATATTGACTATGTGGATGGATGGCCGGTTCCTAGGTATGTTGATATCTACTTTAACGTAATTTATATGAAAGCTGATATAGTGTATAGACCACCTGAAAACCACGGTTCCGGTCTCCGTCCCAGCTGGTCGCTGAAAAGGCTCTTTGTCTTGTTGTGTATGTGTTGCCTGGCCACGGTTCTTTTCTATAAAGGGTTTCTTGGCCGTAATATGATGATCCCTACCGTGTTCCTCATCGCCTGGACACTTGTCTGGTTTTTCCATGCCTCCACCGCACTCGACTCATAGCGCTGGCGCTTTCTAAAGTGCGTTGAGACATATAGACGTGTTCATCTTTGTGCAGATTTGAGAATATTTGATAGATATATACCCATTATAAAGATGGACTAACGATTTGCTTAATGAAAAGTGTGTCTAGGGTCCTTCCTGGCAAACTTTGATCTGCTTGAGTAATGGGTCCTGCACCTACTGCAGTCGCTAGTTGGCTCGCTTCTGAACCCAATTCATTGACCCCAACTATTTGCATTTCTATTCACGAATTAGATTAGAGAGAGGCGGGTATATTTCCAGCCTGTTGTCTATCAATTTCCTCTTGCGCAGCTTTGTTGGCTCTCTGCCACATTCGAATGCGCCGTTGATGTCCGCCACTGAAATTATCTACCCATGCGTGGTCGAACGGAGGTAATCGCCTTCCAGGTTGTCCCTCTCCGGGTTCGCCAGCTAACGATCGGAGTTGTTCAAAGTACTCCTCGTAGTCGGGGTTCACCATCAGAAACCCCGATCCGTCACCCTTTACCGCGATTCGATCTATTTCCCACTGCTGCTGCGTCTCGAGTGGTGGTAGTCGTGCCTTTCCTGCTAGCACGCGTGCAGCTGCGACAGCTTGCCATTCGAAGACTTTGAATGTCAGCCCTGCGCCGACCTAGAATTCTGTTAGCCAAAACTCGTCATTTGGTGAAGTGTCGGAGGGGGTTACTGAACGGGCCTACGTACGGCGCCTAAGAAAACCAGAGAGGGATCCCGCTGATGGAAAACATGCAGGTAAAGATCTGGAATGCGATTGTTGCGGATCGGAATATCACGTAGGAACGGTAACGTCCACGTAAATCCCGTTCCAAAGATGAGATAGTCGACGTTCGTGATCGAGGTGCCATTTTCGAAGTACACTGTTCGAACCCCATTGTCGCTGGAAACGTGTGAAATTGGCGGTCGCCTCTCGATCTTCGGGTGCTTGAAGGCCTCATCGCCGAAATAGATGTTGTACTTGCCGCGCACGACCGCGTAGATAGGCGACCTGGCTGAATCGATAAGACTAACTGCCGTATCTGCGGCAGAAACGGACGCGCCGATAGTGACGACCCTCTGGTTTGTTCAGCGGCTGGTGCTTTATTGATCGGGATGGAAGATTTTATGATGTGCTTACTTTTCCTCGGTACTTCTCGGGGCCTCGATACTGTTTCGCATGGAGCACGCTTTCCGGATACCGCTCTGCGAACTCCTTCAACCCAGGAATGACGGGTACGTACGGCACCGAATAATGCCCGGAGGCGACTACCAACGCATCAAACGTTTCCGTCCACCAGTAGTCTAGATTTCCAGCCTGGCCTGCGCGACGCAGCGTCAAGACCCACGTGTTCGTCTCGGGATCTTTCACCGCGCTCTCAACGGTGGTGTTGTACTCGACCAGGTCTTGGTAACCATTCCGATTGAATAGATCCTCGATGTACTGACAAATGACAGAGTGATGTCGGAACGGCGTCTCCGGGCCATGGCGTTCAATAGACCAAGCCGAGCGAATCTCGGCAATGCGCTCCTGCGAGTACTCCATGACAGACGCTTCGACATTCGTCTCCAGCAGCGGGTAGATATGCGAGTCCGCGTAGCGATGCACCGATGCCAGAGAAGGGGCATATCTAGGCAGGTTATCCGGAATGTCCACAGGTGCGTCCGCCGTCCGCGACGAGAGCCGCTCAATGTCTAGCGAGACCGGTGACGGTTCATTTTTTCTCGATACCCTATCATATATGCGCCAATTAGGCTACAATTCGTGATGTTGCTTCAAGGGTTGGGAAAAGCCATACCAACACCCTCCGGCCTTCTCTTGCCTCTCAAAAACACGGACAACGTCAAATGCCTTCTCTTGCACCAAAGCATCTACCGCAATGGCGCCCGATGGACCTGCGCCGATAACTGCAACGCGCTTTATCGGTGACATTGCAACTCGGCTTCTCCTTTTCGGTTGTCTCTACAAGCCGTGTGGGCTTTCCAAGGCATAAAAAATATTTCTACAGTAAGCTCGCGTTTCTGGATCCCCACCTCTTTAAAGCACTGTGGGGTATACAGATAGACCATGCCACCCCAAGCTTATCTCGTGGCTTTTGGGAGAGGTTTTTCTTGGTGCTGATGTTCTAAGAAAATGATTGGTTAGCAGAGAGGATAATTACCACTAGCGGGCATTGTCACATTGACTGGTCAAATCACATCATTTTGGGGTATTTTTGCCATCAGGGCTGCTGTTATTGGTTGGGATATGGGGATGTTGATGGTTGATACTTGCGGAGAAGGTGTCTAGCTCTTGAATGAATTATTCTTATCATATTTTAAAGTGAGGTTTTATCCGATATAAGAAGATTATACGATCTGACTGGTTGCTTTAAGCATAATTCAAACAGATCTGCTTTACGCTTATCTACCTACCTAAGTATGGAGAGGTCCAAACTGGGTTAGAGTTGTGGAACACAATCTGTAATCCGTCGGTGTTATCTGGTATTTTATCTTATCGGCCGACTGGAAAATCACGCCAAAATTATGATGTTATTGCAAAATTAATGACATAATCGGTCATAAGAAGCTTCATAAGAGGGACAAAACTATAGGGAAGAGCAGCAGTCTTTTAGGGGAACTCGGGATAGTAGAAGTTGATTTTGAAAGAGAGGTCAAAGTAAAGAATCATATTTGCTACTAATTGAGGCTGGGATTGACCAGGAAATGTGTACCATCTGGACTCTGCTCTCCACATGGCTGAGTACCTAGGTTTTTTCTAACCCTAACTCTGCGCAAGCCTCGATTACAGGATGCTTTCTCTGACGTGCTCCAAGGGTTACCTAGTACAGAAGCTTGAACTTCGCTCGATTAATTATTGAAACGTATAGGTAAAGTTCAATGTACCTGCAGTGCGGGAGATTCCACAATGACGTCCAAAGCTCCTCAGCATTTTGAGTTACACTCTGCTTTCGTTTGTAAGGAGGGGTATAAATATCCCAGAGCCGCAATCATGAATGGAAGGAAATGACGCTGCGAGGTTTAGGCTCACTTGATTTTGTGCCATCAGAGAAGCTTTAACTATTTCGGACGATAGATAGTTTTTCTCTATTGGACAACGGCCTAGTAAGCCTTGCATTTCACAACGGCTGCGGTTCGAGGGAAGAAAGGCGATTGCACCTTAGTCTGCTATTGGATAATTTGCTCGCACGAGCAGATAAGGTATTTAGTCCTGTGGTGCCATCTAGAGGGATTGTGAGGGGATTGCTATACCTGAGGGCTGACATGGGGCGATGGGATCGAGTATCTCGCCGTGCTGGCTCTCGGATTCGCATTTCTTGATAATACTTTGGTATCTAGAGAATTGATTTAGTGTGTTCGTGATGAGAAAGTGAGAATCTAAGATGGAAGAAGTCATCTGACATTGTGTTGCTTTCACGTGTTGTAAGATGGCTTCAGGAGTGACTCCTTCAGCAAAAAAAGAAAGAAAGAAAGAATCCCACTCCAGTTCTCAATATTTACAGACATTGACCTTCCCTTCCTTCACCAAGTGAGGCGGAGTGAGCAAATTCTGACTCTCTGAATGTTAATCCTTCTAATTAGAAATGTTCCATGTGCACATGTTGAATCCTTTCGCCCCCTATGACGCAGTCCAAATATCTCTTCCTGTTTTCCAGCTTTCCATCCTAGAGTTTCACCCCGTGTCTCGCCAGTTTCATGATACTCTGGGTATACTTGGGCATTGCCTTTGATCTCAGAATTATTGGTGGGTATTCTTAAGCACAAGTGCTATGGTACCAACCTGAAGCATTTCCCATCACACAACTTTGAATACGGTAAAAGCCTGGAGCATTCCTCATCGCAGAAACATCCCGTGCCCAAAACGTACCAGTGTGATATTATATCATCATCTACATCCTCAATCACACTAGCCAAGAAACCTCAAGAACCCCCTGACCAAATACCGACTCGAGCTCGGCATTCACGCTCAATAACCGAGGCTGGCACCTCTCCAAATTGGATTGGAACTTCTCTTCTCTTTGAACAAGCCTGAGGCCCTTGCTTCGTGTCCATGTGCCTGAAAGTGTGTTCGTTTATTCTGACGATCTTCAGTCTCACGATGCCTTACCATCGCGGAGGACCTGGGTAGACATCCCAGCTCATGGCGAACAGAACATGGTTTCTCTGCATCATCCAACCTTTTGGATGACCACGAATCTTTTTCTACCTAATTTTGATCTAAAAGAACGAATTTGTGGCAATAATTATTCCAACAATTTCGAGCATCATCTCTAGCCTCTGTAAGGGTTCACAAACAGATTGATGTCTCCACCTCATGGGCAAAGGCTTGATTCAACCTCGTTTCAACCAGGCACTATCAGTTTCGATATCATCATCTCGCAAGCTTATCTCTTCTCGAAATCAGTTTATCGCCATTGCCTAAAGGGATGACCTTATCGAGGGATATTTTTATAGAGTTTGCGTGGGAAATCTTGACCACGTTTCCCTCTCCGTCCTTCCCAAGGAACCCAGACTGTGGATCAGGAGCAACAACAGAACGCCGAGGACGCGTTTACAACCATCAGTCCATGATGATCAACGCTTCTCAAGGCGGAAAGTGATAGACGATCTACCGCTTTCTCAGTAAATATTGAACACAAATTGTTCCTTGCGAGACTCACATCGTAAGGTGAAGTTTGATTGTGCTTTTTATTCACTAATAATGATATGTTTTGACACCAAAGTTGTGAGGCGGCTGAAGTCTTTAAATCGACTTTAGCCTTAATCAGCCATCACCGAGTAGTTATCTTTCTAACAGCCAAGAGTGGGCGCGACTCTAGGAATCAAATTCAGGACTGAGGAGTAAGAACAATCATCCATATTTCTGGAAAAGATCTGCCACACTCGAGTTGAAGAGGATCCAGATCCTAGAGCGTTTTACGTGATGTTAGAGCTCCACATCTGAACCATGGCAAGGATTCGAGGATCATCACAGTGATCGGCAGTTGTGATAATTTTTTGAGCACAAGCCCGCTTACGCTGGAACAGCCGCGGCCACACCATTGTATCCCTCCGCCTCTCTCAACTGACCCCTGTTTTTTTGACGATCGGTTAAACCCCGATGGGCAATGGAAACCCGAGGAGAATACTCTGGAGTATCAGAACATACCTCACCTCCTACGTTCACAAGTAGTTCTGCACCCATTCCCAAGGTTGTGAAATCCAAATCACACCCTCTCCAGCACTCTTCAACAAGGGTCAAGATAACACCATCGCGAGCATTCCCCGGGTATTTCTGAAGACTCAGCGTTGATGATACCATTATGGAGTGGGACCAGGAAGGGATCGTCTTAATGGTGTCATAAATCGAAAGGTTCGTCATCCGAGCCCTAGATCAGGAACATAAATCACGCCATGATTTGCACCGGCACTTATCACAAGTTTAGTCCTACCTAGGTATTCGCACCGAACCGAGTACCTTTCAGGTGAGAAAGTCTGGGCTTCATGTCTCCACATCTAGGCGTTTCATGGAATAAACTCATGAAGCAGGCATTGCATGCCGAACCGCAGCCCTGTTTTGATCCTTCCAAAGCTGCACCCTGGTGACCTTCACCAACGCAGATGGCGTCAACTCGTTAGTGCCAATCTATAAAGGAAGCTCAGAATCCTCCTGCATCACTTGCTTCTCGTTGCTCATTCTTCAACCAACTCTCAGCTTCTGCTCATACTGACCGAATCTGGCATTTCTGGTCTGAACAGTTCGCCTGTGCTTTTGTCTTTCTTTATAATCTGACATTCACTCAATCCATTTCGTTTTTCATTTCAAAATGAAGTCCTACGGTGCTGTTTCGCTGGGCATGCTGGGCTGTGCCCTCGCCCTGCCAGCTCCCAATTTCCCCTTCCCCCATTGGGGAGGCGATCACGGAGGACACGGAGGATTAGGCGACCTGCCATTCCCTATTCCAACAGGTTTGTTCCCTACTGGCCTGTTCCCTACCGGCCTTCCTACGCCTACCGGAGGGTTCCCATTCCCTATCCCTACGGGCGGCGACGACGAAGGATCGGGCGGCTGGCCATTCCCTATCCCAACCGACCTGTTCCCTACTGGCCTCCCTACGCCTACCGGAGGGTTCCCGTTCCCTATTCCCACCGGCCTATTCCCTACGGGCGGCGACGACGAGGGTTCGGGTGACCTGCCATTCCCTATCCCAACCGACCTGTTCCCCACTGGCCTCCCTACGCCTACAGGAGGTTTCCCATTCCCAATCCCCACCGACATTCCCACCAAAACCGACGCAGAGAAGCGCACTTTCGGAAACGGTGATGGACTGAGCGACCTCTTCCCGTCCGGTTTCCCTAACTGGGGTGACCTCTTTCCCTCTGGCTTCCCTAACTGGGGTGACCTCTTCCCCACCGGTTTCCCGGGACACGGCGGACACGGCGGTGATGAGGGTGGTTTCCCTTTCCCCTTCCCTTTCCCTACTCCCACACCTACCCCTACCGCCTCCGCCGTTCCTTTCGCGGCGTAAATGAGTTCCAACGGTGAAAGTCGCATGACGACACTGCTGGTCGGTAGTTGTGTGTGAGAGGGCAGGGTTGATTTATGACCTTTTGTTTTCGGTGAGGATGTTTGCTGTTACTTGACTGCGGATGCTGAGCCAGAGGGGGGTATTTAAATATACGTGGTCCAGGTCACTTTTAGATACTACTCGAGTATACTTTGTATCTAGCCTTCATGACAATAAATGAGCTTGGCCATATATTTTTTTGGTTCTTTTTTATCTACGCGTTAACTTGGTCAAATAACAGACATAAATCTTTCTATAGAGCTTTCCACGTGGTGTATCATGTGGACCCCAGAGCTAACTATGGAAAGGTCCGACATTAACGTTAAGTTCTATTTAGGTTTATTTATTCTGGAGTTCACCAGTTGCACCAGGGGAGGTTCACAGACGCCGCTTCCAAATGCATGGAACACGCGCGCAACCATGAGACCGGATAAGCTTATAGCTCGAGAAGCTCTGGTTGTCCTGTCATGAAGCCTGGTTGGAGAGAAAGAATCAAGGTTGGCCCCGAAAAGAGGCAAATCCGGGGTGTCGGCATGTGGAGTGAGCAGCAGAATGCCCCCCGGGGGGGGGGGGGGGGGGGGGGGGGAAACGCCCTGAAGCCCCACTGAGAAATTACTGTCGGTGAGGTTATGTGGGTAGAATCTGGTGATGAATCTGGGGGCTTGAATTTGGGGCTCTTCCTATCAATGGGAACTCAGACAATAAAGATTTGCCGATGCGGGAGGGTACTTTATTCATTGGTGAAGATGGTAGGAAAGATCAATTGCCGTTATTAGGTGTTGCAAGCATGAAACATTAAGATTATTTTTTTTAGTTATAATTTAGCAGGTAGGATTTATTACTACCTAGGTAAGTATAGAAAATGTTTCCGGTCTTGCCGATTTAAAAATTTCTGCGTTCTACGATAGAAATAGCTTCAAATATACATGATACTCAACTGTGTTAAGGCAACAACAGCCTAGAATATACCTAAGTACTCTACTCGGTCGCAAGTGGTTTTCAAAGCTGAAAGCATCGAGTTTACCACTCATTGAGGAAAAGGTTCATTGGGCAATATATGAAATGCATTCGATTCGAGTAGGATATATATATATATGCAGATAGCCCTAAGTCAAGCCTTTTCTCTCTTACCAGAATTAATCGAGGTTCCACCGTGTTTCGTTACGACGATAGATCTTTTATATACTTCCTATCCCTGGGAGACGGGATTATTATAGACTCCCTGCAACAAGCTAGTACTAAGCCTATGAAAATTTAATTTACTCTTAAATGACCATTTCGGACTCATGAAGCCATCATAGTCTCTGACAAAAGGTCAATAGACACAACCCAAAAAAAGTCAGTAACCATAAACCTTAAACCCCGTAGTATCAAACTGCATAAACCGCCTGAACAATCCCAGTCACAGATTGAATAAGCCCAAAAATCAACGCCAGCACCAGAGCCAGCACTGCAATCCAAAACGTATACCGCTGGTTCGGCTTCCGTTTGTCCAAAATCCACTGTCGGAGCGTGGTGGGCTCTGTCCGGTCATACTCATCCTTTAGCTCCAGCAGTCTTGGGCCCCAATAACGATATGTTCGAATATCTCGAGGGGCGCGGACGAGGAGTCCCGCTTCGAGGTCGATGTTCTCACGGGTTTGCGCTCGTCGGACCCATTTGCGGCATTCCATGTGGGATGCGGGGAAGAGGAGAGCGAGTGTTCGTGCGGTTTCCTCGAGGAATCCCGAGGGGAAGATTGTGCTATTGAAGGAGGCGTTAGTAGTTGTTTTCGACACTATGGAGAAGCCAACGTTCTGTGGGGCAGAGGGACCGGATTGAATGGAGGATACCTATCTGCGCTGTATTTGTAGTTCTGAAGGAACGATGCCAGGTGGAAGATTTTCAGCTCCTTCTGGGTCTGATCGGTCATGAGGGAGAGGTGATCCTGGAGATTGTCCGTCCAGACAATGTCGAACCCCCCAATCCGCTTTAGGTTGTAGGCATTGAACGCGAGCGGGAAGGGAGGCACATCGGGAATCTCCTGTCTCTCGGGAAAGATACCAGCGATATACTCCTGGAGAGTCTGAGTGTTCTTCCATTCATCTACAGGAGCCATCAGCCAGAGTCCAACGGCGATCTCGATCGCATGGTCGGCAGACAGTGGCGTGGGCCCTAGCCAGTCCCAAAGATCGTTGTTGATTTGGGTTAGCAGTTCTGCGCGTGAGATCCCAGAGCGCTGGCGTACATAGTCGATCAGATTGAGCAGGTCCCGGTGAGTCTTGAGGTTTAAGCCGTGGACCTCAACTAGGACGCGCTGGGCGAGATAATATTCAATGAACGCGTCGGCAGACTTTACGTCGCGCTCTGAAGTGGATGTCCACAGCGCAGGGAGCAGCCTCCCCTTGAGCAGTTGCTTTTCCTGTGAATTAGAGGGTTTCTCGCTCAACGGCCACTGAAGTGGGTCTACAAATGTGGGAGTCCCAGAGGGGCTCGAGTCCTCCATATTTCAACACGCAGACATTTGAACAACTCTATCTTTTTTTACTTCACGACTTGGGGATATCTTGGAAGAGTAGCCTGTTTATTGAAGGTCATGGCGTAATCGCGGACTCGCGAGGCTGGCGAGGCTGTGTTGAGGATGGCGAGGCTCACTGGTCAGGTGTGTTGAGGGGTTACGAGGGCTTCACGTCGGGCAACGAGTTGGGATTTTGACTTAATCGGAGAGAAATGAACGTCCTTGAAATAAAAAGAAATACAAAGAGTATACCTACGGTAGTACCTAGTAGTTTCTCTATATCGTGATGGGGTTGGAGGGTTGTTTTCTGTATGTTTGTTTGGAAGTCAAACTGCGGAGTCCAATTCCCGTAGTGTGTCAAGTCTCGACTTCGTATATGGCGCCGTCAGCACCAGTCATTCCCATCGTCAACAGAAGCTGGAATATCCACGCCAAAGTGCAGGTCGAGGAGGAAAATTTCATTTCCTGGGCGATTGTCTGTCTTGTGTCCTAAGACACCAAGACTCCAAGAAACTCCAGAACACCGACTACCACTCAAAAAATGGGTAATAACACTTGGTAGTAGTAATACCAAGGATCAGGGATTGGTGGGAGAATCTCTATCGAACCAATCGCCACCAGCATTCTTCCTCTCTTGGCACCCCCCTGTCATGACGCAGTTTGTTTTCTGGCTCTCAGTCTTGGAGAGCGGTATCCGACCGCAATGGAGGTTTCACTTACTCCACCACCAGCTCATTCCGAGTCGGGGATTGGTGTTACGTTGAATATTTCCGGAGCAAGGTCAACTTTCTGGGCCTGTGAATCTCAGACCAGTGGTAATTAATCAGACTCCTAGATAGGTACTCATAAGAAGTGGTAAGTGGTGATAGGGAGACCTTGCTTCAAGTTTCAACGTCATTAAGGGAGTGTTTTTGAAGGATCCTCACTGATCATAATGGATTTTGCTGGCAGATCCCACCCTCTCATCCCGCTGTTGATTGGCTGATAGTGCTTTGATCCGTTCCTAATCTAAGCCTAATGTGGTTAGACCTACGCTTAGAAGATCAGAGAGCGGCCCTGTTGGGGAAAGCGCGACCCAAGGCAAGCCGGGGGGTTTCCTCTTGGGGAAACTAACTTACCCCTGAATAAACCGGGATGCAAAACTAGCGTATTTTGCTGCAGAAATTGAGAAAAACACACTATGGAACCATACAGACACAAACACCCCAGTCAAGACTCAAGACCCGAGGTGGGAAGAGGGAGAGGAGAAAATACTAATCTCCCACTCACAATCTCCCACAAGATGAACCAATGCTCATCGGCTAGTGTGATAGGTTAAAAATAATCTGACCCAGGAGACAGACTACCTAAACCAAGGTAGCTCAATCTCTAATCATTTCCAATCCTCCCTAAGCTGCTTCGAAAACTAAAATAAAACGATTAATTAAACCTAGAAAAGCCATGCTTTTTTCACTCTTCCGCTCTCTTCTTCTCCCCCCTCCGCCCCGTCTCCATCGTTCTTCGACGTCTCCCTCTCCCTCGAACGAGTGGGCATCCATTCCTCGTGCGGCTTGAATCGCACATCCATTCCTTTTTATCCTCCCACGACCTGTCGCTCCCTCAGGGCTGTCCCCCCTACCAAACAGAATCATCAAAAAGCCCCTTTATTGTTGTCTTATCTCGATAGAAGGCACCGACTAACGCTCTTTCCGTCGCCCACGACCCTCGTTTCTCCGAGACCTCTTCCTCACGAAGACACTCAGTCTTGGGGAGTGGTTGTTTCCACCCCCAGCGAGACCAATTCGTCGTTCACAATGTCCTTACTTTACATTTCCACCCTCCTTCTTACCACCATCAGCTCCGTCGTTGCCCAGACGTTCACAAACTGCAACCCTCTCAACCGCACTTGTCCAGCAAATCCGGCCCTAGGCACCTCTCACACATGGTACCTGAACGAAACCCTTGATAGTGTGATCTGGGAAAGCACGGGGAACGGTGACGTCAACTACAAAGAGGATGGAGCCGAATTCACGATCGCGAGCAAACTGCAATCGCCCACTATCCAGTCCACTTTCTATATATTCTTCGGTATCGTCGAGACCCACGTCAAGATGGCCGCAGGCAAGGGAATCGTGAGCAGCGTGGTGATCCAGTCGGATGATCTAGATGAAATCGACTGGGAGTGGGTTGGGTCCAACACCAGTGAAATCCAGACCAATTTCTACGGAAAAGGCGTCGAAGAATACACGAATGGTAAATTTTTCCACATTGACGATGCTGCGTCGGAGTTCCATAACTACACCACATACTGGGACCAGGACAAGCTGGAATGGTGGCTTGATGGCAATCTTCTCCGCACCCTCAACTATGCCGACGCTCATAGCGGCACTCGCTTCCCGCAAACCCCCAGCAATGTCCGCATCGGTGTCTGGCCGGCGGGTGACCCTAAGAATGCAAAAGGTACGATCGAATGGGCCGGAGGTGAAGTTGACTATGATGCTGGCCCATACACCATGACCGTCAAGAGTGTTCGCGTGCACGATTTCCACACGGGCAAGGAGTATTCTTATGGAGATAAGTCCGGCACATGGCAGAGTATCAATGTTGCTGAGTAAGTTCTTTCCTCCCTAGCCCCCCTTCCCCCCCGGGGAGCGTCCCTATAAGTACAATATGCTAATTTTTGAGTAGCGGCAACTCGACAGTATTGGAGGAACTGAACAAGCCACCACCGAAGTCTCTAGCACAGAAATGGGCTGAGTTGCCAACGGGTGCGAAAATCGGAGTATACTGCGGTTCTGCCGCCGCCGGAGTTCTTCTTATCGCTGGATTCATCATCTTCTTCCTTAGGCAGCGCAAGAAGGGTCGCCTGGAGCACGCCCTCGACGACGCCAAGTGGAACACTGAACGAACTGAGATGAACAACTTCCAAGCAGACTGGAAACAGAGCGAATGGAAACACAACGGCGGGTACCAGAAAGTCAATTAGAACGACTTTCTCATTTCGAATGTCCTGCTCAAACAAATGAAAACACACAGATGATATCTCTGCATCTACGACAATACCAAGTAAACAAACGGAGAAAAAAAGACTAAAGTTTCAAAAAAAAAAAAGGACAGAAAGAAAAAAAAAAAAACGCCGTCTCGTTCTTGAAAGCCTCGTTTCCCTCTTTACCGCTCTACGCCCGTAAGGGCGTCATCCCTCGCAGTTTTCTTTCATTTCGCGTGCATGTTGCTTGCAGAGACAAAAGCAAACTAGCCTTGCGCCGGCTTTGCTGGTCAACGTCGCGCAGGGGACTGGTTCCTTGTCCTACAAAGCTTGAAGGCGTTTGGTTGTTGTTGTAGTAGAATAGCCCTCCCCTTGGACTCACGACTTGATTCACATTTGCTTTCCTTTCTCCCTCTTTTGCTCCTCCATAGCAAATATCCGGGTTCCTGACCTCTCCCGCTTTGGTGTCATGTTCATATCCTGCCTATTTCTCTTCTCTCTCTCTATCTCTATCTCTCTCTCTGTGTGTGTGTGTGTGGTCACGACTGCAGCTATAGTCTTTTTACTGTATATACCATCAATACCGCTCTCGCCTGCCTCATTTGGAAGCTTATTTTCTTGGACTTATTTGCTCTTTGATCTTTGGAATATATCTCACTATAATTTCTTTTGACTAGACAACCCAGTCCTTTTTCAATCTTCTTCTTTTCTCCTAGATTTGTTTTCCGGCTGTTTTCGGGATACCCACCGGGGTGCTTTGTTATCTCAATCTAAGCCTGTACCGGAATCCCGTCATGCCAACAACCATCTATCTGGTTCATTTATCAAGTCGGTAACCGGCATTCATCGGATTATAAACGAGTCCCTTAAACATCAACGTTCAATGAACTAGGCTCCACCAACTAGCAGCCCCATTTGCTATAAATATCTTTTTTAAAATAAGAAACATCCACCAGGACCACCCAAGAACTACTACCTAACATACCACCCCAGTAGCGCAACGTTCTCCTGTTTTCATTAATCTCCCTTTTTCAGGAGTACGTACGTACCTCTCTCAAATTTATTGCTTTCACTCACTCACTCACACATCCAACCGACCCGGCGAAGGAGGCACCCTCCCACTCTCCCAATCCCTCATCTCCCTCCCCAAGTCAAACTCAATCACCCCACCATTCACCATAACATCGTCATGTCCGAACCAATTCTCCGTCCACGGCTCCCCGTTGATCCTGACGCTCTGCACGAAGTAGCCCTCCTCTAGACCCGTCGCGGTGATCCGTAGCGTTTTGTTGCCGTTCACTGTCATATTGAGATCAGGGAACCAGGGGGATGAAAGGAGGTAGATTGGTTGCGTGACGATCGGGTAGATGCCGAGAATTTGCCAGAGGAGCCAAGAGTTCATGGCCCCTGCGTCGCTGTTACCGGGGATGCCGTAGGGGGCATCTTTGAAACTGTGCGCGGTTGGTATGTACCTAAATTAAGTGCGAAGGTGGTGGGTAGGTGGGTTGGGGAGAAAGGGGAAGTGTGGATTAGGTGCTGTGAAGCGGGCAGAGGGTAGGTAGGGGAGTGGGAATACATACTATTGGTAGGCAAGAGAGCGGGACTGAAGGACACTTTTGGATTGTTTGTTGATGTAGTTGTAGAGATAGGGTGTTGCGAAATCGGGTTCGTTACTTGGGTGAGGTTAGGTTTGGTTCTTTGATATTGGAGGAAAGGGGATGGGAAGCTTACCCGATGTTCATGAGGGTTGTGATTCCTGCTCCGTTCATTCCGAGGGGTTGGACGGATGTGTTTGGTTTGAACTATTCAGGTGTCAGTTTGGGACTGGCTCTATTTGGAATGGAGAGGTATTCAATTCACCATGAGGTCGAGGCGTGATTCGAATGTTTCGACACCGCCCATGAATTCAATGAGCGTTTCCATATCGTGCGGGATCACGAACGAGTATTCTGAGATGGATAAATTAGCATTTGTATGGATGCAGTCGATGGATAGCCGCTCACCCCATGGTACGCCCTCGTAAGTATAAGAATGCCACTCGCAGTCGTAACAATAGAGCGGATCATAGCCAGAATTGTTAAAGGTGCCATTTGAGAATTTTGGTGCTAGAAACCCGGTGAAATTTAAACTCTCAACCTCCGGATTCCAGATATTCTGCCATCCAGCAGATCGACGAAGGTACTTCTCCCCATCGTCCGGCATTTCGCCTGCCGCCACCTGGCTCAGTGCAAAGTCATTCAGGCTGTACTCGACTGTACGAGAGATACAGCGTGTGCTTCGGTCTTGTGAAACATATCCTAACTCCAGCCAGTCGACCAAGGCTCCGCGGCCCTCCTTGGTGCTTGCGGAGAAATCGGTTGGGTCGAAGGTATTGTAGGGAACAACTTCGGCGTCGGTCTTCATTGCTGAGTACCCGTCAGTCCAGTTAATCGCGCCGCGAAGACCCTTGACGTATGCATCTGCGAGCATATTATCCGCATCGGAGCCGCCTTGGACCAGGCCATTCCAGTTTCCTGATCGTCCATCCGGCATAAAACCTTGGTGCCTATTGGTGCGTCAGTTCAGGGTCAACCCAATCATTCCTGCTATGCTTACCTCCAAATGTCGATCAAGCCCCTAATCATCGATTCGTAATATGCAGGCTGGAATATATGGTAGAAACTGACTGTACAGCGAAATATGTCCCCTGGACTAATCACTATCTGTATGAAGGTCTGGAGAGGCACCGTGGTACTTACATAGCGTGTAGAAATCATCCCATGACGGCTCGTCTGACTGCCAGAGGGGATTCTCCCCGGTCCTATCAGAGGGCATGAGGTGCATAAAATAGAGGGAGCTGTACAGCAGCCTCACATTGGTCATATTAGCGGTCTTATCGAGGGGCACCTGCATCTTACTGAAAACGTCCTGATTCCATTCCTTGACTGCTGAGTCCACCGATTCCTTGAAGCTCCATGACGGAATCTCAGACTTGATATAGGATTGTGCCTTTTCAACTGATATAAAAGAGATTCCAACTCGGGACATAATTTGGGATTCTTCGCCAGATTCCCAAGTGAAAAGCGCGCCTACACGGTCATTCATTGGTCCAGATGTTACTTTGTCAGACACATTCCCGTAAACTGGCTGACTCATTTGCCCATTCGCGAGACCTTGGTATCCTCGCATTGGGTCGGTATTTTTCCCACTGAAGACCCGGGCGCTGGTAGGTGCTGTGACGAATTCGCCGTAGAAATAGACCGTAAATGGAGCGCCTGTAGTTTATTAGCATAGCGTACATTGGGCGGGAATAGCAGACACGCACCGTTGTTCCAACCACCAACGTATGTACCATATCCGGTATAAGAACGCCCATCATCATGGATTTGGATTTCTCCACCAACATAGAATTGGCTATTAGGATCACCTGGTGACCCGGGGAGGTACTTGATTATTGAGTGAGTGCCAAATCTCCAAGCTTAGGGAAATCCAGTGCATACATGCGACACATCAACCAGAACATGCTTTTCTCCTTGAGGAAAGGTATACTGCATGATCCCGGCATGACGGGAGGCGGACAGTTCTATCTGTACACCATTGTGCAGCTGTGATTTGAAATACCCAACACTAGCCGTGTCTTGGCCAACCTATTGGTGTGTAAGCAGGTAATTAAGGACAAAAAGCCCATGTTCAAGACGTACCCTGGGTTGACTGTATGTTAAATTATCAAGTATATTGACAGGAGGAGCGACTGATGTGAGAGGCATCTGTGGAATAATTCCGTACTTGGGGGCTCCTCCAGTGCCGCTTTCGTGCATCATAGCTATATGGAAAAATCATGAGATAGATTCATGTCCTTGGATCAGAAATACCTACTAACAGCGGTCACATTGCCGTCTGGAGTCCAGCCTCCATTCAAGACGGCTATACTCCAGTTCGTCGCGGTCGTGTCGATTCCCACCTTGGCCACCCCAAAGGGTCGAGCACCACCGACAAAGATATCTCCTCCTCCATACCCCTGTCCGGGAAACGGACCCTCAGAACCTATCAAGGGATTCACATATTGAGAGTAGTCGACTTGATTGGCCGCGATGATAAGGCTTGGCAACCGCAGAAGCAGTATACTGGCAGGAAAAGTTAGGAATCGCATAGTTTAGATGAGGGTAGATGAGGATTCACCATACACAAAGAGGGGAATGTTCTCAGATCCCACCTGAAGCAAGAATTATGCGGAGACCGCCGATTATTGAATAATGCCTGAGGAGGGAATGGAAGGGCGATCATTTACTTACCCTTCACTCCGCGTTGAGCATGCCAATCGGAGAAACTTACTCTTCCGGTCACTCTCTTCCGACGGGCCCGGAAGCGCACAGCGACACAATCGAAAAATAATCCCACCCACTTTGAATAATCGGATGAAAGAGTCGAACATCCCGCCGGACAGTCACCCCCCGATTATCCTCCTAGATCCACCATCTCTCGCACGTTCTCTCCTCCCCAAGCTCTATCCTCATTAAAATTCCGACAAGATGGTCGTCGCTTTCGACAAGTGCGATACACGGCCGGCTAACATCGATGCCATCCTCAGCGGCCTGGACCGATATAACCCCGAGACAACCACAGTATTCCAGGACTATGTGGTTCAACAGTGTGAAGACCGCACCTTCGATTGCTATGCCAATTTGGCCCTGCTGAAGCTGTGAGTGCATGCGCTTGGCTGAGTTTTGTTTTTACCCACCACATGATATCGTCACGCGAACCCTCACTTTCTTGGAGAGGGCAATCGTCTTCATAGGCTTCAATGATGTAGAATTTTCTCCATACTATTATCACGTTTCCTATTAACTGAAACCCCATCATGGGGATGTCGAGCTTATAATTCTTCTGAACAAAAAGCCCATCTCAAATCTTCTGACCTGCACATCGCAAACCTGGGCTTCGTTTCACTGACCTTTTGTGACCCGTGTAGCTACCAATTCAACCCCCACCTCCTCCAGCCCGAGACCGTCACCAACATCCTCGTCAAGGCTCTTACCGTTTTCCCCTCGCCTGCATTCTCTCTTTGCCTCGCCCTGCTCCCCGCTCACACCCAACCTTTCCCTTCCTCTGAGGCCGAGGCCCAGGCTACTCAAACTTCCGATTTCGTCGAGTCCGTCCAGAAGCTCGCCCGCCTGTCCACCCTCCTTGAATCCGCCCAGTACGCTCAATTCTGGGCTACTCTGAACTCTGATGACCTCTACGCCGACCTGGTGGCCGACGTTGCCGGCTTCGAGGAGCTCGTCCGCATCCGCATCGCCGTGGAAGTCGGCAAGGCTTTCCGTGAGATCAACGCCGAGGTCCTAGAGCAATGGCTCGACCTGAGGAACCGCGAGGCCCTCCAGAAGTTTGTCACCGAGGTCTGCAGCTGGAATGCCGAGGGATCTGTCATCAATGTCCCCACAAACAAGGAGAACGAGGCCCGCAGCGAGGTCAAGAGCGAGCGCGTTGGTGTTGACATGTTTGGCCGTGTGATCCGACGCGGATTCGAGCAGGCCGCTTGAGCGAGTTGACCCCAAACAAAATAAAACAATTTCACAATCGAAGAAGATTTCGGAGGCTGAACTTATGCAATTACGTACTTTATTACTTTTCCCTTCTTGCTAATAATTTTTGCCTTGGAAGATCTGGTTTTTCTTATATCCATAGATCTTTATACCTGTCTTCGTGTGGGGACTTGCAAAAAAGTGGTGCAACTCCAGATCCAAACAGCTGACGATGATGATGACGACGGGGGGACGATGGATAGATCCGCATGGGAGAGGATTGGGAAGTCTGGACCTGGCGCACTGGGCGTTTTGAGTTTGCTTCGCATAACTTCGATTTATCACTATCTTCATCATATCCCTTTATGTGACAACATAATCGATTCCCCATGGGCCTGTATCTTGATCCCCTGCGACTTTTGTTCGCCGATGTACTCCGTACAAGGTAGTGAAATATACAGTGGTCAAAAAGCCAAGGAGTGTTCTTGCAAAAAATTACCGAGAAAAGCTTTTTAGATCATCTCAACACTGCGTCTATATATGGTCATCAACATTATCTTAACGTAAACACATGAGAGTCTCCCCAATCTATCTTCATTTTGCCACTTCCTCCCATTGCACACCAGCCCATTCCTCACGCCAACCAGTTACACCCACCTTGTCAGAACCGCAATCTCTACCACACACACCTAAGATGATGGTTCCCCATTCCATACCCGCATCGTCTTTGCCCAGACCAACCCCTTCTTTTCCATCTTCAAGAACACTAATCGCGTGAGGAACCAGCTGAAGCTCAAACACCCGCTCGCTACCACAGTACTCGCATCGTGGGATTTGGCTGCCGCCATTCGCCACCGTTGTCACACGCGCAGCGGCGCTACCGCCCTTGCTCGAGTCATGGAGCCGCTTGCCCACCACGTCATTATGAGAATATAGAAGCGGGGTCCCGCGGAATTCATATCGCAGGACCTGTTCTGGGTTATGGGCCAAACGGTTTGAGAACTTCAGGAAGGCCTTGTCGAGCTCCGACTCGAAGGCATCTTTGACATCGACTGATGCGCCACCGTTCCCGTCTTCATCGGCGTTATCGACCGTCACGTTCTCCGGGATTGTGGGCGTAGGTGGCCTCGAGAGGGTTTCGTATTCCGCGTCCATGTAGAATTGCGAGTAGGGCTCTGGGAATTCTGATCGTTCGGGCCATGGGGCAGAGGGGCCGGTTGCATTCTCGCGGGGCTTGAAATCTGGTGGCGGCGAAGAGACGCGGACTTTATCAGCGAAGGATTCAGCAAGGGCGTTCGTGGATGGTTGAGGCTTGGTGGCGGTGCTGGGTGCGGTTGAGACGGGGGTCGCGAATGGGTTACTGCCCGCCTGGTTCGAGGGTGCGGCCGAGGCAGATGAAAAGGGATTGGGGTTTGCGGAGACGCTACCGGTGAGAGAGGCGCTTCCGAATAGACTTGCACCAAGATCGGGTCTGGGAGCAGCGGCCTGTGGCGCTTTTTCATCCTCCTTTTTCTTCTCGGGCTCCCGTTTTTGTGCTGGTGGGGGTTGCGTGTTCTTCGCCTTTTTTGTCGCGCGCAGCGCTCGGATGCTGCCTGGTTTTCGGTTGCAGGGTTTTCGAGGACAGGAGAAGATGTACAGTCGCCGCTCGTTATCGGGGAAGTGGTCAGGAAGGTCGCCGTGTAATTCGAGGAGGAGCACCATGGGGCTGTTGCAGACTTTGCATTTGGCGAATTCGCCGGGAGGCGGGGTAGTCTCGTCAATCCATGTCTGCTCAGTTTAGCCGGTTAGTATTGGTGGTATACTTCTGTACCTCCTATTAGAGCTCAAACAGAGTATCTGACATACCGGCCAGCCTCCCAGGTGGGTGATGGTGTCTTCTATCACATCCTCCGAAGCATATCCCAAAAGCACTCCGGTTTCAGTGAAGTCCCCCTCATCATCGAAGCCTGAAGAGTCGCTATCATATGGATCCATTGCTGCGGCGCAACGGAGGTTCTAAAATGGAAGCTAGGAAATGATTCAAATGTGGTCGTAGTCGCACCTCCTCCGAAATATTGTGTAGGAGTTTCCAGGAAGGATGGTTGCCCTCAATATTCAATGTAGAAAAATTGTCATCCGAAAAAATGAAAAAAAGATTGGGCGAGCGATAAGCGATACGGCGACGGTAAAAATACTATGCCTGTTATGGTTTAGCGCTGTATGACTCCAGTACATCGTCATTCTCCACATCAGCTCCATTAGCTCCATCAACTCTTCATCTCTTTCATCTTCTTTCAACCTCAGCCTTGGATAGCATTCGTTATAGATCAAATTTATCCTATTTACTTTTCCCAAAGGGACCCTGATACCGTCTTTTACAGAGTATAAACGCTAGAACATGATTTGAGCTGATAGAAGTTGGGTCAAATTGGAACCAGTACATAGCTAGCTTGCGACCCCAGGCAGCCTTGGTTCCCTACCAGTCTAGCAGCACCATTAATCTTCTATCATGGGTCTCTTCCCCAAAAGTAGTGTACTGAAATGGAGTCTTTTGCTATGGGCCCTATATTACTCCACAGCACTGGGGCTGATTCCTCTCAGCCCCCCGAATGAAAAACAGCTTTTTGCCTCAGCGGCTGAGCCAGCTCCAAAACAAGTCGCAATAGTTGGTGAGTTCCTCGCATCCATTAGTCCTAATCTCGAAACCTAACAAAGTCATAGGAGCCGGAGCTGCAGGGGCATCAACAGCATACTCTCTCCGCAAGGAAGCCGACTCCCTTGGTATTCCCGTCAATATAACTGTCTTTGAGCGAGCTTCGTATGTCGGAGGCCGCTCAACCACAGTCAACGTCTTCAACAACCCAGCATATCCAATCGAGTTAGGCGCGTCGATTTTTGTAAATGTCAACCAAATTCTCGTAGACGCGGCGAACGAACTTGGTCTGAACGTTCAGAGCGCGGACTACGCCCGTCCCAAGGAGTCGGATGACACCCTCGGCGTTTGGGACGGAGAGCAGTTCGTATTCGTGATCAGCGACTCCTTCAGCTGGTGGAACATTGGCAAATTGATTTGGCGCTACGGATGGGCCCCAATTCGCACGCAGAACCTCATGAAATCTACCGTCAATAAGTTTCTCCAGCTTTATAAGGAGCCTTTTTTCCCGTTCAAGTCCCTTACTGCTGCCGCCGAGTCGGTTGGCCTCTTGGACACGACTTCTACCCCAGGAGCAACATTTCTCAACCAGAATAGTGTTTCATCTGATTTCGCTCGTGAGATCATCCAGGCCAGTACGAGAGTCAATTACGGACAGAACCTGCCTCTGATCCACGGCCTTGAGTCCATGGTCTGCATGGCCACTGAGGGGGCAATGTCCGTCGACGGTGGGAACTGGCAGATCTTCGATGGCATGATCAGGTCGTCCCAAGCTGATATCCGAGTAAACAATGCCGTGACATCTATCACTCGGAATGATGACAATACTCTAACTGTAGCGGTGGGAGACTATCGCACCGAGCAAAAACTTGCCTTCGATGAGGTCGTCCTCGCTGGACCTTTCCAGTATTCAGGAATCACAATCTTCCCACCACTCGACCAAACTCCAGATAAGATCCCTTTTGTAACCTTGCACGTCACCCTCTTTTCCTCACCACATCGCCTCTCACCGAAATATTTCGGTCTTAGCGAATCCACCACCCACACCCCGGAAACCGTCCTCACAACCCTACCCCAGGGAACAGATCTAGGACGGGACGAAAAAGGCGTCGGCCCATCCAAGTTCTGGAGTATCAGTACCCTCCGCACCGTAAACTCCCCTACAAACCCGCAAGAGAAACACTACGTCTACAAGATCTTCTCCCCAGAACGCCCAACAGCCGAGTTTCTGCAAGACATCCTAGGCATTGAACACGCAAAGGAGGACGCGTCATCAATCACACCCGGAAAACAGCCCTCGACTATCGGAGACCTGCCTATCAAGGAGATTAGTTGGTTCCATGAGAAGGTGTGGAACCCGTATCCGTTCCTTTATCCCCGTGTTACGTTCGAGGAGATTACTCTCGCCCCGAATCTTTGGTATACCGGTGGAATTGAGAGTTTCATCTCGACTATGGAGACGAGCGCCCTGATGGGGAAAAACGTGGCGCATTTGATCGTTGAGTCCTGGCAGGAACAAAAGGGGGGGAAGAAAGAAACAGCAGATGATGGTACAACGGTTGCGGATCAGAGGGTTGAGCTCTGAATTCAACCCACCGGCGTCACTCTAGACATGATTCGATTGCGGTGCAATTTGCTTGAGTTTATAAGCATGTCGATTAGAATGGGACCGCTTTGTTAGGCGAACACGGCGCTGGAAACTGCTTTTACATACTATTTAGTCCTAACTCTTATACCGATAAGAACGACCTTGATCATCAAATCATTAAGTCTCTAGTTCAGATACTAGATAAATGGTAAGGCATGTATAGCCCAAAAATAAAATAAATCAAACAGGACTTGAGTGGAACCACGAAACTTTTTCCTGTTGAAGAAGGGTGTTGAATGAAGCCAGCCCAGTGCTAAAGTTTTTATTCACATGCTCGAATGCATATCCATATCCCGTGACCCGCGTGAGGTTGAAAAAGCAGACCCGTGTAAACCCCTAAGAACGCACTCCCAGCAACCATGTTTTATAGGCAATGATGTTGAACTCGTACAAATACTCGTAAAATGACATAAGAGAAAGATGAAGATAAATGACATAGAGAAATAATTTGGTATCATGTTGGTTAAGAGGAAGTCGCTTAGACGGGCAGAGGGAAGGTGCTGGCCCACTGGGCGATCTCCTTGCGGAGGTTGAGGATCTCAGGGACGGTATCGGAGGCGACCTTGGCCTTGAAGTCCTTGAGCTTGTTGGCCTCCTTGGGAAGCTCACCCTGAACCTTCTTGCAGATGTTGATGGCAGCGTCGATGTAGTGGGCGATGCGCTTGAAGTCTTCCTCGCCCATACCACGGGAGGTCATAGCGGGGGCACCAATACGGATACCGCAGGGGGTGAGAGCGGACTTGTCTCCTGGGATGGAGTTCTTGTTGCAGGCAATGTTGATTTGCTCGAGGACGGCCTCCACACGGGCACCATCCAGGCTCTTGGGGCGGAGATCCACGAGGACCATGTGGCTGTCGGTACCGTCGGAGACGAGCTTGTGGCCGATGACCTTGAACTCGTTCTCGAGGGTCTTGGCATTCTTGATGACCTGCTCCTGGTACTGGCGGAACTCGGGGGTAGCAGCATACTTGAGGGCAACAGCAAGGGCAGTGATGGTGTGGTTGTGGGGGCCACCCTGGTGACCAGGGAAGACGGAGAAGTTGATAGGGTTCTCAAGATCGTACAGGATGTCCTTGCCGGTCTTAGCGTCCGTGCTGCGGACACCCTTGCGGAAGAAGATCATGGCACCACGGGGGCCACGGAGAGACTTGTGGGTGGTGGTGGTGACAACGTCAGCGTACTCGAAGGGAGAGGGGATAACACCAGCGGCAATGAGACCGGAGATGTGAGCCATATCCACAACGAGGTAAGCGCCGACCTTGTCAGCGATCTTACGCATGCGAGCGTAGTCGATCAGACGGCAGTAAGCGGAGGTACCGGCAACCAGGATCTTGGGGCGGTAGAGCTCAGCATTGGCCTCGAGGGTATCGTAGTCAATGATTCCAGTGTCGATGTTGACACGGTAAGGGAAAGTCTCGAAGTAAGTAGAGACGGCAGAGATCCTAAATTGAGGTGGGGTTAGTTCGCCATCTCCAAGGGTCCTTAGATCGAAGGGGTTTCTCACTTCTTAGCGGGAGTCTGGTAGCCGTGGCTCAGATGGCCACCGTGGGGGAGATCGAGACCCATGAGGCGGTCATGGGGGCGCATGAGGGCCTGGTAAACCTGCAGGTTGGCAGGGCTTCCACTCAGGCACTGGACGTTGACACCCCACTTGGCGGAGTCGAGGTTGAAAGCGTTCAGGGCACGAGCCTGGCAGAGCAGTTCGATGGCGTCGATGTGCTGGTTTCCACCATAATAACGAGCACCGGGGTAACCCTCGGAGTACTTGTTGCACATGGGAGAACCGAGAGCATCGAAGACAGCACGGGAGGTGATGTTCTCCGAAGCAATCAAAAGGATGGATTCCCGCTGACGTTGGATTTCTTGTTCCTGTCGAAAGCAGCCAAGTCAGCAGTGAGAACAATGGAAAGGCCCCAAACCCGGAGACGCCATCAGGAAGAATTGAATAACAAGAAACTGGCGACGTACCATGATCTTAGCGACCTCGGGGTCAGAGGTGACGAGGTGGTCCTCCATTTGCTACATCATGAGTCAGTGATCGAGGTCGAGAAAAATCCTAGGCCAAAGGGTTCAATGAAGGACTTACAGCCCGGTGGGACTCGGACAGAGCGTAGGTGGCCATTGTGAATGATGGTAGTGGTGAAGATAGGAAGGAAGAGAGACGATGGGAGGGAGATGAAGGATAGAAATAGAGGAAGATGATGAGAGAGAGGGAGTAATGAGTCGGAGGGAAAAAAATTTGGGATGGTGGGGTAGAAAAAGTCGGGTCCCGCCATCGGTCGAGTCCTGGCGGCGTAACTTGGTCCCGGGACGGAATCGGAGCTGCTGGAGCACTTTAGCAGCTTTTTCCCTTTTTTTCTTTTCACTGGCCCTGCAATTAATTTGTCCGGGGAAACTTTTGTCGGGCTTTGTCTGGGTTCTGATTATTGTCATTATGTGTTGCGTGTGCATAATGGTATTGAATCGTCTCAGTCTTTTCCGCCCTTCTATCACAAGGATGAGTTGACCTTTCCCAGCTCTTCGAAGGACAGATAAATATTCTCAAACTATTATTATCTCTATTAATATACACAGTAGAGTATCTTCGGTCAAACAAAATAGCTAATATTCCGCTATCTTCTGTTTTGTTATTACAGACTCGTAGCTCCGGGGGCGATGACTCCGCAGTAAGCACCACCCGGCCCTCGCTCATCCGTGCAACTGTGCATACTTAGGCCCAGCTGAGTTTCCCCCTACATTCAATTCGGATCAAAGATTGGGGCGAATTTACCACCACAGACTCGTAAGATAAGAATGATATCGCGCAAAGTTGTCAGCTGCAAAAATGAGGACCGTTGTGGCCCAGAGGGGTCTGACACGAGCCCCAAGGAAACCACAACCCCTCCAGCCATTCTAAGCCCCTCATGCCCCGTAGTCCTTCAATTGACATCCTAGAAAAAAAAAGGAATATTTCCCCTCATCAACGCCCCTCAGAGGCAGAAATATAGATTCACTTCGGCCCTTCTGCACCAAACTCCATGGTTATCAATGCTTCAATTATCAGGTGTGCGGTTTGGAGATCGAATGTGTCTCCCTTTTTTTCAGGTCAGGCTGTAAGGTGGCTCGCCCATTAATTCTTGGGTTTTGACTGGTATTGCACTACACAGGTCGAAAACGTTCTTGTTCCACCACACAATTGCCGCTGAAGAGTGGCTGCTTCTGCACGATGATAAAGACGAAACAAGCACGGCAGCCGTGCCAATGGGACAATTAAAAGGCACCTCGCCTCTAATTTCTTTCGCTAGCCAGTTGTCTTGAGCTTCTGGGACTTCTCGCCATTGGCCCTCTTTCCAAAGTCGGAAATGACCGACTTGAGCTTTGCGATCCGGTCCTCGAGCTCCTGGATTTCTTTTTCTTGTTCAATCACTGAGCGATGGATGTCGGGCAAGCTTTCCACGACCGCATGTGCTTTCTGAATCCGAATCTTGATCGAACTGACTTCAGTCGGGAGATCTTTAATATCCAACGGCGGCGGCAAGCCAGAACCCAGCGCCGTCATCTCAGCAGAAGCGGACACAGGTCCAGAGCCTGCGCCTAGGATGCCAGCATTGCCACCGTTATTTGCCGATTGCTGTTGCTGTGACTGAGCTTGACCTGAGATCGCTCCAGACGCGGCACCGGCATCCTCAGCACCTCGCGCGCCATTGGTCACGCCCTCTGCACTTGCCGGGGGAGAAAGTAGGCGAAGGAGAAGACCGTGCAGCGGCGGAACAATATCGAATGTCTGTGGGGGAGGGAATGGGACGGTTTGCGGTGCGGAGGGTGGTAGAGGTGGTGCTTCCTTCACCAAGGGGGTTGCGGGCGCAGACGATTTTGGCACCGGAGTAACGACCGTGGATGACATGGCGGGTGTGGGGGAACAACGAAAAAATAGGGAACGAAGGAGGGACTCGGAGCCCCAGATAACTCTTTCTGGGGAACCGGAGACCAGAAAAGGGTAAGGATAATTTCGCAGCTTCAGATGGCTTGTTCCGGGTCGTTTGGGTAATTGTTTAGGGAAGAGCCGGAAGAAGAAAACAGACACGAGAACGGAGACAGTGACGTCGGGGAGCAACGCAAAAAGTGGTTTATCCCAAAGCGTCACCGGTAATAACTAAAAGTAAACCTTAGTATTGCCCCTCCCCCTCCATCCTCAACTGGTACAGCTTCTTTCTGACTTTGTTTTCACCGGGACTGCGATTTTTCTTTTTCTGGGCTTCTTTTCTTGTTTTATTATTTCTGCCTTTTCATACTGGTGAGAATTCATCTCCCTCCCTACCTACCTACCATCTTCCTTCTCCCCCTCAATACCTCAAATACCACCCAATTGAGGCTCCTCCCGTCCAGCAATTGACAGCTTCACAGAAAACACTCCTCATAGCTCAATCATGACTAAGGTTGACCAGAAAGCCGTTCTGAGTAAGGATCACCGCCTCGTTTAATCACAATCCCTTCGAAGAATTTTTTTGTTAATATATGTAAACAAAAATACAGTCGTCATCGACGGTTGGGGTGTTGCAGGCCCTGACTCTCCCAAGGATGGCGATGCTATCGCTGCCGCAGAGACCCCGTACATGTCGGGTTTCGCCGAAAAGGATTCCAAGACAGCTCAAGGCTACACCGAGCTTGATGCCTCGTCGCTCGCCGTCGGATTGCCCGAGGGCTTGATGGGTAACAGTGAGGTCGGTCACTTGAACATCGGTGCGGGTCGTGTCGTATGGCAGGACAGTGTCCGCATTGACCAGACCCTCAAGAAAGGTGAGCTGAACAAGGTGGAGAATATCGTCGCTTCCTTCAAGCGCGCGAAGGAAGGCAATGGCCGTCTTCATCTGCTCGGTCTGGTCTCCGACGGTGGTGTCCACTCCAACATCACCCACCTCGTCGATCTGTTGAAGGTCGCCAAGGAGATGGAAATCCCCGAGGTTTACATCCACTTCTTTGGTGATGGGCGTGACACCGACCCCAAGAGTGCTGCCACTTACATGCAGCAACTGCTTGATTCGACCAAGGAAGTCGGTACTGGAGAGATTGCCACCATTGTCGGACGCTACTATGCTATGGACCGCGATAAGCGCTGGGATCGGGTTGAGGTTGCCATAAAGGGCATTGTTACGGGAGAGGGTGAAGATAGCTCTGACCCCGTCAAGGCTATCACGGACCGTTATGAGAAGGGTGAGACTGATGAGTTCCTGAAGCCTATTATCGTTGGAGGCAAGGACAGGAGAGTCCAGAGTAGGTGCCCCAGACTCCTAACCCAAAAAAATGTAGTCAAATCACTCACAACGGCTCACAGAGGACGATACCCTTTTCTTCTTCAACTACCGCTCCGATCGTGTCCGTGAGATCACTCAGCTCCTGGGTGACTTCGACCGTTCCCCCAAGCCCGATTTCCCCTACCCCGAGAACATCCACCTCACCACCATGACTCGTTACAATACTGCCTATACCTTCCCTGTTGCCTTCCCCCCTCAGGTCATGGGCAATGTGCTGGCCGAATGGCTCGGAAAGAAGGACGTCCAGCAATGCCACGTCGCAGAGACCGAAAAGTACGCCCACGTCACTTTCTTCTTCAACGGTGGTGTTGAGAAGCAGTTCCCCGGCGAGGTTCGCGACATGATTCCCTCCCCCAAGGTTGCCACCTACGACCTCGACCCCAAGATGAGCGCCGCAGAGGTCGGCGAAAAGACAAAGGAGCGCATTGGAGAGGGCAAGTTCGAATTCGTCATGAACAACTTCGCTCCCCCCGACATGGTCGGCCACACCGGTGTCTACGAGGCTGCCATTGAAGGTGTTGCGGCCACAGACAAGGCCATTGGTGTCATCTACGAAGCTTGCAAGGAGAACGGTTACATCCTGTTCATCACCGCTGATCATGGGTAAGTATCACAATTTGAAATTGAAGGTTGATATCCCCAACCAGAAAGTATGTGACTGATCTATCTTTAGAAACGCCGAGGAGATGCTCAACGAGAAGGGCACCCCCAAGACATCCCACACCACCAACAAGGTTCCCTTCATCATGGCCAACGCCCCCGAGGGCTGGAGCCTCAAGAAGGAGGGTGGTGTTCTCGGAGACGTAGCGCCCACCGTTCTCGCTGTCATGGGTATCGAGCAGCCCGAGGAGATGACTGGAGAGAGCCTGTTGGTCAAGGCATAGATTTAAGAGCTATATAGATTCGATTATGATGTGTTATCTAGAGGCGGCATTTCTTTTTGTCTATTTTTATGAATAAATGAATACGGATGGGATTTTGAATCCAACATCCCTAAGAAGATGACGCGACAATGCCGTAGCTTAACCCCCAGTGTACATGTCGTTAGGTTTCATGATGTCGCCCTAATAACCAGATTATAAGGCACTCTGCCAATTCGCACTCATGGCCTACATATTTCTTTTTATAAGCCGCGCGATGGCCGTCACAGGACGCTTGTCAGGTGGTTCAACACCCTCAGCCTTCGTTCTTATGGAGACGCACTCATTGCTTTAATCAATTGAATAGGTTGTAAATTCGAAAAGGGGGTATCCACATCATGACATGACATTTCAGACTTGTTTTGATTATAATTTCAGGTTCGGATCCGATATTACGCAGAAGCAGCTGCAGCCTGTTGCTGAACCTGACTCTGGAATTGCACAATCTACGGCAAACAATCATCAACCACCATCCAAGCTTACATTTGAGGGGGTATCAAAGCCAGGGAACGCTATCTCACCTCAGTCCGTTTCCGATCACTTTTATCTTGATTTTCCTTGATTTGGCCCTCGATCCGTTGACTAGCAACCCAGACCCAATTAGTTAGCCACTCCCACACATCTAAACAAAAACCAGGAGGCTAAAGCATACATCTCCTTCTCGATAAAGTCCAGTCGCCCATTAACGGACATCACGGCCTCATTCTTTTCTTGTTTCAGTAGTACTGGCCCGATCAGCTTATAGATGTTTGCATCGGCGTCTAGCGAGTCAAATTCCTTCTGTACGCTGCGGTTCTCTTGTTGTTGGGATTCGAGCTTCTGGCGCGCGTCGACTAGGCCGTCGAGTTCTGTAGCATTGGGGTGGTTAATACCTAAAGGTAGGTAGTGATTCATGGTGGGTTGGAGAAGGAGGGGTAATGGTGGGACGGACCGGTTTGGAGGGCCTGGTATTCGTCCGAGAGGGCCTGGAGGTGTTTTTGGGGGTCTGCCATGGTGAATGAAGATTACGCTAAGACTGAAAAATGATTGACAGATGTAGAAGCGAATAGAGCGTGGGAATCGAATAATTTGGATTCCTGGTGAGGGTGGCAGAAAAGTAGCAGTTGGTTCACGCGCATCGCCGCCTTTTTACCCTTTAGAAACTGGGAAGATCCAAACGATCTCCACCCCGTCATAAATCCCCGCCCCAGAAGGATTCACGCAACATCAACAGTCTTTTGGTGCTTCTGATTGCTCTTCTTTTTTTTCTATTGTCTCTGGAGTTATTTTATACTTTCGGTCCTTTCTGATACTGGAAGTGGTCAGCTTATAAGGATTCCCTTCTTTTTTTTTTCTTTTTTGTTTTACCTATTGCCAGCCAAGCAGGCAACCCTTCTTCCCATTATCTCTCTCCCTCCCCGCCTTCAAAGTGACATGCCCCTCCTCCTCCTTGCCTCCTCACCACCCTTTTCTTCGACTCCGAGCAACCTTCACCCTGAATAGATCGCGGTACATTAGACAACCCCGCAAGACTCCGTTAGAATGAGCAACACCGACTTCCTCGGCCGAGCGATTGACACGGTCAAAAAGGCCATTGAGAGCGACAATGAGGGTGAGTACGAGAAGGCCTATCAGATGTACTACTCCGCGCTGGAGTTGTTCATGCTCGCCTTGAAATGGGAGAAGAATCCCAAATCGAAGGAAATGATCCGCGCGAAGACAGGCGAATACATGGATCGCGCGGAGAAACTGAAGAATCATCTGGCGTCATTGGAGAATCGCAAAAAGCCCAGTGCAATAGGCGCCAATGGGGGGAAAGTGGCTCATGGGAGTGGAAAGGGAGGGTATGTTTTTCTCCACTAATTTCAGTCATTTTTGCTCTCTATGTTTCTATATCTCCGTCTCTCCGTCTCTCTCTCCCCTCTCTCTCCTTGTCGGATGAAACTTCCGTTTTGCCACTGTTTATAGTCATTGGGGTATTTTGGTCGGCGCTGACTTACGTTTCTCTGGCGATGTAGCAAGGAAGATGATGACGAGGATGCTGATTCCAAGAAGCTTCGATCCGCCCTGGCGGGCGCCATTCTGTCGGATAAGCCGAATGTGAAGTGGGAGGATGTGGCAGGTCTCGACAGTGCCAAAGAAGCCCTGAAAGAGGCCGTCATTCTCCCCATTAAATTCCCACATTTGTTTACCGGAAAGCGGCAGCCGTGGAAGGGTATTCTGCTCTACGGTCCCCCGGGAACCGGAAAGTCGTATCTCGCCAAGGCCGTTGCGACGGAGGCAAACAGCACATTCTTTAGCGTCAGCAGTAGTGACTTGGTGTCCAAGTGGATGGGTGAAAGTGAAAGGTGGGACCTAAGACATTGGATGTTTGTTATTTTAGCGCAAGCTAACATTACTGAAACAGGCTCGTTAAGCAGCTTTTCAACATGGCTCGAGAAAATAAACCCGCTATTATCTTCATTGACGAAGTGGATGCGCTGTGCGGACCCCGTGGAGAAGGAGAATCCGAAGCCTCGCGCCGTATCAAGACCGAATTGCTCGTGCAGATGGACGGCGTGGGCAAGGATTCCAAAGGTGTGCTGATCTTGGGCGCAACAAATATCCCTTGGCAGCTAGACGCCGCTATTCGTCGCCGATTCCAACGAAGAGTACACATCAGTCTTCCAGATGCCAACGCGCGTATGAAAATGTTCATGCTAGCTGTGGGTCAAACACCATGCGAGATGACACAGGCCGATTACCGAACATTGTCCGAGATGAGCGAAGGCTACTCTGGTAGTGATATCAGTATCGCTGTTCAAGACGCATTGATGGAACCGGTCCGGAAGATCCAAACAGCCACACACTACAAGAAGGTATTTCGCCCCATTTCTTTCAACTCGATTACCATTCAACACTTTCAATACTAACTTCCGACAAAGGTACTACACGAAGGTGCAGAAAAGCTCACCCCATGCTCACCCGGCGACAACGGCGCAGTCGAAATGCGATGGGAGAACATTGAAGCCGAACAACTCCTCGAACCTCCCCTTCTCCTCAAAGACTTCATCCGAGCCATCCGTAACTCAAGGCCAACAGTCAGCCAAGAAGACCTTAAGCGAAACTCGGAATGGACCCAGGAATTCGGCAGCGAAGGAGCTTAGTCTCCTTTCCCCTCCTTTCCTTCTTTCCCTTACTCTCTTCACCTCTCACCTGTCTTATCCTCCGAGAGGAGTACGGGTTCTTTGTGTGTATCTCTGGCAAATGGATCAGATAGAATTGTGTCTTCATACATACATAAGTGTTTTATTCCCTTGGTTTTGGCTTACCTCATCTCTTATCTACTTTTGCGTCGGATGAAACGAACGACACGACCCTTTTACACATACATATTCGCCTGTCTATTGTCTGTCTTGCCCATTTTGGTTGCCACTTTGTCTTTGTCTTTTCTTCTTTTGTCTTCCTTCATATACTCGGTGTTAGAAGCGTTATTGTTGTCGGGGTGAGGCGAGGCCCGGCGTTGCGTTGAATTCCATAACTTTTCTCCCAATTTAAAACCACCAGGTCTGAATTCTATCTATTCAAAAATTTTACGGTATTTCATTTATTGATGTATTTTCTTTTTAAGCCTCGAAACTAGGAGGATATCAGGTATACCGACCTGGGTTTTCAGGGAAGCTCAATGATTATTGTAGGTAGAGAACTAACTGTATCATTCTGCGTAGTTCAAAGGTACTGGATAATACCAAGCCTATGGACATCTCTAACTTTAAGGACAAACTTGACATCTCTCATTTTCAATATGCAAAGCATCCAAGGAAACAAAATCAAACGTTCATGCTAGTCTTCAAGATAAGCTCTATGCACCAGCTCAAGCAAGTTAGGTAGGCCATGCTACATCGTAACGCAGACACACCAGACACAACCAAATCCACCAAGTAAACGCCTTCAAATAAGCAAGGTAAAAGAAAAAAGAAAAAAAAAAAAGTAAAAAAGTCGGAATCAAAATAGAGTGAATGCAATACAAAGCATCGCTGGCAGGGGAATCATCGGGGAATTATCAACAGAGAATGGGATATAAAATAAGAAGACAAAAACGCGCACGCAACAAATAAGAAGACATGGAAGACAGGAGAAGAGAAGTATCCCGTTCACCCCCTAGTCTTGAGTGAACTCTCCCTCCTCTTCATCACTTCGTTTTTGGCTCGTTTCAAGCCCTCGCCTAGTTTCTTTGCCTTCGTCCATTCACGGCCCATCCGTTGCATGCGGACAACGGCCTTGACCATGGAAACGGCGGTTTTCAATTTCGCGTGAGGGCTACGGGTCCGCGTACGGCCACGGGGTTTGACGCCCATATCGGAGATCATTCGGAGATCGGCTTCGTTGCTGGAGGGTAGAAAGGTTGGTCAGTCAGTATAGATTGCAAAGGAAGAGTGTTATCGGGTGATCTAACCATGCAACGCGAACGCGTTCCCCAAGTTCCATCAAGCCCTTGCTCCAGGCGAGATCACGGCGGAATTTCTCCTCCCGCTTCAGTCGTGCCCGGAGCCAGATGATTTCCTTGCCCAGGCCGAGGATCTCCTTGTCGTGTTTGATCTTGCTATCGGACCTGGCTCCGGCCTTCTCCACGGCATGCTTGTATCGGTTTTGAAGAGCCTCGAGCTCCTTTAGGGCTGTATCGGCTTTCTTGGCATGTAATGCACGTTCTTCGCGGATCCTGCGGATCTGAGATTTCGTCTCGTTCACCTGAGCTTCGCGTTCGGACACTTTGAGGGCCAAGGACTCGGCCTCCAGGGTGGATTGCTTGAGGAGCTCATGGAGATCTCGCTGGTCTTCTTCCCTCATGGCAGCTCGCTCGAGTTCCTGGTTCTTTAATTTCAAATCCTTGAGCGCTCGATGAGCATCGGAAAGCTGCTTTCGCATGGCTCGGAGATCCTCGTGGAGTTTACTAGACGGTGACGAGGAAGGCGAGTGGCTTTCATACCTGATCATCAAGGCATCGTGAAGCTCCCTTTCGAGCTCGACGATTCGCAATTTGTACGTGCGAATGGACGATTTCTGATCTGCCTCACGCTGAATCAATGCCTTCTCTCGCTTTCGTACTTCATCCAGGTTATGCCGGAGGATCGACAGATCTGCTGCAGCACCAGAGTGTTCTGTCTCTCCAATCTGGTGTTCGAGAAGAGCTTCGAGTTCGAGGGTCCGCTGCTCAAAGCGCTGGAGCTTACTCTTAGCTAGCGCCAGTTCCCGGTCTTTCCCACCAGAGGCGACGTGGAGCTTATCTTGAAGTTTTTCAATTTCGGCTGATAAGCGATTCTCTTCTAGGGCAGCGCGCTCGATCTCCGTACCGAGTTGGTTTTCCAAGGAATCTTTAGCTTCCAAAAGAGAAAATTTATCCTCCTTGAGTCTCTTCAGCTCACTCTCCATTCGTAAAGAAGATTTCCGGAGCTCCACTTTTTCTTTGTCAAATTTTGCGGTATCCTCGACCTGTTTCTGGATTTGATCCAGTTGCGCTTGAAGTTCATCACGTTCTCCCTCCACTTCGGTTTTCATAGACTTGAGATCATGAAGTTCAACATGTGCATTAGCCAATTGGTCACGAAGCTTTTGCTTCTCTGCAACCAACTTTTGCAACTGGTTTTCTTGGTCTGAGGATCCTTCCTGCACCCGACCCTTCATATACTGCTGTTCTTCCTCCAAGCTGGACTGCAGCACGACAATCTCATCCTCCAACGCTTGGACCTTGTCTTTCAGAGCAGATTCTGCACGTCTTGTAAGGCGTAGCTCCTCCTTGGCAGAAAGAAGCTCACCTCGTAGCTGGTCGATCACGTCCCTCTTTGACGTCAGGTCATCGTTTAGCTCCTTCACTTGCCTCGAGAGAACAGCCTCCGCATTAAAGTGTCGTGCTTTTTCACTGTCAATGACTTCCTGTAGCTTAGATTCCTTGCCTGTCAGAGTGTGTTCCACTTGTTCAAGCTTCTCGATTGTGCGTTTGAATCCAGCTGCCTGGTCTTCTGCCCTGTCTTTTTGGAGCTGCAAATTGCGTTTCGCACTCTCCCATCTGTCTTGTTCAAGAGCGAATTGCCCTTCCTTATCTTCGATCTCGTGATGAAGAGCCTCAATTTCCTCTTGGAGCCTCTCAATATCTTCCAAGTACTGGGAGCGAACCGTTTCTGCATCTTCTAAGGCATGCTGCTTCTCGAGGTCAACAGTTTGCTGGAGCTCTCGAATCTTGGACTGCGCTCTGGTAAGCTCATGTTGCAAGGTACCAGATTCATCCGTTAAAGCATGGTGTCGCGTGTGGAGCATATCCTTCTCTTCCGATTTACGTTGCACTTCATCAAGCGCTTCTCTAAGACTAGCGGATACTTTGTCGCGTTCCTGGTGAGCTAGTTCACACTCCCGTCTCGCCTTTGAAAGTTCTTCGAGCAATTTCTGTTTTTCGTCGCCCATCGTTCGTTGAGCCTTCTGCGACTGTTCCTCGAGGCTAGTCTCTGTGCGGGACTTTTGCTCAAGTTCTTCTTTCAGGGCATTGTTTTCTTGCCGGAGTTCCCTAAGTTCTTCTTCCACCTTGCTTGCCTTTTCCTCAAGTTGGCGGGTAAGTCCCCTGGTACTAAAGGATTTGTTTGCCATCTCATCGTGCAACTCTTGAAGATTCTCTTCAGCTGCTTCTTTGTCCTTCACTGCCTGCTCCTCGGCGTCCCTTGCTTCTCTGGCCTCGGACTTCGCCTGGTCAAGGGAGTCCTGGAGTTCTTCCAATTGCTCTTTTGCGCGTTGAAGTTCCGATTCCAGCTCAGTGAGGGCATCATTTTCTTGGCCGTCCTTATCCTTTAGCTCTTCAATTTCCTCTTCGCGTTGGTCGATAACACGATCTTTCTCCCTCAAGCTTGCCTCGAGGTCCTCTATCTCATCTCTGAGTTTCTCGATTTCCTGAGATTGCGAGTCTTTGGAGTCTCTCAATTGCTCCTGAAGGTCGCGCACCCGTTGTTCTCGGCTATCGACTTCCTCTCGCATCAAGTCCATTTCCCGTTGTATCGTCTCATCCGTTTGTCTCCTCTGCATCTTTTCCCTGAGTTCTTCGAATTGTTGACGATAGGATTCCAGGTCGCGTTCCGCTTGATGAAGACTTTTTTTGTATCGAGAGATATCACGTTGCATCGTCAACTTCGAAACCTTGAGCTCGGTATTCTCCATCAGGGCGGCGTGGTTGTAGGAGGGACCGGCTTTTTCTAGTTGCTCCTGCAAGAAGTGGATTTTCAATTTCAACCCGAAGTTATCCTTGTCAAGTTTATCGATGATCTATGATAGTCAGCAATTGATGTGTAATGTCGCCAAACATGCGGCCCAGCAAATTGAGGAGAACAAGTTCACCTTTTCTTGCTCCTTCAATGTCATATTATTTCCGTCATTCAAAATTCCCCCTCCATCTCTCCGAGACAATCCGGGGATTGGTGTACCCTGTACACTGCTGCTTGCGACCTGCGGGAGAGGAGTTGGATCCTCGAGAGTCGCGTCTTCTTCATCAATTCCAGTCATTTCCATGACTGGTAGTCCAGGCGTATTAGCAGTGCTTCGATAACTCTGTCGTAGGTACGCTGGCGTTTTCGGTCCACCCAGCCCTCGCGTCGATGTCAAGTTTTTGAGGTGATTGTTTTTTACGGCGCTCATCATCATAGGGGTAAACTCGCCCTTTGGACGCGATGCGGAAGGAAGTTGCCTGCTATTCAACGCGCTCCTCGTTGACTTTGGTCCGACGGCCGCACGCGGCGTATTAAGTTTCGAACTCCCGGAGCTGCGCCTCCGCCCTTCACCCAGAACTTTAAGGACATCCTCATCCTTTGAAGGCGTCTGAAATGAGTTTTCCACAGAATCGAGCGCCGACAGATTGTGTCGCCCGACGCTGCGGTAGCCCGTGGTCAGGTAAGTCGCGTTACCGTCGATTTCGGTGCGCGGAGTGTCGATATACGGATAGGCCATTTCGGTCGTGAAACACGCGATGAATCACTAGAGGTAAATTTGTCAATATATCCCACGGCCATTCAACGCGCAACCATCCCCGGCAATGCAATCAAGTGAAAATGAGCAACCTTCTCGATGAGATGGGAAGATGCAGCATGACACTATGGACGTGTTTTGGGCGGTGAGAAAGAATCGCGGGCGTCTTGTTGACATCTAGCCTAGAATAGCTTAGCGTCGGGCATCACGGGAGCCGGGCCGTGTGATTTTCCGCGTTGTGCTTTTTGTATGAAGTCATACCAGTAATTTTAGCATTGAATTTCTTGAATTGACCTGAAACAGCAACAATATTTGCGAAGAACGGCAACGGCGTAAGAATATGGCGCCTATGTCGCAGGAAGACCTTGAGTGGTTCAAGTCCACCTTCCGACCAATTCCAAAACCCGAGCTTCCAGATGATTGTGTGGAATATTCCCTATACTATATCCCTTCCAGCCCCTCCCCCGCCACAGTCGATGAAGTCGCAGAAACACGAGCACGATTGACAGAAGTGCAAAGGACTGCGGCCGAATTGACAAAGGACTTACTGAAGGGCTACATATGGCAACGAGAGGGATTTCGGCTGGAAATTACCAAAGCGGATGGTGAGCTAAATCTACCCAATGCAATAGAGACGTCAAGGAACTCGTCTAACTAGGGGATGTACAGGCATAGCTTCATTGAACGGACGCTCGAATTTCGGTGACTCAATCGAGGATGAATGGGTCATTGCGTATCTGATACGCGAATTGACGAAGAAGCACAAAGATATCTGGGCGAGCGTAACTGATAGTGATGGTCAATTTTTGCTTGTAGAAGCAGCTGGTACTCTACCTGCGTGGCTAGAGCCTGACATCGCAGATAATCGAGTCAGTTTCGCTGAGGTTCTATTTCTCTGCCCAAGGCTAATGTTACTACAGGTATGGATACATCAAGGAGAGCTTATAATCATCAAGCCAAAGAACCAGAAGAACAGAATGACAGAAAAGGTATCCTTGGCGGAATCGAGAAACATAATTGTAAACGAGCCGGGGCGACTTCTGCGCTCGCCTATGATCCAAGAAGAAGCATTTTATCGACTGCGAAATTATCCCAAGCAGATCAATGAGAACCTTCACTCCGCACTTGTAACGATTCCACGCAAAGTCGCCTTCCTCTTGCATCAAAAGCCTGCATATATCTCTCCTGCGGTGGAGGCGTTCTATCTCCGGGATCCAATCGCGCTTAGGCCCCTTCGTTCTAAGGATACCAGTAACTTGACCTTCAAGCCTGATGATTTCGTGACAGTCAGCACCAGATTCACTCGGGTCGGTTACGCCCAGGTTAAAAGCCAAGACTTCCCAGTTCCAAAATCTTGGGATGGAAAATTGCCATCAAATGAGGACAGCTTAGCATATGGCCGAGCTGAGACTGGTATGAAAATTACTTGCGGCCTTGAAATGCTGCTTAACGATCCCCAAAATCAAGATAAGGCGCATGTACGAGAGGTAAAACTCATTCTGGAAGATTTGGATACTGGAGATGAGCAATTGCCCTCTAATGAAGAGATCGATGCTTGGGACAAGCGCGAAGACGACGAAAAATGGTTAGATATCACCTTTGAGGACTTGGACACTGAATTAAAGGGCAAGGGCAAAGCTCAAGACAGCAGCCCTCAATCAACAGGTGCATTTGGAGATGCAAATGCTCAAGAAAATCTGCAGCGTATCGTGGCGCAATTTGAAAAGTTTTTAAACGACGATTCGGCTGGGTTCGAGGGAGCCGATTTTATTGACGACTTTGGATCAGACTCCGACGAAGATGACGACGATGACGACAGCGAATATGAAAGTGACGGAGAGGATAAGGAAGGATCCTTCGACGAGGAAGAATTCTCCAAAATGATGAAGGAGATGATGGGTTTGCCATCAACACCTGGTCTCAGCGGAGCTACACAACAGCCAAGGGCGCTCAACCAAATAGAAGAGCTAGACAGCGACCTTGAAGATGACACAGAACAGATTCAAGAGCTTTCTAGACAGATGGAAGCCGAACTACGAGGAACAGGCGTGTTGGATTTGAATCGCGCTCGTAACGGCTCTCAAGAGCAACGAGCAGTGTCCCAGGGAGAACCGGGCGAAGGACAGAATGGGGAAGGGGATGTCGGCGACGAAGACATCGATATCAACCTAGTCAAAAACCTTTTGGAGAGTCTTCATGGCCAGGCTGGCGCAGTAGGCCCCGCCGGAAACATGCTTTCCATGTTGAATCTGCGCATGCCCAAAGATGACCGGCCCCGGTGATAGTTTGGGCCTCGTTAATTAATAAGGATACCAAGAACTGGACAATTGTGGAGTTTTGCGAAACCATGGGACGAAAATCGATGTCGTAAAAGACGAAAGTTACAAAAAATTTCCAAGATTTCCCGGATTTCCCCACGTCACGGCCCGATAAGACCGCTTATCACGTGGCGCTATCTTATCGGCATCTTTAGGCGCCCTCTGCCCCTTCGCATCTTGTTGAATGTTCCCTCTCTCCAACCCCACTCCTCCTCTTCTCCCCACTCCTCGAGCTCCCCACCACCAGCCTCTCACTTCCTGGTGGTCTCCGGACTGTTCGACACGCTGCAGGTTCTCGCGGTTTTCCCTAAGATCAAACCGGCCCTAAACTGTTCGGGAATTTTCAAGTAGCGTTTGGCTTCCTCGCGGATCTTTCATTCCGGTCAAGCTCCTCAGGCGATCCGAATCACGTCACTCGGTAACGTCGGGTGATATACCTTTGCTCGCCTACTCAAGGAGCCACCCTCGCAAGAAAATCTTGCTACGATTTAGGACACCATCAATACACGTCCTAGGCTGACAAGTGTTGTCGCTTCTTGATACAGGGCTTTTAGAAGAATGGCCACTCCTGCCCAGTGCTATTATTGCTTCGAGAGCCTTGCTACCGCCTATCAAGGTGAAGATTCTATCAGTCTTGTGGATGTAGAGGAGCTGTGGGAAAGGCACGAGGAGTTCAAGAAGCTTGCTGCGCTTCAAGACGCCAGCGAGTCGGTTTCTCTTGGGGGAAATGAACAGCCACCCGTAAACGAGCCAGCACAGGAAGGGGACCCGAAGAAAGCTCGACCACAGAATATTAAACTCCCAAGTATCGACCGCCTACAAAGCCAGGCGTCATCAGACTCCAGCTTGTCCACGCCGTCGACCATATCCAATAACTCATCGCAGTCTGTGTTCTCGAGCTCTACCACCCCGAGCTCAGCATCGATTGTGTCAGATACGCCAAGTAGACAGCAGAAACCAAGGGATCAAAAATATCCTCTCTTCGTAACATGGAACACATTGTCGAAGAGTGGCCGTAAATCCCTCCGAGGGTGTATCGGCACATTTGAGGGGCAGGAACTCTCGTCGGGTTTGAAGTCCTACGCCCTCACTTCGTATGTGCTTACGATGCATTTACCATATACTCCATTGCTAATGATACGCCCAGTGCTTTTGATGATACCCGGTTTTCCCCAATTCCAGCATCTCTCATCCCTTCTCTCTCATGCTCTTTAACCCTTCTAGGCACCTTTGAACCTTGCACCAATGCCTTGGATTGGATTCTCGGCACCCACGGCATCCGTATTTCGTTCATTCATCGTGGGAGGCGGTACGGTGCAACCTACCTTCCCGATGTCCCTGTCGAACAAGGCTGGACCAAAGAGGAGACTGTGAAAAGTCTGATGCACAAAGCTGGTTGGGACGGCCCTTCCGAGAGTGCCGCAAGACGATTATTACGAGGTGGTACCGGTACGACCGGCAGCTCCGCACACCCCTGGGACCAAGTTTCAGATTTCCGAGCGGTCAAGTACCAGGGACTGAAAGCTTCTGCCAACTATGAAGAATGGCAGGAGTGGCGTCAGTGGGTCTTGTCTCTCGAGGATGGGAGTGGGAAACTGCTGGACCCCATTCCATGATCGGCGTGGTTTTCTGTTTTTCAGTCCCATGGAGGGTAGATTTCGGTTTCGGTTAAACTTAGTATGAGTCGCCATCAACAGCGGCTACGGTTAATGATATGACGGTGTCAATTAGAAGATATCTGGCGTTTTTTGTTCTTTTAGGGTTTTTTCGGGCCTCTGAGCAATGATATATTCAAGATAATACTACATCTATTTATTTAAATACGAGGCCTCGTCCATATACTAAGTCTTTCGCGGTGTTTCGTTATCTTCAATGATAAGCTTAGCAGCATTCGACATATACATCGAGTCCTTGCGGCACAAATATTTGCAATGAATATGTGCATGCAAATCTATTCTCGATGATGCAATCAATTATGGAATCTTGAAACCATGAGGCCGTTATCGCGAGGTTTATTTATAGGGAAAGAGATAAATCCATTATCGAAGTACTATGACTCTGGATCATCCGTCATCTTTAGGTGGCCATAATCCAGGAGAACCTCCTATTGCTTGAAATTCTTTATGTATTTAGGGGGGAGACATTTCCTCATAATAGACTTCTTCCTGACCTATTTACAATATCACCTTTGTTCTGCTGAATAGACCTTCTAGGCCCATCGTGGGTGGGGAGGTAGTCGCGCAATATATATAGTTGCTAGAAACGGAATAATTCAGCCTTCATGCCACAACGTAGTATTTGACAGCGAGCAGCAAGCGTAGTAATATATAGCTAGCTCCTAACATCCACTCAACTCCGTAGACTTAAGCAGAAAAAATGAGGGCTATTAAACCTTATGCGACCATTAGCCATCGCTAACTACCAAGAAGTTAGTTTTTTCTGGGGGTGGTTTATGCCTACTTTTATGCCTGGCACAAGAATAAAGCTAATACAGGAGCAGCAGGAATCAAAGAAAAAGAAAAAGAAATGACCGAAAAAAGAGGAATCAAGAACAGGAAAATCGCCCACAGGGGTATCGTTATTCTCTATGTCATCACTGCTTTGATCAATCATTCCGTTTTACAGACCGACTCCACAACCCAGCCACCATCTCCTTCACCCTCCGCTCTTGTTCTCGAATCTGCTCCTCCGTCTGTCCGCGGGCATTCCCCCGACTATCAATTTCCATGGCGCCGTCGTGGCCATAGTGCTGTTGTTCTTCGATGATCTCGTTCCCGTTCACGTGTTCCGGCTTTGGATCCACGCTCATCATGCCATCCATCATGAGTCCGCCGGTTTCGCGGAGCTTGTTGATCGCACGAACGGTGTCGATCGCCTTGTGTAGGGTACGGCGAGCGTTGAAGTTCTTCTTCACAGTAGGCAGGAGGTCCTCACCGGGGGCGATGGCGTCTCCTCTGGCGTCGTACGGTGGGTTGACCCATGGGTGCTGGAGGGCCTTGTGAGCGGTCATGCGAGCGTCAGGGTCGACAGTTAGACAGCTCTTGATGAAATCTCGTGCGGTCTGAGACACACCCCGCCAATACTCGAGAGGGGTGAATGAGTAATCTGCTGCAAGGATGGCCTGCATCTCTTCTAGGTTAGAGTCGCGGTCAAACGGGGTATACCCGCAGAGCAAGAAATATGTGATCACGCCGATTGCCCAGATATCACTGCCTCGGGTTAGTCGAATTTACAAATATATATTTGTCTTCAATAAGATAAGGTTAAGATCCGGAGAAGACATACACAGGCTTTCCGTGGCCACTCTTCTTGAAGATCTCAGGCGCCATGTATCCCGGCGTACCACAGGTCGTCGTCAGAACATGGAACTGCTCCTCATCCATTATCCTAGAAAGTCCGAAATCCGCAATAAGCAGATCTGCATTGTCCTCCGGGGTACGGAACAGAAGATTCTCCGGCTTGAGATCGCGATGCACGATGCCGTGATCGTGCAGATATGCAACTGCAGAGAGAATGGCGCGGATGAGATCAGCGGCGTCAGACTCGTAGTAGCTTCCTTTTCGACAGATGCGGTCGAAAAGCTCTCCCCCCAGAGCAAGATCCGTAACCAGATACACTGCAAAAGATGGCGTTAGCTTTCAGCTAAAATATCCACCACAACATTGGGGAACTGTACAATTATTCATCGTTTCAAAGTAGTCCACCAAGGTCAGAATGTTCTGGTGACCCATAGACACCTTCTTCAGTACTGCAATTTCGTTCCGAACCTGTGATTATACCTCAGCTCGTGGGTTCCTTTCTCTACTGGTAGAAATCGATTGTCTGTGGGCTGTCTATTCCCCAGGCATGTACGATTGGAGTCGGCAAAATACCATGTGTTCCCGTCCGGCCATCAGCCGCTTGTTGATCACCTTCGCTGCATAGTAGCGACCTGTATCGATATGTACGCATTCCTTGACAACCGAGTAGGAGCCCGCGCCTAAGGTCTTTCCGGTCTTATACCGACAGGGTTGGACTTTGGGCCGCTGGCCAGGCTGTACTTGCGATGCCATTGATGGGGAACAGAATCGGACGGCTACAGTTCAGGTTTATGGGAGGGAAGGGAAGACGTTATGGGGCTTGGGTATCTCGCGAGAGCTGAAACGAGGAGGCTGACAATCTGCGAAGGGTGCGCGGGGTCAGATTCAAGAAGACAGAAGGAATAGGCTGAAACCTTGGGCTCATGGAAGGCAAGGATATTGGGACTTGGAAATGTAAAAGGGATACGGAGACCAACCGATGAGCAGCTGAATAACGAAGCTGAATATTAAGTTGGATCGTAAAGCTTCTCTGCTATCAGCCAGTCTGCGGATTGCGGGGTTACGGTGTAACACGAGGAAGCTCGACCCGAGCCGCTCAAAGAGCTGTAGGGATTTAGGGGGAGGTGTAAATGAGAGAGGGGCAGTGAATAATATTGAGAGTAGCCTTAAAGCATATATAAAAAGGGGCGCAAAGTGGATGGGGCGCAGGGAGAGGATGCGAGTGTTTGGCAGTGCAAAGGAAAGGGAATAATGATGGTTTGGGTGGGAAGCCTGAGGCCGAAGCGCGGGTTGGGTCAGCTTTTGTAATCTTGGTACAGCCCCAGAAACGCTCGCCCAAAATTGAGCTGAAACTGGCGATGGGCAATTATTGAAGGGCTTGCATAAATCCATTATAACTCTAGGACAAATAGTCTACATACAGGATGGAGTACTCCACGGTGAGATCGCAAACCCCCGTAATGCAACGCCAGTAATCCGACTGCACCCAAACCATGCTGGAGGAAATCAAAAGAAACACACTGTGGGGCAGAAACGAACAACGCTAAGCACAGGCAGCAGAAATCAGAACAAAAAGAAAAGGGGGCAGCGGAGTCTAAAACTGATCAAGAATCTCGCCAACGACAGTCTCCAGGAGTTTGAGTCCATGGAACTTGGCAACACTGCTCAAGACCCGCAGCTTCCTCTCTATATCAGCCCGGTCCATAGTCTCCACCCACTTGCCGCTGCAGGAGCAATGCTCCATGAAGTCGCTAATTTTGAGTCCTCCGCACTTCGAGCATTTGAGATCTTGTGTTTGCCATCCGACGACCATGCCGTGGACTTGGCCGATGAGCATCTCCTCCTGTGCAAGTCGATCGTATTCTGTCTGGCAGAAGGGACATCGCCAAGGCTTCGAGGCGGCGTTGATCATGTCAGACCCGGGCCCAGGGAGCACATCCTCATCTCTGCAAAGGTCTAAATCACGGATTAGACAGCACGCCCCGCAAGATAGTTCTGGAAGCCTGAGGCTAGCTCCGGGGTTTTCAAAGCGGCCTTCTTTGCTGAATTCTCGGACCTCAAACATCGCGAGCAATTCACGCCGCAGCAGTCGAGTCTCTAGGGTGGTTGTCTTTGATAGACTTAGCACCTGCATTAGGAGCTTGACTAGCTCGAGAGCAGGGTTGCGTTTATCATTATTGGGGTCTGTTAAGACGCCGGGAAGCACAGGGAAGGCGTAGTCGGTGGCAAGCTCAGGATGTAGAAGCTCGTCTCGCTGGCGACGGATCAGACCCGAGGTTTGCTTCTTGAGCGGTTTGCAGAACTTCTCTGCGAGGATGGCCGAAAGCTCTTCATTTTCTTCTCCGGAAACTTGTCCAACAGGAATCTGGGTCATTCGTGGAGTGGACAAATCCTCAGACTCGGGTCGTTTGAAGCCGTGCATCAGCTCAACGTACTCCACCACCCAGTCATGAAAGATAGTCTGCATAGGTGTTGGCAAGAACCGGCTAAGCTGCCAATGCATGACTGTCTCTAGCGGCTGTTCCTCTGATTCAACTACTTCTTGACAGCCTTTACCGCCGTAGTTGTACTCGTCATACCAGACTAGGTAGTCCCAGTATTCCTTGATCTCAAGGTCGATGAAGTGGAACGACGGGTTTGCGCGTATGGACTTCAACACATATTGACTGTATGCGTAAGCATTGCCCACTTCCGTCTTTGTCGTCTGAAGTAGGAGACGCGTTGAGCTGGCAAAGATGACATTCGAACCGACACGCCTGAATTCAGCCATCAGCTGTTGAAATGATTTTCTCGACAGCATCCGCACATAGTGGTGTAGCGAACGGTCATAAAGGCATGAGGCTGGGCTTTCGACCCAGCGGATCAGATGCTGCACCATAATATCGGCCATGTTGTTTCCTTGACAGGCTTCTGCCCACCAGTTCTTCACCATTTCACGCAAGACAACGGCACCCGCTGAAGCAAACGCTTTTTCTGAGTAGAGAACACCATTCGATTCCGCAGACGGTTCTGACGGCGCCAAGAGGGTATTCGCCCCTTCCATCTCGTTGATTATCGACGACGTTAGGATAGTGTTAATCGCAAGGTTACGAACTTCTAGCTCGATGCAGACAGTCGTGTAAGCACTTGGGACATTGACGGCTGGCATCGAAACCTTCTCCAATGGACCGGTAATATCGTCCCTTTCGTATCCCGCATGGTCCGGCCTCGGGTTCGAGGACCACCAAAGAACGACATTATTTTGTTGAAGTCGTCGCGCATACGATATGTCAATGAGGAAGCGAGGGTCATCACTCTCGAGGTTGCAGAGAGGAACATCGCCGTATCTAGCGAGCAAGGTCAAATGCTGAATCCAAGACGAAATATAGAGATAATGCGTGACCAATCTTCTGGCGATAAACGATTGCCAGCCTAAAGGTGGAAGATTCATATCCGAGACTTCTGGTTTCACCGAGAGAACCGGATACTCTCTCAAGATGGGAATGTCATGACACAGGCGGGTTTTCTGCTGTGATTGTATAATCATAACAGTGGGCTGGGTCTCGTCGCTTCTGAGCTTCTTAATCAGATCACCAACCTCTAGATTAGCCTTCCTTCTTGTCGTGATTTGTGTAGTCCTAAAGTGAATCTTCTCTTGGTATTCAAATGCACCCTGAGACTGGTCTTCCGATTGCACCTTGCGCGAAAGAAGCTCCGAGTAGATCTTGTCGATATTTGGAAGACCTTGGACATCCCTAGTGCGGTTTAGAATGACAACATGCGCTTCATTCTTTGTGCTCGAGAAGATAGCAAAGATCTGTTTGTCACCAGATGTAACATGATACAGATAATGGTAGGCCATGGACGAATCTAAGAGGTATGGCTGGTCGGACGTTGTGCGGCATAAAGTAGAAAGGTCGAACCCGCGCTCTAATCCCTCACCAAGCACACCTCGTTGTTGTTCATCGAAGGTGCAAATACTCCCAAGCTTCAGGATCGCCCGTAGGTTCAAAGGGATATTCTTCTCATATACACCTTCGACACTCGGATGCTGCAGGAGGGCATCAATCTTATCTGCCTCTCGTAGAAAGGTATCTTCAGACAGCGTTAGTTTGAACAAGTGCACAGAAGGATGTCCATTAGGTAGAGTATGGTTAACTTTCTCCACCTCACACTCTGGGACGTCGACATCAGGAAGAGCGTCTTGTTTGAGGTTAACGTAAATACTACGGGGTACCTTCACTGTCAGGGTATGAATCTTTTTGTCAATCAGGACAAAGGCCCGCACAATCCCAGGTCTAGATGTCTCGCATAGTTGTAAAATCTGCCAGGTACTGATGTATAGAAGTTCAGCCTGATTCCTGAAGAGATGGCTCAAAGAGTCTCCGCCAGCGTTTGCTCTCTCTCCGAAAAGTTGACGGCGCCGAACCCGGGCTTGCTTTTGGATCTTCCACTTTTGCTTTTGGTATTTTATGAATCCAACATAGTCATCAGATATTGAGGGCATCTTTGCGGGAAGGCTGGCAAAAGGATCTAGCGGTGTTTTCGTGAGACCTTCAGGGTGCTTTCTCTTCTGGGCAATCTTCGTCGGAGATGACGATTTCAATTTTTCCATTGAGCTCGCCATCACCTCGTCCAAGTTATCGGCATGCTGGACACGGTGATCCAGGATATTTGTCGATATATCAGTCAACGGATTTTTCTCCGACTTTCCAAACATATCGGTCATCTTTGCTTGCTTGAACTTGTCGTCCTTCATATTGATTCTCCGTTGGAGCCAATCGGGGTGGGCGACTCTAGGAACAGGATTGCGGACCTTCTGAAGTGCAGCGGGAATCGTGATAAGTTTTTGTACAACTGATCCCAACCGCTCCAGATAATAATCCCAGTCAATAACACTTCGGGGATCCATATCGCCGGGGTCATCTTTCATCCACTTTCGCAAGAAGTATCGTTTCACATTCTCTTCGGCGGAGAAAATAGTCACGGGAATGGCTCGTTCGGTAACAGGCGTATTCCTTGGTCTTGAGGATATGATATATTTGCAATTCAAGCCCTTGTCTTTGACCATCTGCTCTCCCAAGAATTCCGCTAAGCGCCGTGCAGTCGTGATGGACGTTGACTTTTGATTTCCATACTCCTCGAGTGTTTTCGTCATACTTCGGTTCTCGGAAATGAGTTCAATCAGCTCCTCGTCCGCGAGAGTAGAGCCATGCTCATAAAGAACATCCAACCATCTATCTGCAACACGGGCCACAGCAGCATAGGTTTCGGTCAGAGTTGAGCCTTCCAGAAAGAAACGGAAGATCTGGGTCTGGAAGATTTTGATCAGTTTCAACTCTCCTCTTCGCTTGACCTCGAAACCCTTCAACTCAGCCAGAGAACCATCATGGTTAAATACGGCATAACGTTTCTTCAAGTTCTTATCCTCTTCCTTGGAAGTAGGCAAAATCATCGCCCTGTATGGTCCATCGACTTCGAAGAAGATAGAGTTCTCGCTAAACGTCTTGTATTTGAAGGATGCCGGATCGACAAGGGCCTGGTATTGGTGATTTGTATATTTTCCGTGGACGAGGTGGTTTAGCATCACACAGGGATATGAAATCCCCAGCTTTTTGCCATTTTTCAACATGAAAGAGAAATTTTCGGGAAAAGTTCCGGGAAGCATACACCAGATACCATCGGTGTCAAGCTCCAGCGGCCGCCCAATGCGTTCAACAAGTTCTCTCGCCATCTGGATAATCCGGGCACCGGTTAAACACGTTACACCGGCCATTTCCATTGAGTACCACCGAGATCCCTTTCTCATGACATATCCATAGAAACTGTTGAGAATGACCTTGTGAGCGAGCTGCAGAGAATCGTACAAAACAATCATCTTCTTCGCCTCTTCTACCTCCGCAGCCGACGCACCGGAGGACTTAAGGGCGTCAGTCTTCCCTTTCCAAACCTTTTGCTGTCCCTTGAAATCATATCTTCGGTCTCGGAAACTGCGGACAGTGTCAACGTAGAATGGGTTCTCGCGCTGACAGATGATAGCTTCGCGCACCATAGTCTTGCTGTCGTGGATTTTGTGGTAAATCTTCTTGCTGAAGTCTTGAAGTCGTTTTTTAACTATCGCGGCCTGTTCCTCGGAGCTCATGTCTGCAAACGCGCGCATGGGACTCTTTTTCGTCTTTCCTGGGAAGCGTTCATTCTGGACTGCATGTCGGATCATGTTGTACTCATCACGTTTAGCAGGTAAGAACTCTCCACGCCAGGCCCACGGAAGCCGTCTATCGCAGGTCTTCCCTGGCCGATTGAAATCGCAGGCGGCACAATTAGACTCCTGGATCATAGAATCTGGTTGTAGTCGGTTCGTGATCATGATGTTGGGATACATGGAAGCAACGTCCAAGTGGTAAATGAACGGTACCTCGTTCCTTTGTGGGTTCTCCTTCAGATCAATTAGAAGCTTCGAGATCTGACCCTTGACCTCGTCATAATTGACAACATCATCCATCGACTTTTTCTCTTCAACCTCTACACTAAATTTGAGGGCCGCATCCAGGTCTCGAAGCAGCTCATCTATAGCTGCAGGGTCGATATTGAAGGTAACCGGGATATCACTTCGAAATACACCAGCCTCAATACTTTCAACGTGGCCACCGACATAAGTCTCTGACTCGAGCAAGTGGCCCTCGTAGAAAGATTCTGGCGGGTCTTTGTGTTTATTTGGCAGAACAATCTCGCCCTGATATGCTTGGACCATTAGAAGCATCTCGCAAAGTGTTCCGGTTCCTTTTCGCAGAGTGTCATCCGGGTTCAATGGGATAATGGTACACAATGAGAAAATGAACGGATGGATGTATTTCATGTACAGATAGTACGTCGCGACAGCATCAGAGACGGAATATTCAGCTAAAGTTTGTGGGCGTTCGCTGGCATAGGGCGTCATGAGTTCAGGATCAAGCTCATCGGGATCATATCCGAGCTTCGCAACGGTGACTGCTTTCAAACCACGACTTCCTTGGGGAAGATAACTGTCACGGTTGACCCAAGCAAAACAATCCATATGCACACAATGGTCACTCTGGTAGATGTCTTCGTTGTTTTTGCGAAAGCCGATTTCTTTGTACATGTCGATTCCCAGAACGCTTGCCCGAGCTTCAACGAACGGCCAATCAAAAAAATCACCGTTGTATGTGGCGATCACGGTTGGCTTGGCTTCCTTTATGTGTTCGAAGAACCGTTCGAGAAGGCTCCTTTCATTAGGCTCGTTGAAGATCATAAATGGTCCATAGTATTCGGGTTTAGGGGTGTACTCGAAATCGTTGATATCCTCCGATACTATTTCTCGATTCGTGATCAGGAATCCTTGTCCATCAATCATGTACGAAATCATCATGATTTGGTCAATAACAGAGTCCGGAAACTTTAGAGGCAATTTTGTTGTTTCGATATCGAATGCCAGGATGACTGGGTCCGCTCGCTGAAGACGCTCTTCCAAGCAAGTTAATGTGGTAACGCCGTGTTTCGCCTCTACCATATACCATTTTCCTATCCGTATATCTATATAGAAATTCATAAGTCATCAGTTGGGATTCGCGAAGCCAAACAGAGCCTCTCATACCTTTGTCAATTGCAACTCTGACATGGTATGGAACATCGTATTCTCGAATATCAATAATAAAATCACTCGCATTTATGGTGCCATTAGGTCGTGTCTCGTTAATTTGTTCGTCATCAAAGAGATCAAATCCAGCATTCGCGCTTGAGTACGGTAAACGGGGGATTAGCTTCAAGTACAATCTCGAGGCGAGCGACGGGAACGAACCTTGAGATCTCTACATAGGTATCCATCATATTAACATTTTTCTTGTTCTTTTCTGCCAGCGGAAGGAGGGCCTTTCGCACTTCCAGCAGGTGGCTCACGTTCGCGAAATTGAGTTGGAGGAATGGCCGTCGGTGCCCAAGCAGGTGGTTTGGTAGCTGCAGGTCTTCTTTCTCTATCCTCTTAATCTTCTTTAATAGGCCTTCAAACGACCTCCGACACCACTCCTCAACCTCCGCTTCGCGACCCTTCTTGACGGCGAGAAGAAAATAAGGGTCATATTCCACAGTCGCCTTGAAGCTTCCACCGTCATCTTCCAAGAAATAGTAGTCCACACCGGCGCGTCCTCCTGGTATATTCGGGTCCTCTATCGAAGTGCTGTGCATATTAATAAGCCAGCCGGCTCTTTTCTGGCCCGATTCGAAGCGCGGGAAACCCAGAGATTCGTCGATGCTGTTCGCCAACCTGATAGCCTCGAACTTTTCATCTTGAGAGGTTGCCTCTGAGGATCGGAGCGACGAGAATTCGACTGTTTTCGTTCGTCTGGGGTTGAAGGATGCAGCACTCGACCGGAACTTGGTCCCGTACTTGCTCGGTTTTCTTGAAGGCATTGCGACACGCCGCCCAGCAGGGCTGAGGATCACTGCAGGATGGAGAGAGGAAGTTGGTGGGACATGGAACGTGATGGTGAATAAGTATTAGTATTAGTATGGCGCCGAATTAAGCATAATAAGTCTGGTCCTCGGCGAATGCGTCCCTGAATAGGTATGTCTTCAAAATCTAGTGATCCAATGTTCTCTCAATTTAGTCCATGTTTGCCCTGCAAGATCGCATCAGTCCTGTCTCTACCGCTCGACGCGTTCTCGCGTTTCCACTTTACGCGTGCCATTGGACAGCGCGAGCCGGAAGAACCACCCGTTTTGGGACAGGCAGCGTCTACCCGGATAAAGGAATATTCCGGTATCATGATTGTTTTCCGCAAAGAGACTTGCTCCGATGGGACTATACGGATGGGTTGATCAACTTTTCCTCAATAATTAAAGGCACTATCCAAATCATGGCCGACGATATCCGGGATTCGACGATACCTAGCCCCGATCAAAATGGGCCAGTTCATTCAGAAAACCCTTCCGACCCTTCGTCCAACCCGAAAACAAAGTATGAGCTCCCCAAGTCCCAAGTTGGAAAACTGTGGGAAGCTTTTGGAAACCCCGAAGAGTCGGCGAATATGCTTCCTAGAACGGTCCCCGGAAAACATACAAAAGATGTCACAGTAACGGAAGCTATGAAATCAATGTCTCTGAATGATGTGAGCTCATTCTACAAGGCACCTTGTGCCCGAGACTCTCTGCTTTTGGGGATTGGAGCTGGATTCGGTGTCGGCGGGGTGAGAGGTGTCTTGGGAGGTGAGTTGGCCCTCTGGCCTCTTCGTGACTCGGAAAAATACCAGCAAAAGCCCTAACTTGCGACCTTCTATATAGGACTGCGCTCTATGTGGACTGCCTGTAATTGGGCCGTTGGCGCTTTCGCCCTCACATCCCTCGCAGCATATGAATTCTGCCAACGACGTCGGGTACAGGAATTGGATGGAATGAAGCAAGCTGTAGAGATGATGAAAGAGTTAAAGCTCAAGAAACAACGAGAGAAGGAACAGAAGGCCGTGGAGGTTGCCCGCTTGGCGGAGGAAGAGAGGCAACGGAAAAGCTGGACCAATCTATCGAACTACAAGTTCTGGTAGACTTTGTTTTCGCACATTGTTTGGAGTCATGGAGTTTTTTTGGGTGTCATTGTATATTAAGTCAGAGGGAGATGTATAATACATATTCCTATATTTCGATGGACTCCAGGCCAATCACCTTGGTTGATTATGTATCTTGATCGCATAAGAATACCTGAAATTAACGCCTCTTCTCATTTGCTTTCCAATGCACCATGATTCAAAAATAAAACCCTCCCCAAAATGTAAGTCAAAAACGCCCGCAGCCAGACTCCCATGCTTTACATAAATTTAGACGTCAAACTTGACTCGCTTTTGAATGGCGCCATTTTGAATCGTCCGGATCTTATCAAACTCATTCCCATCCCGCTTCTCTCTTCGCTTCTCTCTCGCCTCTCTTGCCTCCCGGACTTTCCATTCCGTAACCTGCTTCTGCCTTCTCTGAGACCTAGCCCAAGCCATCGCCGCCGTCGGCTTAAATCCAATACCATTAATCCCATATCCATCGTCACTTGGATCCGTTGGATTATGTCCGGTTATTTCGGCATCACTCCAGGTAAATGGGTTCTCCACCGCTGCGCCAGCGAGGGGCGGTGATACCCTTGCGTTGCGCGTCTTTAATGAGGCCGCAGCATTTCGTTTCTTGCGAGGACTTGAGGATAACTGCTTTCTTGCGGACTTGGTCGGAGAGTTTAGATTTTGAGGCTGAGCGGCGTCGTTTGCGGTAGATTCGGAAGGCGCTGTTGTGTTGAGAGGCTTGGTTTCACTCTCTAATGTTGTTGATGGGGGGTGTGGCTCGGGCATGTCATGAAGGTCATGGATATCGTTAGAGAAAGTGGGCAGGCAGCTTGTTGGTGTAGATTGCAGGTGTGGAAGTTGGTGTAAACTGCTATTGGGGATTTGGTGTGTTGCTGCACAATCGCCCCGGATCGCAAGTTCACCTAGGCGACCAGCCACTACGGCACGAGGGCTGTAGCTCCCTAGGTCTTCTCTCTCTCTGAGTCTGGCCTCTTGGAGGCTCAAAATTGATGGGGTCGACGCAGGCGACGCAGGCGGGCTGCAACATATTGAGTCTTCTGACGATCCCCGATTGCGCCTGTGGGAATTAAGCGCCATGGTTGGCGAACTCATTGGCATCATCGTGAGGCTGGGATGGGCGAATGCAGGTGTGGGGGCATGACACAGAAAAGCGTTGTAGCAGGGAGAGGATCAAGTTAAACCGCAGTATTTCCCCCTCCTACCGGTGAACTGCAAAAGTCTCAAGCGAGGCCATTATAAAGGAACAGACATTGGAGCATTATTGGTGGTCATCATTGGAGGGGAGTCGTCCTCCCTTGGAAAGAAGAGGGGGTGCGGGAGTTAACTCTGCTCGTCCCGCACTTCCGCCGAAGGAAGTCCTGGTGATTTAGCAGCCAGTGGGCTAATACAAGGAAGTTGAAAGGAAGAAGAACAATGAAGGAAGATCAAGATAATATTTTTTTTGACAAGCTACTACCCAAGTTTCAAGGGGTGCAGGCCTCAATCGAATAATCTACAAATACCCAGTCCATCAAATCGTGAAGGAGCAAACTGAAAGAGATGGCAGTAAGAAAAAGAAAATAAAATATAGGGCAAAAAAATCAAATCCTACAACGCCGCGACAATGACGCCCTCCTGTCCCAGGAAATGGTCGTTTAAACCTTCTTCTTCTTTTTGGACGGCTCAGCATCGTTGTCGTGCTTTCGCTTCTTCTTTTCCGACTCGCCAGCATCGGACTTGCGCTTCTTCTTCTTGTCTTCCTTATCGCCCTTCTCCTTCTTCTCTCCCTTCTCCTTCTTTTCCTTCTTCTTATCCTTCTTGTCCTTCTTGTCCTTCTTCCCAACATCAACGTCCTTCATTTCCTCGTCACTCTCATCGGCATCAATGTCCATATCGGCGAGGACAGCATCCATGGCGTTTTTCTAGTAGTAAGTTAGTATCACGGTAAGATAAACGACTGACGGAAGAAAATAAGTAAAGGAGAGATTGCCATACCATTGCCACTTCATTCTTTGTCGGGGCAGCGCCAGAGGCATAAAATTCCAGACGCTCCTCGACCTGCTTCTTGAGAGCATCACCGAACTTCGTTGTTGGCTCCTCGGAGAAGTTGTCAATTCTGGACGCAATTGAGCACTTGTTGGCCAGGAATCGCGAGATACGACCCTTGTTCTTAGGACCCGCCCTGCCAATGAAAGAGGAGTGGTACAGAAGTCCGTACTTGGGAGTGTTTCCCTTGGTCTTCAGGGCTCTGAAGAGAGCTTTCTCAGCACCCAAAATCTGGACGGTAGAAGCAGGGTACTTGGACAGGTTGGTCAAGCTACCAGCGTGCGAAATTAGACGGGCACCGACAATCTCTCCGATCAAAGCAGCAAGGTTGGGTGCAACAACGCTCATCTTGGCAACCAGGTAGGAGTGGAGCGACTTGCGGTACTTGGAGAGGCTGACAACTCGTTGAGCGAAGGAAATTACGTTCTCCATGTCAGACTCGGAAATCTCCTGACCCATACTGTGCTTAGCAGCATCGATAATGGTCTGAGCAACGCCCTCATCATCCTCCACGAGTGCGGCAATATCATGGAGGCTCTCATCAGTGAGGGTTTTCTTATCCTTGACAAACAGTGCAAGCTGAGCATAACGTTGGTTATCTGAAACAATCTTGATAAGTTCGGGGAAATGCCAGGAGTACCACTCCCTAACACGCATGGAGAAAGTGTTGATGGCCTTGTCGAGCTGGTCGAGAATGGCAATGGCCTGGATGATATGGTTGTCGTCGCGCTGAACGGAGAACTTGACCTTGGCTCGGGAGTAAGCGTGACCAAGACCAAGCTGAGCGGTATCCATATCACCCTCCCGAAGCTGCTTCAGCAATTTGGTAGCATGCAGCCTGATTCCACGCAGCATATCCTGAACGACCTCGCTGGTATCACCGGTTTCGCAGTCGATGAAGTCGAAAGAAGATTTGATGCTCGCAGCCAGAGTCTTGTCTGCAAGACCCAAGACAACCTTCTTCTTCTTATTAGGCTTGGGAAGATTCATTTCAAGGAAAGAGATGAGCGTCTCCGAAGCGACACCTTCGGAAACATCGTTAATTTCACCCAGAGCCTGCTTGTTGTTCCTGGGTCTAGTCAGCACTCGATCGCATTCATGGAAGGCGCGAGGGAGCATACTCAAAAGGCAGGAAACTAGCGAGCTGAACCATCTTTCCAAATCTAGCGATATCATTGACCCCCTCCTGAACCTCTTTCAAGCTGTTTCCCACACTGTCTCCCTGGTGGGCGACCTTGAAAATTGAGTAGCCCATGGGGCCCTCGAAGAGAAGAAAGTCGGCCATTGCGAACAAGGAAAAATTGCCCCAAGACCTAAGGAATGCACTTTCAAGTGCGAGTAACCTACTCCACGTGTCGGATTTCTCACAAGTCTGGGGTTGTGGACTTGGTGTAGGCCGTCGGAGGGATTGAAAAAAATTGCCTCGAGTAGGTTTTTGCAGAGTCGAACCGCCGGAGCTCTTTTTTTTTCTCACAGCCGGCGCTAGTGTGAGAATCCCGAATGTGGGCTTTTTGCCAAAACTACCTGAGCTCACCGCATTCGACGGCAAACACCACCAGGTTTGCGTTCACCTGGGCTCCCCCCAACAGCACGCTGATATCTTTTTCTTTGTTGTCTTTCTTGTATCATTTTCTTTAATTCTACTCCTCGTCATTCCTTAGTGCTGCAGATATGTCTGCAACGCAGCTACTTAACCCCAAGGCGGAGTCAAGGGTATGGAAGCAGATGTGCCCCTCAATGAGCCTGCAGAGACTAATTTGTGCATAGCGGAGAGCGGAGGCCTTGAAGGTGAACATCAGCGCTGGTGAGGGTCTGCAGGATGTTTTGAAGTCAAATCTGGGCCCATCTGGGACCCTGAAGATGTATGCTCCTATATTCTTATTTGAATAATATCCGAGCGGATGCTAATTTACGTCTTATTAGGCTGGTGGACGGTGCAGGTGGTGTACGAAAGCTACCCCCCTAACAATGCGAATAATCGACCCCTAACCAAATTGCAAATAGATCAAGTTGACAAAGGATGGAAATGTTTTGTTGCGTGAGATGGTGAGTTTTTGACTTAAAGAAGAAAGGAAACTACTGAGCAAGTAGCTGACGAGAGTAGCAAATTCAAAACCCCACCGCTGTAAGCTACCTTTCGACCTCTCTCGAAGACTTTCCCCCTTTATTAATATAAGGCAAGGTTATGATTGCCCGGGCCGCTACAGCGCAAGATGATATCACTGGCGATGGAACGACGTCCGTTGTCCTTCTGGTGGGAGAACTCCTGAAACAGGCAGATCGTCACATCACCGAGGGATTACACCCTAGGGTCATTACCGATGGCTACGAGATTGCGAAGACTGAAGCATTGAAGGTTAGTATATTCATTCAAGGGGTGGAATTGCGCCAATACTAATTGAACTGGCTTCCAGTTTCTCGACCAATTCAAAATTGAACGGGCCATCGACCGCGAACTCCTTCTCTCAGTTGCCCGCACATCCTTGAGCACGAAACTTAACAATGCACTTGCAGAGAAGCTGACTCCGGATATTGTTGATGCTGTTCTTGCTATCCACAGAGCTCCTGAGAAGCCCGATCTGCACATGGTGGAAATCATGACTATGCAACACCGCACATCTTCTGATACACAGCTTATCCGGGGTCTTGCCTTAGACCATGGTGCTAGACATCCTGATATGCCGAAGCGAGTTGAGAACGCCTTTATTCTGACTCTTAACGTCAGTCTTGAGTATGAGAAGTCGGAGATTAACTCTGGGTTTTACTATTCTTCGGCGGAACAAAGAGATAAACTTGTCGAAAGCGAACGCAAATTCGTGGATGCCAAGTTGCAGAAGATTGTGGAGCTAAAGAAACAGGTCTGCGGCAATGATCCAAAGAAGGGCTTTGTTGTCATTAACCAGAAGGGTATCGACCCTCTAAGCTTAGACGTTCTTGTGAAGAACGGAATTTTCGCCCTTCGAAGGGCCAAGCGGAGGAATATGGAGCGTCTACAGCTGGTGTGTGGGGGTATTGCACAGAACAGCGTGGAGGATCTCACACCCGATGTCCTCGGGTGGGCTGGTCTCGTTTATGAGCACCAACTCGGTGAAGAGAAATACACGTTTGTGGAGGAAGTCAAGGACCCCAAGTCTGTTACTATTCTTATCAAAGGGCCCAACCAGCATACAATTGCTCAGGTGAAGGATGCGGTTCGGGACGGATTGCGATCTGTATACAACACTATTGTCGACGGCTGCGTCATCCCCGGTGCTGGCGCGTTCCAGGTTGCCTGCCATGGTCACCTTGTGTCCGAGAGCTTCAAAAAGACAGTCAAGGGAAAACCTCAATATGGTGTTGGGGCCTTTGCAGAGGCTCTCTTGATCATTCCTAAAACGCTTGCGGCCAATTCTGGACACGATATTCAGGACTCCCTGGCTACCCTGCAAGATGAGCGCAAGGATGGCAATGTGGTTGGGTTGGACCTGACCACCGGAGAACCCATGGACCCCGTGCAGGCCGGTGTGTTCGACTCTTACCGTGTCTTGCGTAACTGCATTGCCTCTAGCACCGGTATCGCCTCTAATCTACTTCTATGTGACGAACTCCTAAAGGCCAGGCAGATGGGCAGACAGGGTGGACCTGCTGGCATGGATGAGTAATGCAACTATTAGCATACAACGCGAGGGTGCTTAAAACATTCCGGGTATTCGGAGGGGTGGTGTTCACATTCGGATTTCAGGACTAGAGAACAGTTTATGTCTAAAATTTACCAAAATAAATTCGACAATGTCACGCTAATAAACTCTGATTGGTTCAAGTCTCGTTTTTCGCTCACCATCTAACACCGTCACACGCCATTCCACTGCTGCCTGGCTGGTTCAATGATACTGAAGTAGAAATATATTGGGTCTATTGGAAGATTGCGTGGTGGACGCCATCCGAGAAGCCAGGCAGAAGGGATTCTGAGCAGCAGTGGCAGGACATCCAGGTGTATTCGTTAATTAGTCGTCTAATCGTATAAAATCGGTATATAAATTCCCGAGAAAACAAGCTAAAGAATTTTTCAGCCTAGGAGGCGAAAAGGCCCAGTCAATCATCATCTTCGCTGCCTAGGTGGCTCTCTTCCTGGACATCATCGGTCGTCCACTGAACGAGAAATCCGTCACCCCTTACGGGATCTCGTAAATTGACCTTCTGCGTCTTCGCCCATTCTAGAACCTTCGACTGCCGTATGACAACCGTTTCACCCTCCCCCAAAGCAGATGATTGGGTTCCCTTCCGAGTCTTTGATGGCGTTGTGGGTTCAACGGCCCCCAATCCTCTCAGAGCTGTCACCACGTCTTCGGTGAGCATGCCTGTCGCTGCACCGATCTCTTGCACCGTCACAAGTTCATGTGAATGCTTCTTCCGAGATGCGGTCTTATTCGCAGACTTGGAAGGCTGCTGCTTTTCCTCCGCTTCCGCGACATGCACGAGATATCGAGCAATGCGCTCCTCCCAAAAGCGGCCATAGCTCCTCCGACCCATTTCACTCAAGGGCCGCTCCGGCCCACCAATGAACCCACCATCGCGCTCCCAGCCACTCAGCTTATAACTCACGCCCATCAACAGCTTCCCAAGCTGCTTATGCTGGTATGGCGGGAATATCAGAATGCAGGCGAGATTGTTCGCGTCCCAGGAGAGCTTCTCCTTCGAGAAGAAGCCCAGGATGTAGTAATTATCCGGGTCATGGGGGTCGGTGAAGGCGAGGAGGTAGTAGCGGAAGGAGACGACATCGAAGAAGACGGATTTATGGTCGAGGAAGAGTTTCGCGAAGAGGGAGAGGTTCTGGCCGAATAGTTTGTGGTCTGCGCCGTCGACTTCCCACACGGAGTAGCCGCCGTGGTCGTAGACTTTTGTTCCGGGGGGTGTTGTTCGGTGTGGGCAGACCTTAGTGTGCTTTGCATGCGCATTTACGTCGCAAGAGTAGCGGAAACACCAGCGACACACGTAGAGGCGGTCTGTGTCCTTGCTCACCAGGTCTTCTGGGTAGATGGATTGGTACCAGGTCTGGAAGAGGAGGTCGCCGAGTACGACGTGTTTCACATTGCGATTGATGGGGGACGGAGGGTGGGAAAGGGGGCCGTTGGTCGTCATTTGCGTAGCGGCAGCGAAGGTGTAGGGAGAGGCCAGGGAGGGAATAGCCTTCTAGTTATGGATTGATGGATTATCCGGAGGTCTGCAAATTCACAATCGTCCCAGTTGAAATTCGGGGCCAGAGATGGTCCTGTGGAGAGGCCATTGGCGATAGAGACGTGTCCGGGGTACCTACGGGTAAGAGGCAGGGCAATTGAATATAAATGTCAGTTTATTGTGCTTGAACTTGCTTTTCACAAGAGGATGCTCATGATAAGAAATGGCCTATATTTATGCTCCCTTTGTGTTGTCTTCATCGAATCTCAATTGGGGGGGAAAAAAGCGGTGGGCGCCGCTTTAATCCACTATCACGTGCACTCCCAGCGCATTTGAGGAATTATCATCATCATGATAACGATCTAATAATCTCCGAGTAAGAAAAAAAATAATAGAGAAAGAAGGGAAAAATAGACACTCTATCAAGATCATTAAAATCAAGCGCGAATAACCATTGCTCCCCGGCCCTTTTCCTCGACCCATCATGAAAAACCAGTCGATTCAACGTCCATGCAAGCTAGTGTAGGGAGGCTACATTTTCTGCTGCGTAATTCATTATCGATAATCAGTTGATCCACTTTTCCTGCAACTCAACCAACGACGAGCGCGGGGTGAAGCTTCAAAACCTAAAGTTCTTCAGTTTTGGTTCCGGCTCTTGTTTCCAAGTGGCTCTGGTCCAGTTTCGCTCCATGACGGGGGGGGCTTATGATATGATTGCCCTGCAGTGACGCTCTTATCCTGTTGCCTGGTTTTCTCCTTCGGCACCTCATTTGGTCTCCTGTTCCACTACAGTCGGATACCCGTGTGACTATGAACGACTATTGTAATTTGCCTTTTCCTGCTGTCTGAGTGAGAGTGCTAGAAACAAGTGAGATACGAGTTCTCTACGCGGCCTCCTATAGGGTAGGCAGCAGCAATAGCAGCGCCCTCACCTACGCCACCTCCTCCTCTCCTCCACCATTCTTAGCCAACTCTAGAGGGACTTCTCTATCCCTTTTCCTCCTTTGTTCTTCTTTCGTTCTATCCGTTTCATCAGATCCGTCTTTGCTTCTTCACCATCCCTGTATTCTTCATCCGTCCAGCCAACCCTTATAGCTTTCCCGCGACAGTCCTCTCTGGACTGGTCGTTTATCGCCTTCCACAATGTTGAAACCATTTCAGATCAGGGATCTTCATATTGGAGAATCCAACGATATTCCCGAACTGGTTCCTCATTTTATCCAGACCGCAGACCACCATTTCCCTTCACGTCGACATGGTGTCGTACAGTTAGCTTCATCGGATTACGACGAGCTCGCCCTGAGCCATCCCCGGGCGAGGCTGACATACGTAGATGACGATGATGGTGATCTCATCACGGTAGATAGATACCTTTACCCTTTATCAACTGGATATGTTTGTTGATGCTAACGGTCGACGAAAGGTCGGTTCCTCTTTCGAACTTTCTCAGCGCCTCGATGAGCCCGCTCTTCCCTCAACCCCATTGAACGCTCCTCAGCCGATGCACATATTCGACATCCGGCGATCCAGCTCCGTCACTGAGCTCTGGAAGAAGTTTGAGCACCATGAAATCCAAGATTCGGATAATACCCCCATGGCCCAGGGTACAACGACGGACGACACCCAGACAGCTACACAGGATGAGCCAAAGCCTGAACCTGAACAGACACGTACAGCAGCTAGCGAAGAGACATCCCAGCCTCTATTAGCGGCGTTCGAAGCCGAAATGGCAAAGATTCTTTGGTCGAGTGGGAACGAGAACAACGCACCTAGAGCTACTCCCTCTTTTGTCGGTACAGAGACCGATCCGAGATCAGACAGACCCCAGAACCCATCCGATGCTTTTGCTTATGCTATGCGTAACTTGATCGAAGGAGCGGAACTCATTAGTTCGGGGGTGAGATCAAGAATACCCGAATTCGAGAGACATCTACGCAATGCTCAGAGAGCTCTCCCTGAAAACGTAGGGAGCTCTGTTCAAACAGCCTTCACAGCGTTGGAAACTCAGGTAAGAAACATCACCAACGCTCTCAACAATGCATCATCAGCGGGAGCCCAGGGAGCTGAGAGCCTTTTCCACGGCCAGCTGCCCACGGCCGCGAGCACTGTGGATGGCCTACGTACGATGGCTTCGGAGCTTGGTAACATGGGCCAAACGTTATTCGAGGCATTCGAGTCAGAGCTTCGTGGAAATGCGTCTCGAAACCAGAATCAGGTCCTCTCTAGCGAGCCCGTCCGTGAAAACACAGAGCAGACACGGACAATGAATCCCCCACAGGCCCCAAGCCCTACCCCTAGCAGCAGAACGCTATCCTTGTACTCAGATAGCATCCCTGAGCGCCAACCCAACGCCGCTGTGCCACCGAGAACCCAACATCCGGCGACTTTTCAATATCACAGCTACCACCCGGAGACACCAGGCAATACTTCCCACCCGGCGAATCCATTCGCCCCTGGGCAATTCCCCGCACACGGCTTCCCAGCTCCTCCCTCTTTCCCTCATATCCCACCTTTCCACCATCACCCGCACCCTCACCACTCGTGGTTCCCCGGTCCGAACCATCATCATCATCGCCCTCCTCCCATTGTACCTCCCGGTTTCATCGCGCCAATTCAGCCCATTTATTTTGAAACCTCCGTCTTCAATCCTCGCTCCCCCAACTTTTGGGCCCGAGGCCGCCATCATCCAGACTGGCGCCGCGGAAGACATGGGCATGGTTCACCCGCCTCCAGGACCACCCTTTTCATCGGCAATGTCGGGTTCAACGTCAATGAAAGAATGATCTGCGATGTTTTTGCTGCCAAGGGACTTCTTGTTGAGGTCAATCTACCTCTTGATTCAGGAACTAGTCGACATGCAGGGTTTGGCTACCTTCATTTCCCTTCAATGGAAGCGGCAACAGCTGCCCTGGAAGCACTACAAGGCTTAATTATCGATGGACACTCAATCAATCTGGAGTCTATCGATCACACCCCCGTCACAATGGTGCCCCAGAGTGATGCACGCTCACAAGCAGCCTCCCAGACAGGGCCTGAACCGAGGGCTCGCGCTGATGCGTCTTCTCACAGCCATCCGGAAGTTGCCCCTCAAGTTCCCTCCCCCAGCAGTGAATTGGAAACCCCATCAGCTGATGCTGAGATGCTGAACACGCTTTATCCCTCCCTTCTACCTCAGGCAGACCGGCGACCTGCTGCAAGAAACCCCTCCTTGTCTGAAATTCTCCCAGATCTTGCTGAAACAGAAGCCCGCTTCCCGCCTGTGTCCCAGCACGATGCACATGTTATTGCTGGGCAACCTCGAGAATCCGAATCAGCCCCTAGGACTGCTACCTCTCCCCCACCAGCCCAGCCAGAGGAGAGTCCCGAGCGCCGGGCTTTGAATAGCGATCCATCACCGCAGTCTCTCCCTGGCTCTTTCCCTCAAGATTGTCACGATGAATCCAGACTAGAGCCCGCTCTATTGGCCAACCGCTGGGCGTGTCAATTCCCGACAAGTTCGCCTTCGGTGCCCAATCTTCATTTCCATGGCCGGAGAGCCGCAAGTACGCGATCAGCTCACCCACCCCGAGGGCCTCACAACTCATTTGGCCCCGTAAATATGGGCCCAGGTGGTGGGCCGCCTCATCCTCTGAGACGGCGAAACACTGAGCGGCATTCTCTTCAAAATAATCCACCGATGGCACCCCATTTCCCCCGCCATCGGCCGTCCTTCTATCATCCCCCTCACCCAGTTTCTCCTCTACGTCCCAACCCACCCCCATTCAGGGATGAGATACCCGAGCAGTCTCCAGAAAGGCAGCGAGCCATCGCTGAATGTGTGGCTAGGCTGGTCAGCCTGGGTTACGGAAGCGAACAAGAGGGTGGACCTCAGCGAATCACAGTATATGCAGCTGCAGCGGATGGAGAAGTGGCGGATGCGATCGAGATGATTGAGGAGGAACGTAAGGCTTACGAGCAGCGTAGATCAACGCAGTGAGCCTGGTGGATTGTTATTTCATTACCATTTCGCTTGTGCGTCTCTGATCTTCCCCCCACCCTCATTTTACTATCCATTCAGTTTGTCCCGATCTATGATTCAGTTTGAATAATGTTTCGAGTTGGGTTACGATTGAGATTGACACACTCTCCTACTCTGATATATGAATTATTCGCTCTGTAGCCGTTATAACCTGTATTTTGCTTAATCCTTTTCCAAGATTTTAATTTCCATCACGAGAAATCTGTAGGGCGGTTCCTCTGTAGCCGTAGAAAATCTAATGATACGTACCTACCGGGCTCAGGTGAGTAACTCCGCTGAATCATCGGGCCGATCGACCTTTGGGGGTCGCGATCATGGAAAATAATTATTCGAAAGCCAGCGCATCTTCTTCACGACAAAGCCACAAAAAATAATATCGCCACGAGGTCATCTACCTGTCCTTCTTGATCCCAGAAATGCAAACATGGCGGCGAACGTTCGCCACGTCTCTTGCAAGGCTGAATCATCGGCCCGCAGGAACAGCGAGCTCTCCCACCCGTCTCCGATGCGCCCAGGTCCTCCAGAATAGTCGACAGAAGCCATGCAGTCTTCAGGACCAGGAGATTAAATTGACCGGTTTGGTTCGATCCGTTCGGAAACAGAAGCGCTTCGCATTTGCGGAAATTTCAGATGGTTCAACAGTGGAAGCCGTGCAGGCTATCCTGAGCCCGTCACAGGCTGCTGAGTACGTCGGTTGACTTTTGGACTTGCGACTCTGTCTAACTGCGAACGTTTCCTTCTCGTCTAGGTTGTCTACGGGAACCGCGGTCGAGATTTCAGGCATATGGAAAGCTTGTCCGGTGGGCAAGGAACAAACCCACGAGCTGCAGGCGATGGACGTGAAGATTGTGGGCGCAACGGACCCTGAGGTCAGGACGGACATCATACAGAAACCAAAGAGATGATGAATGCGCTGACGGCTGTTATTTAATTCTCCAGACATACCCAATTCAAAAGAAATACCACAGCCCCGACTTCCTCCGTCAAATCCCACACCTCCGCCTGCGAACCCCCCTCAACTCCCTCCTCTCCCGCTTCCGCTCCGAGTGTCTATACCAGCTGGGAAATGTATTTCGATCTGCGCCCAACGGCGGCTTCGTCCAGGTGCATCCCCCGCTCCTCACATCCTCCGACTGCGAAGGCGCGGGGGAAACCTTCACCGTCGTCCCACGGGAGACCCTAGCATCCGGATCTCTCCCCACAACACCAGAAGGCGGAGACCACTTCTTCAAGGCCCCGAAATACCTCACCGTTTCCTCGCAGCTCCATCTTGAAGCCTACGCCGCCGAACTCGGCAACGTCTGGACCCTCTCGCCAATGTTCCGCGCCGAAAAAAGCGACACCCCGCGCCATCTCAGTGAATTCTATATGCTCGAAGCCGAAGCCCATTTCCTCTCCGACCTCGACAGCCTCACCGACCTCGTCGAGCACCTCCTCCGCGACCTCACCCGCCGTCTCTACGACACAGCCCCGGCCCAGGAAATCCTCTCCATAAAGCGCGACTCCAGCCCAGAATCCGACCCGTCACAGGCGGCAGCACCACCACCACCGCCAGTCGACCTCCGCCAACGCTGGCTCGATCTTATGAACGGCCCCAAATGGCGTCGCATCACCTACACAGACGCCATCACCCTCCTCCAAGAAGCAGTCTCCACCGGCGCTGTCTCCTTCGAGTACGCTCCAACCTGGTCCGGCGGCCTCCAGCTCGAACACGAGCGGTACATCGTCGACGCAATCAATAACGGCCAGCCCGTCTTCGTGACTGATTACCCCAAGCCCATTAAGCCATTCTACATGGCCCCATCCCAGCCCTCCTCATCATCGTCCCCTTCTTCTGTCCTCCCAGAAGGAGAAGAAACAGTCGCCTGCTTCGATCTCCTCCTCCCCGAAGTCAGCGAAGTCGCCGGCGGTTCCCTCAGAGAACACCGCCTCCCCACCATCATCGAGAACATGCGCTCCCATGGCCTAATCAAGACCTGTCCGGACGCCGCCTCGAGCGCCGAGGAAGCACACTCCGTCTCCTACCCGTATCTTCGCCCCGGGGAAGACCTCTCCCATCTACAATGGTATGCGGATCTCCGACGGTGGGGGACTGCCCCGCACGGCGGGTTCGGGTTAGGGTTCGATCGCTTCCTAGGGTATTTGACGGGCGTGTCGAGTGTGAGGGATGTGGTTGCATTCCCGAGGTATTTTGGGCGGGCAGATTGTTAGATTAGTCCCGGCGGGTGGGTGCCAGGGGGTTGTTGTATAATAGTGTAAGGAACAAGATATATGTAGGATATAGTTTTTAGATCTAGATATGTTTGAATGGGAAGGCACTTTTGCTTCATATTTTTTCCATCCATGGTGCATCTCTATACATCAGATGGGAGCTACAACCCCCCAAACAACTCCTCATCCCGTAACAACCTCTCCATATCCGCCGTCCTCAGCCTAACCGACACATCTACCCCATCTCTCGTCCACCCCGACGCCACCCCTCCAGAAGGAGAGGTCGACTCCCGCCTCGGACCATCCTGGATCACAACTAGCCCGTCCAAAAGCGACATACCCCCCTCCGCATAATATGGCCATCCGGCTCCGAAATCCACCTCGTAAAGCCCTGCGCGCGCCCACGACGTCACCATCAGATGTCTCGATCCGAGGAATCCCTGCCAGATGCGCTGGGGGGAGTCCTCGAAGGCGAGACGGTGGAGGAAGGCGGTTAGGAGGTCGTGGCGGGTTGATCGGGCGATTGTGTGTCGGATGTGGTGGGCGAGGGTTGCCGTTTGGGCTTGGGTTGATGTTGAGGAAGAGTTGGGGGTGATTGTGGATGCGGGGGCGATTTCGATGTTTGTCATTATGACCAAGGAGCCGAGGAGGGTTGCGGGGAGGTTGAGCGGGGGTCTGATTCCGAGGGTTAGGTCACAGTGGATGGAGGAAGGGTCGGTTTGCTGGTTTCGGGCGTGGATGATGCGGTTCCAGACGTGGGCGAGGATGGCGTCGTGGCGGCTGATTTTGAGATTTTGCTCTCCTGGGTTCCGGTTGGCGGGGGGGCTGGTGTTGGTGTTGTTTGCACGTCGGTAAAGGGTTTCGATCTGGCTGTGGGTGAAGTGGATGGTGTAGTGGGAGACGGGAGAGCTCTTGTCCCATTCTGCCCAGGGAATGGGGAGACCGGCGGGGGATATTGGGCGGTTTTGATACTCTGGCGGGATCCGTGGGCCAAAGGTAGATCCGTCTGTGGGTGGGATCCACCAGTCGTATCTGTGGAAGGGGAGCTGGTGCGTCTTTTCGATGATGGCCGGGTTGGGTTTGGAGGCGTTGATGTCGCCGGCTGCCATAGCGTCGAGCTGGGCGGGGTCGAAGATTGGGGTGAAGGGGAGGGCTTGGGGGGAGCCGCTCAGGACAGATTGACTGATGCTTGCCCAGTTTTTAACGAAGTGAATCAGTGCCTGCGCATCTGCGAGGGGGTGGGCGCATCGGACCGACAAGGCGAATCCGGAGCAGGCGAATCGCGTGAGCTGGACGTTCATCACGGGTAAGGGAGGACCAGGTATGGGTTTCATTGGATTAGACAGCGGCTGCGAAGGGACTATTTGAGCTAGAGAGAAGTTCTCATGGCTCCAGAGCGGCTGGCTCTGGGTTCGAGACGCGGGATAGATGGCATCGAGAGTGGTGGTGCTGGAGGCATTGGTGAACTCGACGCCCGGGTCGTCCGGAGTACCATAGCGTGCGTAGACACGGCCATACCGTTGGTTATTTGGCAGAATTGCGTCTGAACCAGTCACTTTCGGTGCCGATCCAGATACTATATCCTCCGATATATTGGTGAACAGGCCCAGGTGGCCGCACCAGTGAGGGTATGCATCCAGGGTGATGCGTAGGCAGTGACGGAGATGCTCAGGCCAATCCACCTGCTGGGATGGAGCTTGAAATAACCAGGCAGCGCAGGCCGGTAAAAAGTCAACAGTGATTGAATCCAACAGGGAGAGAGAGACAGTGCGCTCCCGGTTTGGCTTCGAGAGGGGGAAGATCCTCTCGGATGCTAAGATCGAGGTTGCAAGCGACATGTTTGGGGTTTATATTGAAACTGCCGGGTTGTTACCATATAGATGGATGCCTCGTCAAGGACTATTTCATTATATGAAGCCATTTTGGCGTAGTAGTTGCGAAACAGCTCTATTAGTAGAGATGAATCGATGATAAGGGTGGGTCGCTAAATAGACGCCTTCATGACTCATTATTAATCATAGTGAGCCATGAAGGCGTCCGCAGTCGCATTGAGGGGGCCATAAGTTATATGGGATAGAGGAAAGTGAGTCAAACTAACATCTTATTGATGATGCCAAAGTAAAGAATAACGGGATATTCGAGGATTGAATGCATCAGGGTCCAAATGAGGAAAGATTAAATGCCTTGGGCATCCAAAGGCAGGCTCAGCGGTGGGATTCTGTCTTTGCTGACAGCTTTCGGGCGGACCCTTTGTCATTTGCTGATTCATCTTGGCTGCATCCCATCTTTTTTCTGATTATAATTATCATCATCATTCCTATTTTTTATGGGTCCTTTAAACGACGACCAGGGGCCAAAAAACAGCACGCCCCCAAGCCCCATTTCTCATTCCTTGATGTCTCGGCAACAGAAGCGAACATTGAAACACAGTGGGTATATCGGATATCCTCGTGCCCAGTGGAGCACGACTTGTGGACTAACAAGACTGGGCGCAGCTCCAGTTCAGGATGACTGCTAAGTTGACTGGATCCGGGGATTCATCCTGAATTCAGGCTCCAATGAATCGACGGGATTTTTATTAAATAGTTGGATCATGTGCGACTGTCTTTTCCGGGGTTGGAAATAAAACAGATAAAGCAAAATACTGTAAATAAATCATTCAACGAGATAAAAAAGCAGGAACAGAACTGGTTGGGATTACCTTAATCTCTCCAAGCTACGGTCGAGGCGGAGCCTCGCGAGGGTCCGGGCCCATCCAATTGGACTGCTGATGATCCACCACCTCGTTTAGAAGACTTGTTTTACCTTCTGACAGGACAGGGCTGTCAGCGGGATTTGCTTGGACACGAAGGGGTTGGGAGGAAACTGAGACGGCAGGTGGGAATACGAGATCATGACCAGCCCAGTCAGCGAGAAGAGGAGAGAATCGTACATAAGGTTAACTTTTTTCGTCAACGAATGTACGATGAGTTAGACTCGACTATTATCACCTCAGACAAAACCAGTAGCGGGGAGAACAAGAAAAACCAAGACAGGCCCAGAGAAAAGCGCAAGCCAGGGAGAAGGAAACTGGCAAATCCGACGACAGAAAACAAGTGTGGAGGATCCCACGCGGGGAAGTGCCAAGTTGCCAACCTTACTGGTCTTAAGCATATTATTCTCGGCCATTTTCTGGGTTGTTGCATTATTTCCCTCTCTGAAAAGATGGGAAGAAGAAAGAAAATAACCAAAGCCCTACCGATTCCTGAGGTTGTAGTTGTGTTCTGCTTCTTTCGACTTGCTGACTGTTCATTTTTCAATCTCAAAGGTTCTGAGGGGTGAAATCGTCGCTCATAATTACTCGATCCGTCCGTGGGTTCCGTGGTATCCATGGGACGGGCTTCCCGGCGAACCTAGCGACAAGAGCAATAATATACTATGGTAACGGTGAGAAACTAATCAGAGTCAGCCTGGGGCTCAGAGGTAATTTCAATTAAATTAAAATAATCAGCGACAACGTCCGCGTTATACCGCGTTATACCGCTCTACCCAAGCCTTGTGGCGCAGTCGATCAGCTTTCAAAGGTCCGGAACGTACCTGGGTTCTGATATTGTACACAATTTGTGCAAGTTCTATGAACAGTGAACACTTTTCTGCAGCCTATAATTCTCCGAGATATCTTGGGTTTCCTGGACACCCTGGTCCTAACATGTGCCTCAAGACTGTAATAATAGTGCCGTCCTTCTTCTGGGATGACGATTTGCATTTCTTACACAATCCGAATACGAACGTACCATTCAGAGAGGGGCAATGGCCAAGCAAAACCCAAAACCTCACCCATCCAGGCAGCAAAAAAAAAAAGAATTAAAAATGGGCCATGACCCAAAGCTAAGCCTTGGCTATCAGCCTATCGAGAGTTCTGGTCGGAAAATCTCGTGTTACCTAGCGGTCTTGGAAAGTGGAAGGGCCGGAAGTAGACTACTTCTAACTACTGGACTAGGAGGTTAGTAAGGTTCTAGCGAGGCGACTAGTCGGAGGTACAAATGGGCTTGGCTCTGCAACGCATTGACATTTGGGGCTGGCTCAGGGATATGCATCCTTGGGGTATTCATTTGGTATTTTTTCAGAACATTCAACTGAAAATGTGGTTGGGAGAAGGAGGGAATGAATGTCACTGTCGTGGCGGTTTCTATCGTCATAATATTAATAGTCAATCAGTGATGAAACTAGGGGTGTGGAGTGTAACTATCTGTACCTTAACCTAAACGCACCGTCGTAGACTATAATCGATCAGTGCGGCCATGGAGGGGTTGATCTCTGTACAATATCTATGAAGGGTAGATGATCTGCGAGGTTCCATCAGGTTTTCCTATTTATTTTATTTTTTTGATCTTCATCTCCTCGAAGACTTTTCATTCGTGTCCGATCAATGTATCAGAGATCCTGCAGATGAAATTCCAAGAGCTTTTGAATTGTCGTCAGAAATAAATAATGTTCCTCATCCATTACGTCCCAATGGAAGGGGGTAGGTTGAAAAAGAGAAAAGAAGGGGAAAATAAAACTCTCTTCAGACTAGATACCTTAAACCGATTATGCTAGTGGAGATAAGCCTGTGAAACGTTCCACAAAGGCCCCTGGAGTCCAGGACTTGGCCCAACCTTTTTTTACTTTTTGTATTACCGTCTTTTCGCGCCCTTCATTTCTGGTCGAATAATCATATTCGAAGGTTGCATCATAGCATACTAAATTCCTCCATCCAAGAAAAAGGTCCCTTCCCTTGTGCCAGGCCAAGGAATTAAGGCAGCCCATCAAAATTGGATGAGAGAGATGATGATGGCATTAAGAATTGGACGATCTGTTTGTATAATATAATAATAGTCATGAAGACAGTCATGATCAAGATTGTGAGGTCAGAGAGTAATACTCCGTACAAAGGTTACATGCAAAGTTTCGGGATTTCGGCACCATTGGGTCAGGCGGGTTGATTGTTTTTTTCCCGCGTCATCCATTTAAACAACTCCGTATACTCTCTCTTTTCCTACCTAGTATCTTCAGGAGGTGTAAATGTAGAGAAAAAGTATGCGATAAATCCTCAGTGGGTGAAATCAACCCAGACTTGACCATATTCCGTATTAAAATAAAAAACTCAAATCAGACGGTAGAATTAAAGCTTGGTGGTGTCGGTCAGTGGAACAAACTAAGTATAAAGCTTACAGGGAGAAGTATGTTACCCCTCGAGCCTAAGGTTTTTATTTGGTTTCACGAAAGGATGCGATACCACCAAAAAGAAAATCAAATACGAAGGTAGATTGCAAGTAAGAAAATCAGGAAGAGACTATCTCCAAGGGCTACAGATGATGTGAGTGTTTCTTATTTCGGATGGGCTGTACAACTGCATCGCCCATGACAATCAGGCGATCTGTCCTAAGCGATAGTTACAGCCGAGAGCATACGACCAAGATACTGAGTGAGTCTGGTCTCGAGTCTCTTGTAGTGTAACCTATGTAAATGCAGCCCATCCTCGTAGCTTGACCATATCAAAACGCAAGATACCTTCCCGTTAGCTCCTGTCCTTCCTGTTTTTTTTCGTCTTTTATCTTTCTGATTACTTATTTTTTGCTTCTTGGGGCAATAATCTTGTCGTTATTTCCGCTTCCATGTGAGACATCAGCTCCAACTCCGACCGCCAACGCCAAAAAAAAATAAAAAATAAAAAAAACCATAAATATTAAGTGGCCTCCACTAATAAGAGTTAGAAAGGAACCCACCCACTCTCCCAAGAAAAGGCCAAGAAAGAGCCAAGAAGATTCTCCGACTTTGTTGGCGATACGCTTATCCTGGGTCGCACGATGATACCTCGTTGGTGAAAATCGCCCTAAATCCGTAAACTCCAGTGGCGAACAGGGGCTCCAAGCCAGGGAGTCGGCAATAATAATAATTATGAATAATGGCAATGAAGATGGATGATGGATTATTGATTTCGTGTGACCCTGTTTTCGAGACGGTGGTTGACGCGTTCTCAAAATAATCATCAATCAGATACAGTGGTTTTCCCAACTGATGAGGCTGTGAATCTGATACCTACAGCACTTACCTTTCCTCCCGCAAATCCCGAGTACCTCAACTTACAAGACCGATGGAGTATACTTTACAGAGTCAAAATATATATATATATATATAATCAGAATGTCAGATGGACAGGCCTAATCTAATAAAATTTAAGTAATAGTTCACTAATAAATCAGCCACGGTTGACAATTCTGCTTGACTCCCCACTCTCAAAAGTGAAGTGACAAGACAAAAAGGCAAGAATCATGAAAGACGAGGCCAAAGCTCGATCCTTCCAACTTTATCGGCAACTCAGATGAACCTGACTGGGTGATAAAAATTCCGCCTGCGGATTATCTTTTGACGGGACATGTTTAGACCTCAGAATTTGCACCTTAGCAGAGAGGTTAAAAAAAATAAAAAAACAAGAAGTGTGTGATAAGTCGACTTGAGCTAGGTCTTACGTGGCGGTTAGTTGGATTGGTTTACATATGACCGATCCCCGAATCCTTCTAGGGGATTGAATATGAATAATATTGTCATATTTTTGCTTTTGGAAAGTCAAAGTCTAAAATAGCCGTAAAAAGTGAAACTTTTATGACGATTGCTCGACGGTTAGAACCGCTGACCAGGGAAGGCAATCTTTCCCCTGCGAGTCATTCGGGATAAGATTGGTCAAGCTTTCTCATCATCGCAACAGAGGATGTTGATTCAGCTGGAACGTCGCCTTTACGCTGCTGCTTATCAGATCAAATCATAGTATCATACATGGAGTCTACTGAGATCCAAACTTGAACTTGAGGAGCTGGAGCCTGAATCTCATCCGAATAAATAGATTAACAATGTCTCGGCGATTTTGTTTGGAGTAGTCTCGTTTAATTTTGCTTGGAAAGGAAGAGGACATCAGGTGGCTTACGAATACGAGAGCAAATCGCCACAGTGGCTGTTGTCATCTGGCCCAGCAGCCATCAAATGCGCATGAATCGAGAAGAGGGAGGGCTGGTGAGGCTTTTTCAATCAATCCATAAGAACCGAGTCAGCCTTGAAGACACAAAGAAGTACCTACCTCGGCAGTATAGCCACAGAATAATTAAAATGGTTCGTTCGGTGTTGTAGAGGTCGGCTGATGTGCTATACGAAGGTTCGTAAAAGGTATGTGGCATAAAATAAAGCATAACAATACCGAGTATTATATACACATAAATTCCGAGCACAAATCATTCAACCCCCCCCCCCCCCTTCTCCATGAGCATAAAAAGAAGAACAGTTTTAAACCTACCCATGGAACCGGTGGATCCCAGCGCCAATAAAGCAATGAGGAGAGGGAGGGTGCGTGTGGGTGGGAGGCAAGAAATTTGGTTCGGCCTTTTAATTTCTTTTTCTTATTTTCTTATTTTCTTCTCTTCTCTCTAAGCGAGCTTAAGGTTCCTCGTGTTGGATTAAGCTTAAGCTTCAGAAAGTGACGCCCTAATCAGTTTCCGGTTGGCATCCAAGCGATCAGAGCGCCACGCTGCTTTTTTGAGTCGCGGTATCAGCATTACCCTCAGTATTCACCATATCTTACCGTTCCTCCCTGTTCCCCCCCGTAACTTTTATGCCCAGTCATCGTTTTGTGGTATTACTGTGCTTATTCTGAGGAACCTCCACTCCAGCCCTGTTCGTTCAACAGGATCGTAAAAACCTAATCACCAATATTACCTAGGTAGATTCCCAAGCGGGACTCCAATCCTTTCGAGGGGATGGCGATACAGCCAGGGGAGGAGGATGTGCAATGTAAGGCCAGGAACCCAAGAATTATTTCTTCTTTTCCTTGATTTCGGAGTTGCTGATGTGAAGAGAATTCCCCACTTCATGATTCAATTTCGTTCTTTTTGTTTTTCTATTAATTCTTCTGCCGACCTGTGGATGGGGATCCCCAGAGCCGTGGTTGCATCTCAGGCAAAAAAGAAAAGGTTAAAAACAAGGTTCTCTTTGTTAAGAATCCAGGCATTCTTGGGTCGGTTTTCTCCGTTTATCATAACACTAATCATAATCATATAGAATAATACTGTATTTTGATTTCGATTCTGCCTGGTTGACCATTATTTCTGATGACTGTTGGTCGATTATTATTTCTTATTTATGCTTCCGCCTCGCCCAAGAACTGAATCAAGAATAATAAAAATAAATCATCTTCCTCTCCAACACCCGCGGTAATAAAATCGCCATCTTCAATCAAAGGATACTGGTAAAAATAAAAATTAAATAAAAATAAAAATATAATAATAACAAATAGACTTCTGCTAATACAATCCAAACCAGCCCAGTGGGGTTCCCCACTCCATCAGTCAGAGTCACTTGCACTTCTTGTCTTGTCTTGTCTTGTCTCCAGTCTGTCTCTCTAACTAACTTCCTAACTCAGTCGCTTCCGCTAGTTATCTGCTCATCCATCAAATCTATCTTAGCTCTTTCTTCTTTCTTCTCTCTCTCTTTTTCTTCTCTCCTCCTTCCATCATCTCTTGATTTTGAAACCTCTCCTCTCTCCTTCTTATTCTTCTCCCCCACTCGATTCAGATCTCTCTCTCCCCTGTCCATCAAGCGTCAAAGACCCATCGATCCTTATCTCCGTAAGTCGAAGTTTTCGCTCATTTTTAATTCTCCTATCCATCTTGGCCCCCTCCCCCCTCCCCGTTTCCCCCTACTTCTTCAACCCCTTCCCTTGCTGCGATCGATCATCCTCACTACCCTCCCCCTCTCCGCCTCTTCCTCCGATTCTAAAACTCTAACATTTACCGCCTTTCATTAGATCCCACTGTCAACCCTTTGCATATCTCCGTGGTTGAACTTCACTTCACTTCTTCGGACCTCATCCCGGTCTCCCGTTCCAACTTACCTTTTTGGGTAATATCCAACGCTGTGGGCCCAGCTCCCTGGATTCTTTTCGCATTTGTTCTCTCGTCTCAGGGATCCAGCCAAGTGTATTCGTATTGGCGTGATTAAAAAAAAAAAAAGAAACAACGCTAGTTTCTTGCGTCATCCCAAATTCGTTCACCCTTAATTCTCTTCAAGATTTTCGACCTCACCCAATCGCCTGTCGTGGCTCTCAAACCGTCCGTCATTACGGGGTCCTATCAAGATCACCGGAGGTGGATGGAGACGTATCACGGGCACGTCCGCACCCCTGCGGACGCTATCATCCTCTTCGAAGCATGCCGTATCGGTCTCCTGCCTCGGGTGCAGAGACGCCTATCCGAGAAAGAACGCCAGCTCATCCAATCTGGTTCCGTCTTCGTCTGGGATGAAAGGGAAGCGGGCATGCGACGGTGGACCGATGGTAAGTCCTGGAGCGCCAGTCGCGTCTCTGGTAGCTTTCTCACCTATCGTGAAATGGAGGGTAAGCGCGGAGGCACCAGTGTACCTCAATCCAACATGAGGGCCGGGAAAACCCCAGATAGCAGAGGGAGTGATGACGACCGTCCGGATGGGCCAGATGAGGGTCCGGATGGGTATCGATATAAACCAGATGGCCTCATGAAGCAGTCTTTCAGCATCACCACTTCCACCGGTCAACATCTTCACTTGATCAGCTATTACTCCCGATCCCATCCCTCAGCCGCCAACCTCCAACAGCCGTCCACCGATCCCGCCCTACGCCATGTGCGACCCCAGAAAGGCCTCTACCCGGAATCCACCGTCAACGACCAGCAAAATCTTCCCGTCGTAACACGAGGTCCCATGGGCGGCGGTCCATATGCTGTCCCTCCTGGGCCTCCTCACATGGCGCCGTACGCCCGCTCTGGTGCCACCCACCCACAATCATACGCGCCCTCATATCCTTGGCCCCCCACACCTCTAGGGACCCCTCCCACCGTCTCAGTTCATTACCCACCCTATGTCTCTCCCGTCCCTGTTAATGGCCAAATCCCTTACCCTCCACACCAGCAACCGCATCACGCCTTGCCACCGCCTCCCCAGCCCCCCGGGCTGCCTCCTGCGTATGAGCGCGCGATGCATCCCATCGAGAGCTCGATTCCTCATCCCCCTCACCCCGCATCCGTCCTCCAACAGCCTCCCCTCCCTCTCGTGCCAACCCGTTCGCCTTGTGTAGTTGCAGCGTCAGAGATACACCGAAGCCCCCCGGAATACGGTCCAACGGTTGCTGATCTCCGCCGGGCGTCGCCGCGCACACAACCACAGCCAAGCCCGCACCCCAATGGAATCAGCTCCATCATGCAAAGCCCCCGTGCTCTCAGCCAGGCTCCTCCTCCAAGCTCACTAAACATTCCACCACCAGGAACGGGTGCCAAACTCTCCACCGAGACCAACAGCTCCAGCGGGGCCGTTCCCAGCATCAATTCGCTTATGAACGGCAACTCATCCGGAGCCTTACCCTCGATCGCTGCACCTGCTGGATCAGGTGGAGGCCGAGCCGAGGGGCCACGAGACATTCCCAGCGACAAGATCGGGTTTGGCGGGGAAGATATGCGGGCTCTCCGACAATTAGATCGGGTATTTACAGCATAAGAGATGCCGAAAATCAAATTTATGATCCGGGGATTTAGGGTTTGTTGTACTCGCTTGAATTACCTCTGCACCTCCCGCATTTTCCTCTTTTTTTTTTTTTTTTTTTACTTCTCTTCAAATCTGCAACTTGCGGTTCCTAGACGGCCCCAGAATGGATTGCTCATGCTCCTACGACTTTTTTTTTTCTTTTTTCTGTTATTACTTCTGTATTTTCCCTCCATCTGTTTTTTCTCGTGATCTTACTATCTTCCCTGTTTGTGTGACTTTCCTATCTAGGATTTGGCGTTGTACAAAGAGGTGCATTTGCTACATTGCATGGGCGGGGTCTATGTTTTGATGTTTCGATCTGGTCTAAATCTTTGGTACACATATCACGTACTTTTTTTTTCGTTATTTTAACATATCTCGCATATGTAGGCGATATTAGCTAGGGATGTGCAATGATATTTTCAGGGTAAATACCTAAACTGAATTGAAAGATATCTCTCCGGTATTATTGGTCTTTAACATGGTCTCGTAGAGTTAATGGGACATGAGGATATATATTTTGTGGTGAGATTTATCTCAGTCGGGCATATATGCCTGCACACATCTTGAAACATCAAACAATAGCCACCTTAACATATGACGCTGAAAGACCCTGTTATTACAGCTTGCTTTCCACTATCATACATCCAAACCTGATACACCTCCCGTAATCCAGTTCACACAGTAGGTAATCAATCCAACTCCGTCTGAGGTATATCAGCCTCCTCGCTCCAGCCCTCACCAGAAGGTACCCTAGATTAGATCCCGCTGAACTACATCTTCCATGTGATGCGGCGTCCTCTCCGGTTCCGCCACAGCAAGTTAGCAACTGCCGCAACGACGCGTGAGGACTCTCACTGGTAGGGCTATTCGTGCCCCGTGTCATGGTAACACGCGCCTCGTCTTCTTTCTTCTTCTCCCCGTCCGTCTCTATCCCGTCGGATGACCCCTAGCTCCGAGATCATGGGATCTATCTTCACTATTGCGATCCTATACGCTGCTGGTATTGTTATTGTGGCTATGCTACCAGAGTGCAGCATAGTCGGTAGGTACCGTTTCTTCTGCTTTCTCCACCACCCGGAAGGGCGGCTCAGCTCCCTTGTCCGACCGCGGTGGTGCCTGTCGCGACGACTGCGCTGGTCTCATCTTGGAGACTAATAACGGCTTTATCTTCGTTGAGCTGAGGTCGCAGTAGCCGCAGACGGGAAAGAAGCCAGGGGTGAGGGAAGGCCGGTATGTAGTCTAGACTGTACAGCCAACTAGAGGGGGTGCACGTCTGCGTTGAGCGGCGAGATGCTCCAGTCGAAGGAGGCGGCGATCGATGGCGTAGCTGGTCCGATTCTCAAGCCTAGGAGGGCGAGGGCCAGCACGAAGAGGATCGAAGTATTGTTGCTCAGGCCTGCGTTGGTGTTCGGTTGTAGAAGAGGATGGGGAGGGGGGGCGAATTCTTGTTCTGTGCGGGAGCTGGGTTTTGTAAAGGCGTACGGGTCGCGGTCGAGAACTATGCGTTCCTGCCAGGAGCCCTTGTTTGTGTGTTCGCAGCGTGGTTAGCCTGTAAGAGGAGGTGATGGGTTTCAAAAGCTAAACCGCCTCGAACAGCTTCCCACACGGTTGCCATAAGCCCTGGGGTCAGCGGAGTGTAGAAGATGCTCTGTAGGATTAGCGGGGTGGGTGCCTTGGAGGTATTCTCGGTCGACGTCGGCGGTCATTAAAGAAAATTATGGCGCCACAGGCTACGGCGAATAGGAGCCAGTACCATTGTATGCGGCGGCTGATTGTTTTCCAGCGTCGGTCATACGGCAAGCACCGTCGTCCACGTTTGCGCAGATAGAGCAGGGAGTAGATGATGGAGACCACGAACAGCGCAGCAAAGGCCGGACCGGCTGTGGCGTGGGGACTGCCGTCTACAAACGTCCCGTTCTCCCATAATATGAATATGTGCAGCTTAAAGTCCTGAAAGACTAGATAGCAGTTGGAGCTGTTGGAGAGAGTGCCATTGGCGCCAGGTTGATAGGGCTGTACGGCCCGGATTTGCAGGAGTGGCACCGTCGAAGGAGGAGGATAGACACAACGCTCTCACTTAGATTTTTCCACTTTCTGCAGCTGCATGTCGCTCATTTCGAGCGGTTCCTGAAAAACGGCTCCACGGGGAGGGAGGTAGAAGCATTGCAAGCAAGGCAAGCTCCAATTGAATGGAGGTTGTCCAGATGAAACCTGGGGTTGTACCTTTAGCTAGAGGTGGACGAACGCCAGTAAAAAAGGGCCAAGACAGTCCGTTTGATTGATTTGCAAACCCTGCTCTTTTCTTACCTATTCTCTGCAATGTAGACTCATGCACCTTGGCTTCCATTCACCATTTCCTTTGTTCTCTTGCGTTTGGTGGAGCCTGCGGTGTTATCGATAAGAACACTGATGATCTTATCGGGGGATTATCTGATCTCAGCTCTCGTCAAATCAGGTGAGAATCACGAATCTTGAACCCCTGCACTCTTAGTGAAGGCATAGGAGCCAAAAAACGCTTATCAGAACCGGAGCAAACTCCTCCGTATCTCTCGGAGGGGCTCCCTTGGGCCGGGTAAAAATTTAGGCAGAAAGGGACATTGAATTTGCTGAAGTGCCTGGAAAGCTGGCTGGCTGATAGGAGTCGGAAGCCATCGACTAATGCTGCACACCATGTCCGCACCAGCACTTGCATGCTTTCCTGGTGGGCCTCTGAAGATGGCATGTGCGGTACAAAGTGGCGATCATCCGGTTCCATTAGCTCCGCGGCCGGTGTCTCAATTATGAGGCAATTAACGCACCTTCATGGCCATCTCCCTCGGCTTCCCCGAATGGAAACCAACGGGTGGATCATTTCATGATTAGAGTAAATTTAAAGTGCGTACCATCGGCATATAGTGTGTTTACGAAGTGCTCCGAATGCGCAAATTGAACGGTCGTGTCTGTCATTTGGAATGTTTTAGGGGAGCAAACAGTAGTTCCAACTTAGCGCCTCGAGCTATTGACTGAGATCTGACACAAACATTTGTCTCCTGGATGGGTGGTTTCGCATGGTTACCTGAATCGTCGACGTACAGATCGATTTTACGTTCGACAAATCCTTGGCTCGCATCTTTGAGAATCAGGAGGACCCCTCGTGTTGACCCCTATCCTGGAAACTCAAAGGTCCAGCCTTTCTTCTTGATGCCCGACGACGTGGGGTCCTCTAGGGGCGCTTCCGCAAAAACCCAATTTGGTGGAGGACATCCCGATTGCTCAGATCATTTTCATGCCAACTCAGTCCTTATCATTCTCCAGATGATAAGGATTGAATAACAGGTATGTGTAGCTTGTAATATGTTGCATATATATTACCGTAGCCCTCGTCCTTGGATTTTCGGCGCAGCGATCGCCGCTCGCTGATGAAGATTCGATCGATAAGTGTTCGCTTGATAGCAGCGTACCGCTGTTCCTGAAGCCTTCAGAACACAAGCCAACAGGCACAGCCTAGAAAGTTTATTCACAGCGACGTCCAATTACTGGCGGCTTTTGATGCCCGTTTCATTGAGCAGTCGGCACCCAGGGCACCCCTATTTACAACGGGTCAATAGCAGAACGGGGGCCAGTCAATATGGGAGGGGGGCAGCTCGAATAATTCATGGGCCTTGAGTTATTTCAAGGTGTGAAGGACGTCCACGTTCAGGCTGCGATTTTGGGTTCCAATGGGCAAGAAGACTTGAAGATGGAACCTCGTCTGTGTCCCCTGGCATACATCGGATACACCAGCCGATCAAGGGGCTGAAGGTTATGAGCTCCCGAAAATCAGGCCGTTACAACCATCTCCTCGGGATGAACGCGAAATTCCAATGGGGTATTGAGGCGAAGGGTAGCTTCTCCACCATTTATTCTTGCTAGCGAAGAACTCAACTTTGAGGCCACACCCGCTGAGCGAATCCGAGGCGGATATTGGCTGCTGAATTACGAGATCCTCATCCAACAAAAATATCCTCGAATTGAAACACTGTGAGGTCAGACAATTGAAGGACACGCACAGTGCACATGGCCGAAATAGTCGCGAAAGGGAGAATAGAAGGCCCTGATGCCTTGACTATTCATGCTTTGGCCGAAATACAGCTGAAGGAAAGTAGCGGTGATGGTTCCAAACCTAATGTGGCCGGCGCTCAATAATACAGTCTCCCAATGATGAACCTTGGCCATATCAAGGACACTTGGAATCGGAAAACTGGACCATCGCCTCTGTCAGGGGATGGTGAGGCGACGATGGGTCAGGCCAGGCCCTCAGGAGACGTCAGGCCGTGCCCATTCTCAGTCAAAGAGCAAAGCCCCTTCGACGCCCCGTTGGCCTGGCTCCTTCCACAAACAGTCAACCGAGTGAAGCTCAGGCGCTTTGATGACCGGAATTTCTCGAATGATCTGCTGGTCAAAGAAAATGTCTCATCACTCCACAGGTTACTCGTACCTTTTCTTCGGGTCTGGGGCTGCTGCGTGAGCCTTGCACACATTATTACAACTGGGTCCTCCATGCCAAGCAATGTACAGGTCGCAAGAACGCTCCCCCGGTTTTTGACAGGGTCAAAACCCCGTGCTGCGCGATTTTGACGATCTTGCTTCATGAAAATTGTTACGGGTCTGAAAGCATTTCAATATGTTCCACACGGGCTGGTCAGGCGTCCAGTGTTGCCTGTGTAAAGTCAGGTTGATTCCGTGGGGGCCAAGCAATGAAAACGATGCTGCTGAAGTCGCAACAAGAGGCTTTCTCAAGGAAGATGAGGGAGCTCAGTCTACGTTCGGAGAGTTATCTTTCATGAAGCACACTCGGGCAACAGCCTTTCATTGGCGGCCTGCAATCATACACACGGACACACAGACTTCGTATTAAATTCGCCCCAGTTGAGAACTCAACAACCAGGTTTCTCGTGATACCGTGTGCTTGCGGTGTAGTATTATGTTTCATGGCATCCTTGCTGCCCAAATTTTGTGCGATTTGCTTGACGTGAGGCCCGGAGTCTCGACGCATGAGATCACACGAAGCTGGTCCACCAAGTTCATCTTGGACATCCCGCGAATAGTTCTTCCTACGCAGGCCGCTCACCGTTTCCAGGCCGCGCAATAATGTCCAAATAATTATCGAGCCTTGTACGCCGTGCATGTGAGTCATCTCCAGCATCCCGCCAGTTTCCTCCCTGGGGAGACGATGCGTGTTGGAAGTTACTCGGGTAGTCAGGACGTTGCCCGAGGCAGCGGTGTCTCCATCTGATGCAGCGAATAGGAAGCCCCGGTTTAGTAAGATGAGGGTTGACTGTGGAGAAGTGCATCGGACATATGTACGCTTCAAGGGTGAATGGAGCTCTGGGGGAGAAAGGGTCTCAGGAGATCAGGTCAGAGCTATAAGCCATAGGCGAGAATCAGCAATGGGAGGCGGAGAGTGGTTGACTCGCCGCCAGTGGGTCTTGCACTATAATCAAACTGTTACCTCATAGAAACTACCCAGATGAGCGGCTGGACGAGAAGCATCACAGGGTACGGAGTATGTTGAATCAGACTGCACAAAAAGGCAGCGATCCTAGAAGTCCGACGCCGCTGGTGAACTCTATGTAAATGAAATTGGTTGAACAAACCCCGCATTCTTGCGACCTTAGCCTGTCGATTCCAGGCGCACAAGGCCACGAGAACTGGAAAATTAATAATGAGGAGGCGGAGTCCGGGGGTGGGCTATTTGGGGGATCTGAAGAAATCCGGGAAGCAAGAGAGAGCATCAGGAGGTCTTGTGCTGCAATACCCAAGTAAGGTCCCCTCATCAGATCCAGCATACGATGCTCACATGTCCTCTGCCGTGTAAGGTTGTATTTTATGGGTATTTGAAGAATAATCATGATAATTATGATGGATTTGCAGCTCCACCCAGAGCATTGGGAGGGGTGAGTCCAGCCTAAGTTATCGTTAGTGATTTCCCTCGCATCTTCATCTTCAAAAAAACTTAAAAAACAAAAAAAAATAAAAATAAAAATAAATCTACATAGTACACAGTACGCAGTATGAGCGTAGTCCGTACACTAAACCCAAATGGCATTAAACCAACATGATCAGTCCATATAACGCTTGAGAAAAAAAAAGTTGGTCATCAATCACAAATTCAAGAATATTCCCTCCCATACGGTAAGAATAATAATCATTAATACCGGTAGGTAGAAAGAAAAAAAAAACTTGCGAGAAAGTTTGCCAGCAGAATAATTAACCGAGTAAAAAAATTGATCATCATCATTCGAGGCAAACAACTGCCTACTTTCCCTCCTGGCTGCCGCCGACTTCGTTGTCATCGTCATCGTCAACGCTGGCGCCGTCCTTGCAGGACTTTTGGTCCAGGGCAAGTGTGGTCTGGATGTTGAGGAGTGAGTCCCCTGGTCATCACTTCGCGGTCAGCCCATCAATCTCCGCTTCTGGAATATCCGTGTCTTGCACTGGAGTACATATCCCAGCTTAGTCTTTTGTATCCCGCCCGGATGTACCCAATCCCCTGGTCGAGTGACGAACTAAAATAATGATATTAAAAAAAAAAAAAAAAAGAGAAAAAGAAAAGAAAAAAATCGAAACCAACGGAACGGTTTCGAAGGAAGAACTGGAAAATGCAGCCATCGTTGGGGGCGGACGAATCAGATTGCCTCGTGAAACTACCTTTGAGATGGGTGGATTTGTTCATGGTGCAGGGCACCTACTTTTACTCTGTACCGGAGGTAGGCAGGTATGTACTCTGTACCTCTCTCCCCCCCTCCCGACAAAGTATAGATCCCCTTCCTAAAAGTGATATTCAAGGTAGCTTAGACTTTAATTCTTTTTTATTTCTTGTGTTTACCCGCCCTGACCCATTTCGCTGTCAGGTCAGCCTGTTTGTTCGCTGGGAGCCGCAATTGTTCCATCAGAGTCAAGAGTCCCGTTAGCAATTCGCAGTTAATTTAGTTCAGTTAAGTACGTCAATTTGGAGTACCTACATAGTAGTGGTTAGTTACCCGCTGCAATGATCACATCATCATCTCCACTTGTCATAGGCAGGAGGCTAAAACGTAGGTCCAGTAGTTAATCCATCCTCGGCAAACCTGCCCCATTGCCGTTGACACGAGGTCAGGTGGCCCTTTTCTTTTAGGTGCTTGAGGTATGTCAGTCCTCCTACGTCGGGTCCGTGAACCGATCTACTCCCAAGACTCTCGTCCCTGTGTATCATACCCGTTTGTACGGCAACATCCGGACTATGGTTTTTCGCCCTGCTCCCCTACCCCCTCATTTTTTTTCTTTTCTTTTCTTATCATGTAGTGGCTTCCAAACGCCCGGCTGGTGCACCCCACTCATTAGTACTCCCTGTCCTCTCACGGGCTTGACGTATAGGTTCCCTTTCCTTATACCGAAGCCTAGAGTAGGAAAATGACCAGTGTGTTGGGCCAAAGTCTATGTGATGAGGAGGCGCCACCAAAAAGCTCAGGTGAATTCTTTTGGAATCGGGTCAATTCGGACTTTGGAGTTTGCGCGGGGTTTGAAGATCAAGTGTGAGACGAGAGGGGAATAGAATCCATTTTTCATAAGAGTTCATCATAAATACAAAAAGGGAGTTGAATAATGAAATATTGTGTATGGGGTACATAGGTGTCATGAGAAACAAAAGAAAAGGAAAAAAGAGAGTAGGTGGCTAAGAAATCGTTCTCTCTCCACTTGCCCCTGTCACGTCACCTCCGCATTTTCTCACTCTCGACGCGAGGGCGTTGCTCGTAAATTTACGACGGATTATTGTGCGGAACTAAAAATAATTGCAAATTATGATTGAAGACGAGGCAAAAATAACAATTGACGAGAAAACAAAACCTTTGGAGGAAATCAAGAGGGAGCAGGAGAATGGTCGATGCGCCCTGTCGGTTGCTGCGGGCTTGCGCGAATTCATCTGGGTGGCTGTCGTTGGAGGTGTTTTGACTTCTCTCTGTCGCATGTGGACAAGTCTAGGTTTTTTTTAAAGTCGAAAACTGTACCTTGGAAAGGAGTCGAAGGGAACCACTCCACTGAGGATACCGTCCACGGGAATACCCTTCCGTTGGATCCACTTGTCAATTTCTAGTGTGTTGTTTTTGACTTCATTTTGTTCAGCACTCTGGAGAGGATGTCAAGGGATGTCTTGTTGCTCGCCTGGAGGAAAAGGAATAAATAATGAAGACTCCGAGATTGGAGGCTACGACTCATGTCCAGAGTCTGTACTGTGTATACCACCCCATCAGGGAAAGAAAAGAGAAGTGGAGGTCCATTCCATAACCTTTTGTGGGGCACGTTTCACCAGCCATTGATGATGAACATGTTGAATCTGATGCTTCTTCCCAAGATCACCCGTGTCAAATTGAGTACGTGCAGCCGTGCGTACCTACGTTGGTTCCAGGCTCCACCAAAGCAAAGAATGCTGGAAAGTCTGCCTGAAACAGTCACTAAATAAATTTTAGGGGTCCTAGCTTCCCCTGTCCCTGCCCCAAATCCAGACCTTGTCTAGCGGTTCTCGAAGCCATCGCTGTGATGGGGCGCGGTTGGCCGGGTGGGCTCTCTGCTGAGCATTGAAAGAAAACCTGTTAATGCTGGCTTCTGCTCGTCTTCGGTAAGAGGTTAACGTCTGCGAGTTAGTCACTCCTACTGGCCAGGTGTTAGACTCATGATTACTCTTTTGGCTTCGTTTGGAATTAGTCTGCGCGTATAGCGGCTTTCCCCACTGGGTAACCCGCTCCTAGTCGCTGTCCAGCACGACCAATAATTTTACGAGTCTCCCATGCTTGTCGAGGTACTGTAATGACTCGTTTCATACCCTCGTTGTATTTCACTTTGCACCATCCAAGCCCCATGATCACCAAGCTTAATTTATTTTGAGGTGGCCTAGGGGTCAAGGAGAAAAAAAAAGGAAAGAAACAGGTTACCGTCCCGACAAAAAGGATAAAGGAGGATGCAAGAAAAGCAAGTTGATCGTTGGAAATCTAGTTCAAACTGGAGAGAGAACTTGAAGGTCTTGAGCCTCGCTTTTAGTCTGGACCCCATACTTTCCTACCAGGTAGTTTGTCATCTAGCAGAAGGAGTGGGTTCTCTCATCCCAACCAGCGTGAAGGAGGAGCAGAACAACAAGACGAGGCCCAAGCACTCGGAAATAAGACGATCCAATCGCAGGTGGGGGAGAGCGAGAAGGTGTTCGGTAAGCCAAAAGAGAAAGACAAGAGGTCATGAAGACACAGAAGAGACGAAAAGCTCCTTGCGCATGCCTTCTTACTGTGTTTGCTACATATTCATCGGATATTCCGGATTTTAGCTGTGAATAATGACCATACCAGAGTGTATACCCCCCTTCCAGCTGGTGCACTCCAGATGACATGAAATTATCCTGGAATAAACAAGATCAAGGGCTGCCAGATTGAACTTTCTTCGCTCTATCATCTGATCAGCCGGAAGAATCCCAGGTATCGAGTAATTTCCAAGGAACGGGACGAGGTTTGAACTTTGGCGAGACATTGCAATGTCCGTGCTGGGCATGAGGAAGATCTGGCCCACTTCCCCAGATTGTCAGAGCAAGATTTCTTTTTTATTTTTATGAATATTCATTGGCACTGCATAGACTGTGTAAGGGAAGGGAAAGGGCCATTTATTTTTAATTACTTGGAGCGAGGGAACAAAAAAAAATAAAAAACAGAAATAATAATGAAAATGCCTTGATATTACTATAGACAAGGGCACTCATTAGTGGAGTAGATCAGATGCAATAGTAAGAATCATAATGTCAATCGGATCTGGCAAGCGAGAAGAACTGACTAACTGGTCAAAAATCTCACAGAATGCAGGGCCGGCCCTACACCTCAGTGGGAAGGTGGTCTGCGGTGTCACTGCCTGAGCATCTAGCCATCTCCGCACTGTCGAACGATGGATGATGGGCCATGGAAGGCGAGGAGACAGGTCAATGTGGGAGTAGCGTGGGGTGTAGCGTCCAGCTGAGCCGAAGCCGTGTCATCCTAATATGCAAGTAATACATAAGACACCCCCAAGACGGGGTAGAAACACCTCCGTCTTCGTCATCTCGTCCATTTAAGTCCGTTGGAGCAGAGGAAATCGAGGGAGAAAATGTTTCCCTTATGATCCTCTGCTTTCGACGTTCGAGTTGAGAATGAAGCCGTAACCTTTTTTTTTTTTTTTTTTTTAAAAAAAAAAACTTAGGGTTAGTTAACGAAGAGCTGGAGAGCCCAAAGAACAAATTTTGGATCGAAAGGGTCAAATTTAATATATAATATAACCCCAAATAGTACACTTTACACGAGGCGACCATTATAACTGACATTTAGGGCGGCAGCTAACTTGATAGTTTTACGAATCTCCCCAAGATTCAAGATCAAGGCCTGTAAGTCGGTCTCCACAGGGGAAGGTTTTCCTCGGCCAGCGAATCCTATTCCAATTCCCTCCTGCAGTTCGTAATAAAGGGGAAAGAGCTCTCCTGAGCGTCTTGGAGTGAGGCACAGTTTACCTTAGACCTCCAATAATACCAATTGGGTAGGTAATACTACTACCTAACCGACCTGGAGTGGGCAAGAAAGTATGTGCTCGTACTCCCGACAAGGCAAGAACTTGTAGGTCGTTGCTTCGGTCATGCTCGCTGGGTGGGTACATCAGTCCACCCACAGATTCCTGCTCGCATCGAAGTCGTCGTAGTTGCATCTGGAAAATAAGCCGCGCCCCTTGGAGATCCCATCAATTTCATTCTGGACGGGTCTGGGGAATTGTCCTACGGTTGGCGACCGAGGAGGCGCTCCCTGAGTCCCTGCCCAAGCGAGCAACGAGGATCATCCGCCGCCGTCGTCACGCATGAGTGGAAGTTGGGCTGGGGAGGACTGGGATTTCTTTTTTTCTTTTTTCCTAAGATCTTAGGTTTTAACCCTTTTCCTTTCTTTCTTTCGTTTTCTTGGAACGCAGTGATACATTTTTTTTTAACTCTCTTATGCGTTATTTGCTTTTTTGCGCACCCACTTCTCCGGAGTCGGCGGGGGGGCAGGATGTAGGCGAGAAGAGAGTTTAAAAAATATTAAAAGCAGAAAAAGCAAATATGGACGCAGAAGTTCCTAGTAAAGTTTCTTTGCTGTATCTGTTGTCGGTTTTTCCGTTGACTTCTGTCAATCAAATCAATCAATCAATCAGCACTGGCTGTGGAAGCGGCTTGGCATTCTCTGACCCCCCCGCATGTTACCTCGAGTTTCAAACCCACAGGGCAGGACAGAGGAATAATACAAATAATAAGAGTACACGGGAGGAGTGGATGGGTGAGGAGGGGATTGCCATGCCATATATGAGGGAAAGAGTTGTGACGATCAACTAGATCGAGTTTATATTCGGGGGTCGAATGATGGGGACAGGCTTAACAATGAGGAATATTATTCCTCATTTAAATCGCTTTTTTATTGTTCAGACTCTGATTATTATTATGATCATTCTTATTATTTGACTCTTATTATTATTATCCTATTTATTATTGTTCCGTCAGAAAGTTTGCCTAGTTTGGATGCCCTCTTGGGGTCCACTGATCCTCTCTCCATACAGACGGCCTTACCCAATAATACCTTACAGCCAACGAGACTAGACTGAGGAACTCTCCTCTTTCTCCAGAAAGAGTCTGAGAGAAAAACTAAATCTCGTCCGAAAGGTAACCCTCTCATGGGATACACCCATTCATACCTCTTTCGTACCATACGACCGCTGTACACACGTTGCCCTCCCCAGTTCCAACCTTGCCTAGCCTCACCTCACTTGACTCTCTCCAGCTCTCAAGCCCTCCAACCCTCCATACAGGCTGTACGTACACGCCAAACCGCTGGGTGCGTTCGGGCTGTACCGACGCTCATTATTAGTTATTATTCATTCCTATGACCACTCGATATTATTCCTCTTACTCTTGTGTTCGTTACTATAATTCACCCAAAGTTCTTTGCCCATTCATATTAAACCTCTTCATCTCCCACCCCTCCGCCGCCGCTCTCCCCCCCGTTCTTTGCTAGCTTTCTGCGTCTTCTCTTTTCTTCCCTTGGACCGTCTTCCTCTCCAACCACCACTCACGACGAACTTGCCCCAAGTCTTCCTCGCCCCCACTTCTCTCGGGGACACCCTATCGACTTCCACCACCACCACCACCAGCTCAACCTCCTCTTCCTCCTGACTCTCCTTCCCCTCCATATCAACAACCACTTCACAAACCACACCACCAAACCCACCCTGAGTGTCCCCGTGGAAGTGTGGAAGGCCTTGGCCCCCCTCCGCCGTCGACGTCTCCGTGTTGACTAAATCGCGACAATTTTCTGCGCTCCTGTTGTCTGATCTCGACCCCGGAGGAGGGTCTGGTATGGTCAATGTTGTCCATGCAAAAATCGTCCGTTTTTATTCTCAGTCCGACTTCTGACCTCGATGGTAATTCGTCTCACGGTTTCCTGTCGTCGACCCAACCCTCGGAGTGTCGAGCCTCCGCCCGCTCGAGTTTACCCGAACATGCCGCTTTCCCAGAGTGTCCATTGATGGACGATGCTCTCTCCCATCGCGACAGCGTTAGCACCGACGATGCGTCCAACGATTCGCCCGAGTCGTGGGATGGTGAAGGACCATCAGATAGTTCCCCGCCCGGCGAAGTGGGAGTAAGGATCCACGACGCCTCTCATCCGTTCGCGACAAATGGCCTGCGCTCATCAAAAACATTCACATTCAACGTGGCGACGTCGCCGGAGCCCGATCCGTCGATGGACGATGTAGCGCCCAAAATAGAAGAGCTGGACGATGCGGATGACTTGCAGAGTATCAAAACTTTAGGAGTGGAGACACCCGTGGCCCAAGCGACATCCACGGCAGCTCCCGCCAATGTCCCACGGAAACGTGGGCGACCACGCAAACACCCTTTACCTGTACCCGGCGGACAAGTGAAAGTCACCAAAGGTCGATCCAAAACCGGCTGTATCACCTGTCGGCGACGAAAGAAGAAATGCGACGAGACCAAACCTGCGTAAGTCATCAATATCTTTTTTTTGATATATCCACTTCAGGGGTTGGTCTTCACGGTCGCAACGGGAACTGATTGTCGGGGCTTTTTTTTAGATGCCTGAACTGCCAGAAAAATGCGGTTGTGTGCGAAGGATACCCTCCCAAGGAAATTTGGAAGAGCGGAAAACAGAAACAAGAGGATGGTGAGTTGCGCACACTCTTTTATGACGCTACCCCCCTGCGAGGCTCTGAAACATTTCAATGCTGCCTGGCCGGACTTGATCTAACATTCTGTTTGCCTTGAAGCCGCCAGGGGCCAATCGCTAGTCACTCGTTCCCTCCCTATATTAATCGATGGCATCGAAACCGATATCGACCGACGGTTTCTGGACCACTTCGTGTACGGCTTTAGTCGCGTCTTGACCCTGATTAACGATGACTCGAACCCCTTCAAAGAAATCCTCCTCCCCATGGCCACCCAACACAGGGGTCTGATGCACTCCCTCATGTGTCTCTCCGGATCACATCTGTCAGGTTTAGACCCAGAGCCGAAGGTGAAAGAGCGCAAATACTATCACTTTCATCGTGCGATCCGGGATCTGAAAAATAATATCACTGCTTCGTCTGGCAAATCGGGAGAAGAACCTGAATTGCTGGTGGAGGACCCTATCATTGCTTCGACCATCGCCCTAAGCTTAAATACCATCTGCGAAGGGGAAACGAACGGCGAGTATCGTCCACATATGGATGCGGCAAGATATCTGCTGGTGACGCAACAGCCGCGGAATGAGAAGTTCCGCCAATTTATTGTCGAGTTCTTCCAGTACCACGATGTCTCGAACTCGATCACTTCCCTTGACCGGCGCCCAGCACATCTTCAGGGCGACCTACGACTTCCGGATTTCGTGCCCCATGCACAGGCCGGCATGTTCCTCGGTGTTTTTGATGGTCTGTTCAACTATATCTCGGAGGTAACGCGGCTGCGGGACCGAATCCGGCAGCGCTTTAATGAGGGATATGAGCCTGCAGTTGACTATCAAATTCTGAGTGAAGCCGTCTCGATTGATTCGGCCATTCGAACATGGGAAACGTCGCATCAAGCCAACACGCCAAATTGGTTCCTCGCGCAGTTATACAGACAGTCGACCTGGGTATATCTGTATCGCACTATTCGACCCTCACGACCGAGTGAGAAGATTGCTCAAGTTGTAGATGATGGGCTAGAGTTCCTGGACCAGCTTCCCCAAGATGCTGGTGCCTTTAGCATCGTACTGATGCCGCTGTTCCTTTTGGGTTGCTCAGCATTCCTACCCCAGCAACGGGAGAGAATCCAAAAGGGCTTTGAGGCGCTCAAGGCCTACTCTAACCTTCGCAATATTGAGCCCGCCTTCAAAGTCGTGACGCGGGTGTGGGAGGTCATGGACACAAAGACGGAGGATAGCTGGGACTGGGAGCGAATCATCAAGGAGATGAACATGGATTTCCTCATCACCTGAACTCATTTTCCTTTGCATTATTTGCATGGGTTTCCCCCTCTACTTCGCCTTGTTGCTTTTTATTATTATTTTCTCATTCTTGTCGGGCAGTGATCTTCCTGACCACTCCCCGGCAGTCCATCACTACTACTCCGAGGGTGAACCCCTGGCGTTTGAGTTTCAAATGCATGCATAACTGTTTTCTGGCGATATTTGCACTGCATGTTTTCTGTTGGTTTTCTGGGGAGTATCCGGGGGTTCTCATATACCCACCAAAAAATGGAGGGGACCAACTGTTTGTCTCTATCATGGGAGGGGGGAACTGGCGTCAAGTGGCATGAATAGGGGGGTACAGTCTCATCTTCCATATCACACACAAAAGGGGAATCGGCTGGCTGTTTTCTTTCAGACATTTTATTCTCTATTTTTTTCATTGGTTTGTATTTATATTGATGGAGTGTACGTGTCGACGATTTCGTGATGAGATTTATACGTCTGGTTTGATATCCCGTATCTATACGAAAGCAGCTTATTTGTAAATATTTTACCTACATATGTATCTATTAGTTTTCCAAGTGTTATGTATGTTATTTCTAAATCGAGCCCTTTATAAGGTATTTTTGCCCATTGACAATGTGTTGCAGCTAGCCAGCCACGATGCGTCATCTCGCAACCAGTTTTCCGGATTGTTACTCCTGCCTCACCACGGTAGGAATCTTCTCTTCCAGATCGAAGCCTTTCTTCAGCTGTCCGAACAGATTAAACTCACGTGAAGACCCCCTCTGAAGCTTCTTCGCCCGATCCGCTACTCCACACTTGGGCACATATGAGGATCTCTGACAATAACACTCAATCAAACGTCAGCCCAGTTTCGCTCTTCTGGAGGAATACTGTCTTTACAATGCAGTCCCTTATTTCAAATCCACCGTTCGCGCAAGGGATATCTCGTGAGATTGCCTGGGAAACGAGGTCGGAGGTATAGATGACCTTTAGGCTCCCGTTTCTGGATCATACGAAGCAGGTATGGTGAGCTGTCTTCCTATGAGGCATCAACTCAGACCTCCTAACACCAAGGACTCTTCTTTGACTCAACCGGATACCTACAGCTAGGCTAACATGTCAACGTGTTCTCTCAGGTCCAGACGAAACGGTGAGCCAATATTTTGGCTAGATCCAAGTCCATACTCTTGTCAACCTCTCTACGTCAACGGCTAGCACAGAAACGAAATCCCTTCTCCTCTGCGGCATAATATTCGATACCATATAAAACCGGGCCATTCTTTGAGAATAGAGCTATATTCCAGACACCTTTCTGGCGGCTGGCCATGAGTAAGAACCTCCGATGTCGCCAAAAAAGGAACTACCCAATCACCACTACCGAAAACCCAACAAGCCCAAACTATCTTTTGCTGGGGGTATTCGTTGCAACTCTCGCGCGGAACAACGAATGCAAAGCATGGCGGAGCACGGCGGGGCACATCCACGGGCCCAAATCCAAATATCGCAGTACCGCTACAGAGTAATATCGGAGAGCAAACGGGCCAACCTGAACCGAGACAGAAGCAAAGGGAGGGCAATATGAGCCAGGAATCCCATAATTAATCGGAGAGCTAGATACCAGTCGGATGCTGACGGATGATCGCAAACAGCATCCATAGGTACCCAGAACAATGTTCATCCTCAGGTTCTAACTGGGTACTGCTGCCTCTTCTTCCAGAGTCTATGGACACTCCTCTGCCGTGGTTCTAGGCATATCCGGTGTGTTCTTGCATACCTTCTTTTCCTTTCTATGTGGCGAGTTCCGTTCCTACTGGGAAGCTGCTTACTCTCGCCCGCGAAGATTCCCCTGCAGTAGTAGGAATATAATTCGAATGCAGCTTGCTTGCTCCCAAGTTCTAAGGGAAGAGAGAGGACATCCGCGATGATCCGCGCCCCCCTCTCCCCCCCCCTTTCCGGGGGATACACAACCGTCCAGAGACTGCAGTGAACCAACCCATTCACCCGATCCGTCAAACAAGGAATGTCAAACGCAGGCCCCGATGAGGACAGACCTACCCTGCCTACCTAGCCTCTTCCCGAACTTCCTGCAGAGTCTGTCTGATGGGCGCAAAAATTCCCTTATTGAGTATCTCCTCCGAGCAACCACATCCGACGTCTACATGGACGAGACGAGACAAGAGACAGACAGGGTGAAAAGGATGGATGAGACAAAAAATTGTTTGCTTTCTCCATCAGACCAAACTAACACAACTTTACCAGGATGAAGGAGGACCCAGTGACGACAGCCCAGTACAGACATACTTAATGAGGATTTAAAGAAAAAAAATGTCACTGGTGAACCACTTATGCAGCAGCGCATAGTGGAGTATTTGTCCATTGAATAATGCTCTTGCCACTGGGTGTCCCGGAAGACCGACTTGGGGAATCTAGAGTCTAGACCCAGTGGCATCCCATTAGCGAACCAAAAAAGAGATGGAGAGAAAGAGAGAGACGCCTCGGAAGGGCTCGGCAGGGAGGGGGAGTTCGAAGAGATCGGAACCCTGAACGGTTTCCACGTCAGCGCTCCCTCCCAGTCTAGATACCTACCCAAGAGCCTAGCCAAAACCACATCCATCATTTACCACTTACTATTACCTCCCTTAGTACCTAGGTAGCAAGGTGAACATGCACTTACCTCCACGAACAAAGAGCTGAAGATTTCCCTAACAAAAAAAAAAAAAAGAGAGTGAGATAGGGAGAACTTACCCTACCTTAGTAATCCCCCGCCGACCAATCGCACCACAATGACCACCACATATTCAAACCTGGGAAGTTTAAATCCTGATTTAAACTGCCTTCAACCAATCACATCATCGATCGTGGTACCTTACATCCATTGGACCCTACGTGGCGACTAACCCCATTGGTAAGGTTCGATGTAAAAGTGGGGGTTAAGACCACCCACCCGCCCCCACCAAAAAAGAAAACCATTCTAGAATTTGGATTCTGGGCCTTATGGATACCGGATGGACTGATTATTGGGGGAGCAGAAGGAGGAGGACGGAGTTTGAATGGGGGGTGGTCGGGCCCACTGTGGCACGTCGGGTTCTAGTTCTGAGTAAGTTCTTCGTTTCTTTTTCTTGTTTGTATGTTGGAAAAAGGCGGGTAGGCAGGTTAAGCAGGTAAAAGGAAGGAAAGCGGATGAAGAGGAAATGCCGCATTTTTCTTTTTTTTTCTTTTTTACCTGATGATGTTGTTGGTCATGGCCACGTTGACCGTGTCGAATGGGCGGATCGAGGTCCAAACTTAGGGTAGTCAGATAGAGACGTGGTCGGTGAAACCTACCACAAGACAAGACAAGACGGGAGAAGAAATTCCGATGATGATGGTGACGATTATGGGAAGGTTTTACCGGAAGAGAAAGAAGAAGGAAAAGTAGGGTTTCCCGGCGGGGGGTGGGGGGGAATATTGAATGATGGAGCGAGGTAATTAAGTCTATGGTTTCGTTTTCATCGAAAGAGGAAAGAAAAGTAGTAAAGAGGAAGTCTATAGTCTATCAACAGGCTTGATTCTCGAGATGTGATTTCAAATCACTGTATGCAATGCAAGAAGCGCGTCTAGATACATGGAGAATCGTATCTCTTTTTATTTTCAGTGTAAAAGCGAATGTAGATATATGTGTGAGAAAGAACTCAACCAGGAGTCATATCAATCAAAACCAAAATCCTATCCATGCTTTTGCTTCTCGTCTATGATTCGTCACAAAAAAACATTTTTCTCGTCTTGCATCTAGCAAGAGATCAGAGATGTTCATCGGCGTAACTCCTGATTCCGTGGGAATAAAAAAACGAAAAGAAAAATATATTCACAAAAGTCGTAGCGAAAAAATCGTCGTAAAAATGGGGTAACCGTTGCGCGTTGCGTTGAAAAAGGGAAGAAAAAAAAACGAAAGCAGAAAACCACCCAGAGAATTTAAAAAAGGATGGATCATTTAGTTGCCAAGCTTGAGCTGGAAAGTGGTATCAATGGGGCAACCGTGGGTAGCATGATCATCCTTGGGCTGGAGGTAAGCTTCAGCGCAGGAAGAGTCACCGGCAGCGCAGGAAACGGTGGGGCAGTTGCCGCCGTCCTGGGATGGGGTAACCGAGAAACCAGAAGTGGTGAACTTAGAATCCGAGCGGTTCATGTCGATGCAGGACATGTCCCAGTAGATGGTGTCACCGGATTCGGTGTACTCGAACTGGAGGACATCGGTCTGGTCGGTGTTGGTGGACAGCTTGATGGAGATGCCGCCGCCGTTGGAGTTGTGTTGCCAGGACTCGGTGTAGGAGCCGCCGCCCGCAGAAAGGGTCTGCATGTCACTGACTCTATCAGAGACAGACCACGCGTAGACGGGGACATCCAAGTTGTTGACAATGGTGACGCTGCCGGTGTCGTCACGACGAACGACCTGAGCGGAATGAGGGAGGGCCGAGGCGAGAGTGGCCAGGGTAGCAGCAACAAGGGCCTTGGAGAACATCATTTTGACTGATTTGGGGAAGGTTTTGGTAAAGATTGAATGAACTGAAGTTCTTGAAGTTGAGATACAAAGATCACAAGAAGAAGCTGTGCAAAAGACTCGTAAAGATTGAAGTCTTAAGAGAAAGTCGATCAAGATGATCAAGTAAAAGAAAGACTAGTCCGAAGACTGAAAGAGAATGTGTAGTCAAAAGAACGACTAAAAGAGTGTTGTTCAAGTGAATGTTGATGGGTAGGAGAGAAAGAAGTCGAGGATGGGCAGGGATCGAGGCGGTATTTATAGTTGAGATCCCCTCCTACCCCGGCGACATTGTCGGTGAGCGATGAGTGACAGACGCCTGAGGCGCAGTGATGGCAAAAAGGGTCCACTGAAAGAAAGGGAAAGAAGAAAAAAAACCGCAGGAAGAAGACTCCACAGGGTATCCAGAAACCAGACAAAAGGCAAACGTGGGTTGGACGAAACCCCCTGGCGGAACCAGATGTTGTGGAGAGAGGGTGCCTGACAGCGGGCGCCACGCAGCCAGCGCCACAGCCCTGCCAGGGGAGCTTCGGAAGGTATTGGGCAAACTAAAGAGCTCTAAATCCCAGTTAAGGCGTTAGTGGGAGGCTTAACAGTAGCCTATCACCACGTCGTCTCCCATCTTTGCGCATTTCGAACCAGCATGTAAATGCCTCCAGAATCTTCAAATGAAGCATACCCACGAGAAAGCTCAACTTGAGAAAAGGGATTCTGTAGCACGACCTTCACATTTGGGGTAGGGGGATGTTCTCCCTTCTCCACCTCACTCAGTCGCTGGGACACGCTTGGCCATCCCAGATCCATTGTTCCCTCTGGCTGCCTCCGCGCCGCAAGAACAGCCCGCCGTGTCAGCACCAGATCTGCGTGGCAGCATGTAGAGTGTACCGGAATTTGCGTGGAAGTAACTGCCACAACCGTTTCCGAGTGCGTGGCAATCCGAGTTCTCCTGTGGTTCCGACCAAGGCGAAAAGCTTATATGAACCACGGTTGGCGTCATCCACAGAACAGAAAAGCGCCGAGAAACAAGGCAAAAAGAAAAGTGGAATCCCCTCTGCCGGGGCCTCTGCCGAGTGATCAAACCCTGGATTGTGATTCCACTTTGTCCGGCAACATCCACTGGCCGCACGCGAACCTGCCCCTGGTGGAGAAGAAAGGCGAGGATGAAAAAAAACTCTTTTCTTTCTAGAAATTTCAAAGAAAGATTTCACACGTGTGGCTGCGAACTCTAAAGGCAAATTTCAACCTCTGCCCCTCGTGGGAGGCGTGGGAGGCGTGGCAGTCGTGGTCCATATCCGTGTAATTGTGGCCCTGGACTTGGATATCTGGTGGGAAAACGAAGCTGGCCCACTGTCCCTTAGTGGCGGAAAGGGAGGCGCCATGAGCGACGATCCCCCAGTGTTAGTGTGTACTCTATTCGATGCTGCTGGCTCCATCGTGTGGTCTAGACCAAATGGCCTCCCTTTGCTTTGTCCAGAGTCCAGGCACCCTCGTCTGTTCGCCCTGTTTTACCTGCCAAGTGGGTAGTTTGAAGAAAAACTCAAAAAGCAGGCACATGAAACTCGGTGGTATATTGAGTATCCTCTCAGCGATGAGATCCAAAATACAAAGGTAGCAAAGAAAATTAAGACGTAAAAGTAAAAATATAGTGCAAAACAGGGCCGCAGCCATTTGTTACCAGTAGGGTGCCCGTAGCCCAGACAAACTCGTTATCGATCCCTCCGCAGATGCATCCTCTCGTTTGCGACGTCCCGCCAGCTCCATGTTGATTTGCCGATGCACATGCACCAGCCAATCCACATAACTCTGCGCCTCGTTATTGCGATCTTCCACTAGTTCCCGTGCAAATTCATATTCCGCACCATCCAGTCCTTGTCGAGCCAGTTGGATGGTCACCGCCTTCGAGCCTCGTACGGTGGACAGGTACTGCAGTAGATTGCGCACCTGCGCGTTCAGATGCGTCTCCAGGACGGGGATCGCCGAGGTCTGGGGATTCAGCCCCTGGAGGGATGTCTGGTCGAGGCCAAACAGATCTTCCAATAGGTTGGGGGATACTTGGGAGTGTATCCAGAGGAGGCACTGCTGCCCATTGTCCACCAAGTAGGCCCCGCCTTCTTCAACCTTGGAGAAGCTAGCCCGCAGGGTAGGTGGGACCTGCAGTTGCCCTTGTTCGTTGGGGAACCCATCCTCTGGTTGCATATTGTGAATGGGAAGGATTCGAGGGTATAGGTAGAGAGATAACTCCGTGCAACCAATCGACCGAAGCATACGGATATCATGGATCCGTCGGTCCGACGATTCTTGGCCCCCTAGCGCATCACATGCATTAGTTGCAGCTCATATGGAGGGTTCGATACAATTTGCATACCTTTGAATGCCCGGGACTTAATCAGACCCAGCATGAACATGGAGAATTCCTTGAGGTTCTCTGGGAGCACAAGTTGTCCAGGAGGGTGCGACCCCGAGAAGATCTTGCGGTATCCACTGAAGATGTCTACCGTCTTCTCTGTGATGTTGTTCCGGATGTCCTGGAGGTTTTTATCCAGTGTTTTGGCAGCCGCTGGTCGTAAAATGATTAGCATCCTTCTCACCCGACGGAAAAAAAATGCGTTAACGTACCCTCTTTAGCAATGATTGCCACAACCGCATCTTGGTCGATGAATTTCATTGTCTCCAGGCCTCCGTCGTTCACCGCTGCCACCGTGTTGATGCATCGCACCCGACGCTGCCCATTAGCTGACGTATACAACAACGCGGCTTGGAAGTGTGCATCCAGCTTAGTATCAAGCTTGCCATCGTAGCTGAAGAGAACGCCCAGAGCTTTGTCGGCATCGATCGACCCAATCTCCAGATCAGCCCCGAATGTGTGTTGTACGAAGTTTCCGTGGTATGCAGACACTTGTAGTCCATTGGAGCAACGGACTTTCATCAGAGCTTGGTAGCCCGTTTCCCGAGTAACTGCGTGTGCCAGCTCCTCGGACAGCTTTCGAATATCCCGAGGAGCATGGAAATTGGGGTAGAAGAACGTCTCGCCTCCAGTGACTTCGGCAATATGACCTATATAAATGTTAGAAATGCACTCAAGCCAATCCGACAACAAATGAAAACAAAGTCGGCAAGACATACCAATGGTAGCCACATCCATGTACGTGCCACTTGGAGCAGCGACAAACATATCCACCCCAACACCAGCTTCGGCCAATTTTCCAGCGGTTTCTCTCCACGCGGTGTTTTCGGCAGTAAATAGCTTCTTCTCCGCATCAGTCCCGTGGGCCTTGGGGTCGTCACGGAGGGTCAGCCCTCCAGGACCCCAAGTCGGCAGGCTAGAGATAGCACCGATGATTTTACCACCAGTTGGTTGCAGTGCAGACAGAGCTGCATTCAAAGCAGGAAGCAATGCCGGCTCTGGTACCTTGGCGCGTGAAAATATAGTAGGGATTGAACTCAAGAGTGACGTGATCACATCTCTGTGGAGGTGGCAAATTAGTGAAACCTGTTCCTAGAAACTTCGTGGGGTGGGGAAAGGGTCAGCATACTTCGACTCGTTAGGATCAACAAAAAGTCCATCACTAAGAGGAACGAAAGGTTCTTGCATATCAGTCATCACCATCATATGTGCCCGCTCAAGTTGCGCCTAGTGGCCCTGTTAGCGACTTTCTTTACTTTCAAGACCGCTGGAAAAAGAGAGAGTAAGCTTACGCTGAGGTTGTAGAACTGGATCTCTCGATCATAGGTGACAATACCGATCTTCGACCCTTCCGGTATCCGTCGCGTTGGCGCGGCATCACCCTCAGAGCCATCGACCGTGGGATCCTCGTAAAGGGCCTTATGGATACCCTTGCACACGCCCTTCAAGAAGCCCCGATTGACCGATTCCTGACTGACATCGATTAGGAACAGCCATCGGAGACCAACTGGTTCCTTGTTCCAGTATTCCTTCGGGACCAAAAACTCGACAGTTCCCATCATCAGTTCGGGACGCTGCATACGATCGATACGTGACCCGGACGGGTCAATGGGGGAGAAATACTCGGCCGGGACATCATTGGGGAAAGTACACATGTTGCAAACGAACTTGCTCCCACCGGATCGGAACGTCATGAAAGGGTTGATGTAGGTTCGGCAGCGGCGGCAACGTGGGGGGCCAACGTCTCCAAAATCCAGTATAGGAATGGGCTGTTCACCAGGGTCGAGGGGCGCCAACGGTTGCAGGACCATTCCCAGGGGCAGCCCAGTTGAAGTCAGAAAATCAGAGGTGGAAGGAATATTGTTCAGCGTCAGACGGGCATATTTCGGAGACGAATTGCCTTGGTCGTGCGCCACAAACGGGACGGCCGCTGGTGGAGGCAGATGACGCTCCATCGTGGGGTAGACATGGTTGAAGTAGTACTGTGCGGGGACATCGCGGGACCGGGGGATACTTGGGATCTGCTCTGGGTCAATTCGCCCTTGTGTAGGGACTGTGCCTGCACCTGTATCTACTGCGGTGCCGGGAATAGCTGGTGGCGGAACCATCCCCGCAGCAGGGGAAATCGGACGAGGGGCCTGGTTCAGCCCAGTGTTCAGGAACTGCGATGATGACTGTTGTAGGGGATCCACAGGTGCACCGGGCAGCTGCTGAGGGGGAGCCGCAGCAGCTCCAACAATCTCATGGTGTGCATGGCGGTGCTTCTTTTTCGAAGACCGGGCCCCTCCTTCTCCGCCCATTATTCCCAACCCACTCATCTGCGATGTCAATCCGGCCATCATGGGATCTGCTGGGGCTCCTAGGGGAGCCTGTGGGTTGGCATTGTAGGCAAACTGCGGACTCGAAGCCAAATGCTGCGGAGGAGGGGGCTGCAAAGGCTGGTGTGGTGCGGGGGGATGATCGTAGGCGGCAGCAGGCCACTGGTTGTTTGGCGCGGGAGCTCCGTAAAAAGCTCCGGGCTGAGGAGCAGAGGCGCCGGGAGGGAATCCGGCAGCACCATGAGCGGGATGAGGTATTTGGGGGGGCATTCGATTGGGGTCTTCACCAGGAACGGTTCCCTGGGCGGGGGATTGGTAGATAGTCTGGTCCGCCATGCTGCCTCATAATACTTGTGTGGGGGGGAGAAAAGGAAGAAGGAAAGAGGAGATCAATCACCACGGGGCACAGGCTGGCTAATACCGGGCCATCACGGGGGCAAGAATCAGGAATAGAGGGGAAAGGCGAAGGAACCGGAAAAGTGCCAACGTGGACCTGTCTGCAAGTATAAACCCGCAAAATCCGAACTTCAGCACGATGGATGAATTGACCACCTCAACAACACGATCACCGGATTTACTTTGCTCCGGTCACCTGCCGCCAATCGCCCAAACCAATGCAACTAAACCGACATGGATGAAGCACCTCCAGTCCTCTCTCCTTTCTCTCTCTCTTTTCTTATCTGAGTTTCCTCGGTATGCCTTGTTTCATCCTCCAGCCTCATTATACCAAGGGGATCTTGCTGTGGTGCTGTGGAACCTCCTCAGCTCCACCGTAAGCTCGAACTACATACTCTTCCGGTTGTTTACACTCCTTGCTCCACACCACCCACCCCTCTTATCCTGGAAGATATCGTCATTTCTTCAAGTACTGGCACTACTCACTAGTAAAGATATTTTAGAGCCAGAAAAAAAAATCGAAAAAGATATAAAACCGGGGTAAAAGACGAGTAAATGGCTACAATTCATAATGACGACGAGCTTCTTTTAGCTCGGATCGGCTATAAACAGGTAGGAAATCATTGATTGCGTCCATATCGAACCATATAATTGGCTCTAAACTCCCTTCTATCAGGAATTAGTACGAGAGTTTTCCAAATGGTCAACAGTCTCCTATGCCATTTCTATCCTGGGTGTTTTGGGCTCCGTTCCCGCAACATTTGGGGCACCCTTGGCCGCAGGGGGGCCTGCCACCGCCGTCTGGTGCTGGTTTATCGGCTCCATCATGGCCCTGTGCATCGGTAGCTCCGTGTCAGAGCTAGTTTCGGCGTATCCCACTGCGGGGGGGATGTACTTTGTCACCAAATACGTCGTCCCGGAGGACCAGGTCCCAATTTTCGCCTGGATCCAGGGCTGGTGTAACCTGCTTGGACAGACAGCGGGTGTCTCGAGCGTCGCTTTCACAGTCAGTCAGATGCTCCTTGCCGGTGCTAGTATGAATTCGAAGCTTGTGGATGGCAGCTACTCGTATTCCCCGTACGTCTTGGCCTGTAGGCAGCGCGAGGGTTTCCCTACTAACTTTGCACAGAAACGCATGGGACACGGTGACCTTGTCCATTTTTCTCTTGATTCTCTTTGGCATCATTTGTTCCATGACGACCAAGTCATTGCACCGCATCGTCATCTGGTTTGCCCCGATCAATAGTATGTCAATGCCGGACACAAAATTGAGAGGAGCGTATCTCACCATGGATAGTCACCGCAACCCTTTGCATCTGTTTTGTACTTCTGTACAATACCCCCGACAAGCAACCAGCCAGCTGGGTCTTCACCCATGTCACCGACGGCTCGGGGTGGGGGTCCAAGCTCTTCTCGTTCCTTCTCGGGTTCATCTCCGTAGCATGGACAATGACGGACTACGACGGAACCACTCAGTGCGTGCATTTCTACATTCCTCACCTCCATCTGACAAGCCAACTTGACTTACAATCATACAGCATGTCCGAGGAGACCCACGATGCCGCCACACTGGGTCCACTAGCGATCCAAACCGCTGTTGTTGTTTCAGGCGCCTTGGGCTGGCTACTGACCGTCTCGATGTGCTTCTGCTTGACCGATTTTGAAGACATTTTAAACACGCCCACCGGTCTCCCCGCAGCTCAGATCTTCCTCAACGCCGGCGGCAAAACAGGAGGTATGATCATGTGGGGATTTGCCGTCCTCGTCCAGCTCTTCACAGGCTGCTCAGCAATGCTAGCAGATACCAGAATGGCCTACGCATTTGCTCGAGACGAAGCCCTTCCATTCTCCTCGTACGCCTCCTTCCAACCAACCTCCCAAACAAAATAAAACTCACCCAGATATTAATCCCCAAACAGCTCCCTCGCCAAGATAAACCCATACACCCAAACCCCCGTCAACGCCGTCTGGTTCGTCGTCTTCTTCAGCATCTGCCTCAACTGCATCGCAATCGGGTCCACCGAAACAGCCACAGCAATCTTCAGCATCACCGCTCCGGCCCTCGATCTCTCCTACGTCTCCGTCATCCTCGCCCACCAGCTCTACAAGCACCAAGTCAAGTTCGTCGAGGGCCCATTCACCCTCGGCAAGTACGGCTCGTACATCAACTGGATCTCCATATCCTGGGTTCTCTTCATCAGCACCGTCCTTTTCTTCCCACCGCAGGTCCCTGTCACACCGTCAAATATGTAAGTCCTCCTCTCCCTTCCCATAAAACTAGTATTAAACAGATTGCTGACGAGACTCCAGGAACTACGCTATCTGCGTTGGCGCATTTATCGCTGCCTTCGCTTTAGTTTGGTGGTGGGTTGACGCCAGGGGGTATGTCTTCTTCTCACAGTCAGCATTATCTTTATTGGGGATGTAATGCAGAAACTAACGTTTTGTTGTAGGAAGTACACCGGCCCGCGGACAAATGAATATCTGCAGGAGATTCCTACTGAAGATTTTAATGAGAATTATGGCTCAATTGAATAGATTGGATTATTTATATCCGATAGAGACGTCTCGTCCAATAGCCTATTATATAGACTACTTGTTTTGCAACTAGCTGTTTGTTTTGCTGTCTGGGTTAGCCGAGCTTTTTTGGTATTCTGGTTTGATGACATAGAGAGGTCCGATTTACGAGCGATAGAATGCACACACGACACTACATCTTTTTTCCTTAGTCCCGCAGCGAATAATCATGAATAAGTTAAATTTTCTCATCCCACCCCCCTGTCCTTGACATAGTAGCTAGTGAACATGTATATAATACATCAACCAGGTCACGATAAATGTTCCAAATCGAAATCCACAAAGCCTATTCTAGGTAAAATAATCAATGGTGGTGGTGGCAACTCTAACTCCCTGCTACGACCGCTAAACCTTCATAAATCTTCCTCTTCACCGCAAGGAAGCTCCCGGCCCCCATACCCAAGGCTGCATTCGACGCCGCAGAATGTGCAGAGGCTTCGATTTCGATTTGGCCGGTGGCGGATTTGCGCACCGCCACCGTGCCGTCGATAAGGAGGGTACCCTCGCCGCGGAATTCAGCCTTGTGGCCGGCCGCCTGCATGATCTTGCGCAGGTCTGCCAGTCGCAAGTCTCCGACGTGGAGGGGGCGGGTCATCGATCTTGTCCCGGAGGCCATGTTAGCGGGAAGGACGTCGAGGACGGGGAAGACGTCCGCTTTGTTCTCGACTGTTGGTGGCGGCTTGGCTGTTGTGCTGTCGGCTTGGGTGGTATCTTCCGATGAAAGCTTTTGTTTCTTACTCGGGGAGTCTACTGTTGTATCCTCGGCCGGCGGAACTGCGTGGTCTGGTCCTTTCAGTTGGCCGGTTAATGTGACAACGCCGAGAGTGCGGACATGCTGCCATTTCAGGCGTCTGACAAGGTCGTTGCTCAGTTTTACCATCCAAGCATTTGTATCAACGCTGGCGTCGATTACTTCGCCGTTGACGGGGGTAAAGATAATCGCGGACGTAGCTGCAGAGACATCAACACCTGACTTGGCAGCTAGGAGCTTCTTGCATTCAGAAGCCAAAGCAGTCGTTTCCTCCTTCATGCCGCCGACCAGGATCAATTTCCGTGGCTGGATGAGGGGGATCAACATCTCTAAGCTGCGCTTATCGTGTAGTCCGGTGAAATCAACAAATGCCAGACGGGCATTGATGGTAAGGGTGGCCTTCTCATAGATGGCTTTCGCGGGTCCTTCAAAGGCCTGATCATCCATCTCATCCGCCGATGAGCCTGCGGCGTCAACATCCGCGCCATCATCCGTAGCACTTAGATCATCCACCGCACTAGTGTCTTTCTTGTCCACGCCGTCCGGGAACTGTTGTCGTTTGGTACCAACTCCAGGGGCTAGACGTCCATTTGGACCGGCCTCATCCCATTTCCGTTTCTGGCCAAGCTTTGTCTGTGATTCAGATCTACGCTGCTGCATGTCGATTTCCTCACGTTCTTCTGCGCGCAGGTACTCTTCGGGTCGGATGAACTCGCCATATTCATCGCCTCTCTTTCTTGGTGCCACATAGGGAAACATCCGTTCCCGGCCCTTTTTACCTCGAACATCGTAATCATACACGCCCTTCCTCCGCAACAGAATGTTGACTCCCAGGTCCTCGTCACTTAGCCCGAGCTTGTTTCGATTTGAGTGTGCTATCGAGGTGGAGAAATTCAAGACCCTTCCTTGTTGTTCGGTCTCGGAATCCTCGGACGAGGAACTAGATCGGTCGTCGAGTGCATCGGCTGTGGTGTCCAGGTTCTCCTGACCCCTGGCTTGTGCAGTGTCTTGAAGTTGTCGCTTCGTCGCAAGGTATTGCTGATAGAGTAGTTGCTCTGCGGGTGCAAGTGGCGCCCGTTGTACATCTGTCCATGATAACTCTCTTCCGCCGCTATGGACCTGTTCAATCATCTCTCCGTCGGATCCTTTCTCCAAAGCGACCCCATCCTTCCGTTCTTCGTACCACCGCCAAATCATATCACCCAAAGTTTTCCGACGAGCCTCGCCTTGATCCTGCTGCGAGCTTTCGGTGTGCAAAGGCTCAGTGAGTAGAAGGAGATTGTTTGGACCCTCAGCGATTCGACGAAGTGACTCCTTTGCAAAGCCCCAGTCCAGTGACGAGTCAGAAGCAAGGATAACCTTTGGTGTTGGATCTGCTAGGAGCTTCTCTAATCTCTTTCTCCGTTCAACAATCCTAAGATGCTTGAACGTGAAAGGACCGACCCCTTTACCATCGGTCTTGCCCTGGCTTTGACCACCAGATCGTTGCCCATCACTGTTAGACTGAGACTGGCTGGCCGTCGCATCTACACCCTCAGACGCCTCGAATTCCCGAACAATGTTCTCATCCATCCATTCCAACATACTCCTTGCCAGTCTCATAGTTGTGGTGGCTTTCCTGCCGGCCAGGTACAGCCCAGGCTTCTTAATTCCGATTTCGTCCTGCGCATCTCGAGCAGCACTACGCCATGCATGTTCCAGCGCATATGCCAACTCTAGCACTCGAGCGCTAGTATCAGTAGGAATCAAAACAGTGCCGCCCTTGGCAACTGTGCTCCTAATCATATCCAGAAGCACGTCATCTCGCTTTTTCCTACCCCCTGACAAAGCAAATTTATCACCGCCGCGGGTGCTACACACCAGCGCAGTCGGCTTACGCAATTGTTCGATGACCTCTGTACCGCTTGCGCCTGATCCCCCGAACCATGCAGCACCTGCCACAACGCTTTCTCGGGCTTGGTTCCAGTCAACGGCATAAACAATCGATTCCATACCATGCTGTATGTGCCATATCGTTCCGCCCACGGTATGTCCGGCATTGTAGGCAGTGAGTGTGAGGCCATTCAGCGGCGGAGAGAAAGGGGAAGGAAGGGGTTGGTGAGGTTGCGAGTATTTCAGTGGATGGATCAACGAGAAGTATCTTGCAATTTCCTCTGTCGATGGTGGTTGGAGCAGGATCCGTCTCGAGTGATTTGACTCCGCGCCTCCTTTAGCCTCTGCTGTAGATGTGGCCGACGTGGAGGCTCCGGGTTCGGAGACCGAGGCCTTGGGCAGAAATGTCGCGGCGAGAGGCGACGATGCATATAGATCCTGAAGAAGTGTGCGTCCGAGCGCAATAACGGGGCTTGTAGCGTAGACGGGTATCTGGGTGAAAAGAGGGAAGGACTTGCAACAGTGTGCAAAGGCCCCGATATGTGACGGAGTCGCATGGGTTAGGAGAATCAAGGATAAAGTAGGAACATGTCTACCAAAAGTACTATTAGCACCATGGCCCCAGCAATGCTGGAAATTGCGTACTTACTTCTCTAATTCCGCAAGGTCGAGGGGGTCAAAGGTGTCATCCCAACCAACATCAACCAGGATCTTGATCCCACCATCAAGCTCTAGGATCGACTGCGAGGCCTTTGATGAGGAGGATTGGGCACCCAGAAGTGGAGTGAATGTAAACATGGTTGCATGCGCGCGTTTGTTCAGCCGTCAACGCAGGAGAGCTTCAACAACGCGGAGAGTCACGGTCACAAGTCATCGATCCCGGGGCGGGAATTGGAAAGAATCGGTCTCTGAGGTTTTTCCAACTACCGCATTGTGCACAACCAAATACACCCGTTCAATGCAACAATGAAGATGGGGAAGTGATGGGCAGGTTGGATGCGGAGACTTGGGCAAAGCCAAATGGACGATTGTCGGGGAAATCATTTGTGAATATATGTTTGTCTTGTTTGCACTCCACTAGATCTATATAATTTTTAGGTGCTATTAACGGGCCACAACTGCTTGATTAACTTGACATATTTTATGAGAATAATAGAACTGGACTCCCCAAAATCTAGGAATATGTAAAGCTATAAATGAAACGGAAGATTAAAACCAATATCTTCAACGCATTCGATATAAATAGAAAAGACTATAAGCAAATCTAGTGGAACATAGGAAGCAAATAAACACCACAAAAACAACATCCACAATACGCAAGGCCACACATTATACAATAACTCCAAATATCCGGTGTAGTAGCAGAAAAATAAGGGCCAGTTTGGCCCCGGGGGGGGTTCAAAGAGTTTCACGTGGATGCTTAACGGCGTCTACACAAAACCTTCAGAGATGATGCTTCAACGGGGGTCTCACGTTCTTCATATCCTATAGCAGGGTCCTCGATGACGAATCCCGAACTGTTGGATACTTGACGTTTCTGGGTCCACAGGCCATTTAACTTCGAAAATCCATGCCAAGGAAGGGTCGCTCTGTCTCCCCTATCAATTCTCATTCACAGCCTTCTTGGTCGTCTTTTTTTGCTATGGGTGCAGCAGATTGGGCTTTAACCAAAAAAGAACCACTCACTAGTTCCCAGGAATACTCATCAATGTGTTATCTGAGAAACTAGGTGTCTTACCTGAACGCTTTCCCCTTGGGGGTTCGGGTGATGAGGGTTCGTCGGCAGATTCGGACACGACCGAAAAGGCAGATTCCATTTCTTCGTCTATAGATCGACAAATTAGCTCATGATCCGTCCAAAGTTTCGGCTCTCTGACAAAGAATGTGAGAAGTAAGGGGGTGGATGAAGAATGAAATGCAAGACCTCCTCTGTCTTCCATTCTTGAGCTTGGAACGGGCCGGGTAGTAGCACCCACCGTATCAGGGTCTTGGAATAAAGCAGGAGAGTTGACAGATTTCTCATTACATCATCAGATGATTTTAAACGCGTACAGGAAAAGGCACAGGAACATGCCCAGGATCAAAAACACGACTATGAACCAGATCCATTTGTACTCACCACTCGAGGAGCCCTGCTCATCATAGCTTGGGTCATCCTCCTCTGGGTCCTGCGACCCTCGTTTCTCGGAATCTTCCCCATATGAGCCTGACCTTGTGCTGGGAAGACTTGAGTCCTCCATCGGTTCCCCATCTAAGTTATTGGGATATCCGATGTGGTTCACGTCATCTTCACTTGAATGGCCTGCATGTTCGAAGTATTCGAAGGGGGTTGATGCCGCCTCGGCAGTCCGAAGATTGGTGGACACAACCTTAGGTCTCGTAGTGTTGACTAAATGCAGAATTAGCCCAGGTTAAAGTATTTGATAATAGAACTGGGGTTGCCTTTCAGAATTTACCTGCTTGTGGTGCTATTGGTGGGCGATCATAGTTCGGAAACATAAATCTGCCACCCTCCATGGCAGATGATGTTAGCAGCCGCGGAGTGCGATAGTATCTCGGCTGTGGTGCAGACGGGAGCATGGGCAGCGGGTCTTCAACATTAACTACCGTTGCAGCGTGCGGTCCTTCGTGAATGTGATCTCTTGCCAGATCCCGGAACGATGAATGAGCGAGAGCCCGCTGGAGGTGGATGTACGCATACTCGTACAGTCGATCTGCGCTCCAACCGTGGTATGGAGTTGCCGGACCAGCATCAAACACCCATTCCAGGATCCCCATGCCATCCTGGGCTGCTTGTGCCTCTTGGGGATTTCCCGAACCCGGAGGTCTGATCAGCCATCGTGGTGCGTCTGCATGATCTCCCCAACCGATATTTGGCCCTTTCTCAGTACTGTAAGTCAAGCGATTTGTCCCTGTCTTCCTGGCCAATTGCTTTTTTTTCCCAGCACTCTGAGAAGTCTGGGTGTTACTAGGCCTCGCGAGTTCAACATGCTGCGAAGCCGGAGTATCAGCTTCGAAGAGCTTCGGTTCTCGCCACGACATGGTAAAGTTTTGGCTTTGTAGCTTCAATTCTCGAAGATGTATTGACTTTTCCCATTAGCTTGTGCGAGAAGTGTAATCGAAAAGGAACGAGGACTTACTGGTATACTAGACGGAAAATGGTCTTACAATATGTGATGCTGAACTTCAAGATGCAAACAACCAAGGCGTCCTTGTGTCAGGCTTTTATTAGCTTTTCGATAAACTCCCCAAGGATATATCAGTATAGTAGTCTTCAAGAGTCTTCTTGTATCAAGGACTTACCCACTTGTCGCTGTATGCTTCTTTGTTATTAAGTCAAGCAGTGAATCGCAATTTCACACAATAATGGACCAGCTTGATGTTTCTCTTTTAGATAAAAGGAAAGCTTTGTAGACTTGATACTCCGATTTCCTGCGCAGATTGGTCCTCGATTAGATCTCTTTGTCGAGGCTTCTCTTTGTGCCACTAAAAAGACATGATCGAAGTACCAGTTTAACGGCCACGGTCCTGAAAGACAGGATTTTTTTTTCATAAATGCTGAATCCAAATCCCAAATTAGCACCTCACTGAAAAAACATTGTTTACAGTCAAAAGAAAGGGTGGGGAGCAACTCACACCAAAATGGAGGACACGAGAGAGAGGACAAATAGGCTGTCAAATAAAGAAGTGATAAAAGAGGGAAAATAGATTTATTGAGTTTCTTTGGCTCAACTTAACATCTCACTTGTTCTCCCGTTGCTCTAGAATAGAAATGCCATGAAGCCCTTGACATCCAAGAGATTACCCCTCGGTCGGCCTCAACAGCGAGAAGTCACTGCCTATAACGTCAAAGTTGAATCATCCGTATTTTTTATCATATTTTTTTTAACAGAGCCATTCTGCGCCTTCTCGGAAACGGCGGGGGTTTCCATAGGGCGTCTTAGTTTGAGACGATTATCAACAAAGAAAGTATGGGCGCATTCCTCAGCGGACTCCTTTCATCTCGGCGAAAGATTTCTGGGAGACAACCAGCAAGGTCTGGTTTCTTTAACCTCCTTCGAAAAGGCTGGAATGTAGGAACTACGCCGAGTCTGTGGGGTAGACGAGCTGCTAGTTCCAGACTGAGTCGAGTCAACTAAGTCACAGGTCAAAGAAAGCACTTTCTCTTTCTCTTTCATGGCGGGTTTCTGGGAGGAGGGCGAAACCGCCATCATTGTTTGAAAAAAGCCACTGGTATTTCTAGACAGAGATGTCAAATTTTGCGGCTGCTTCTCGTGCCAATTATAGTAAATTAGGGGAATGCTGGGGAGGGCGCGGATGTTACTAGCGATTCAGAAGGGGGTCAGTGGATTGACGAGGTGAGAAAGAGAGAGGTCATTCACACTTCAATAATTTGACCCTTGTCAGCTCAGGGCTGTGGCCCGGTTTCAACATTCCATAGCCTGGTGTAATGATGAAATTCAGTCCTGGAGAGATTGGAGGGAACGAAAAGAAAACTACGGGTAAGATATAGGTCCTGTTCCTAAGGGAAGTGGTTATCACCTGAGTTTAACTCGGCCCTTCTCTACACCTATGAATGAATCCCAGTACTAGCAAACAATCACCAACCCAGGGCGTAAAACATATCTACAAGTCATTGAATATAGTAAGTACAGTACTAGAGAAAGGATTATGACGAACTATTTTTGAATGTGGTTCCCGCGATAGAACGTCAGAGCAATCAATCCCAGCCGGATAGAGGTGGGTATGCTGCGCCGCTAGAACGCTGAACCAACATGATATGGAGACAAAAATTAATTTCCTAGAACATAAAGAAATGGCTGGCCATATAGACAAACACGATGGGCGCTTATTGCCAGTACCTGGGCTCGTTAAACACATGATACCTATGGCCGCGAACTCCCTGGCCACGGAACATCGCCGGGAACTGCAGGCCCTGTGGGACAATGTCCTCTGGGATACGCATTTCATTCTCAGGTTCGGGCTCTCCGATCACGAATTTGCCGACCTAATTGGGCAGTCTAGTTAGCAAGGCAGCTATAGAGAGGGGGAAATCACGTAAACAACTCACTTGGATTTCTGTATCGGTGATGGAGTCTCGACTGATTCGGGCATAGCCAGTTCTCTTCAACTTCTTATATAGAATGTACTCGCACCAACGGTCCCAGTCTGTTGGATCGATGTCCTTCATACCGCTCAGGTCACTGACATAGGTGTTGTAGTTTCCTTCAAGCGGCTTGGTGACCAGGTAGCTCAGCAGAATCAGCGGACGAGAGGACGAACCCATCAGTTTGGACAGGTACTCGGTTTGCAGACGGCGATCCTCTGGGTCTTCTTCCTGTCCGGAGTGGAAGACAACGACATCAACCAATTCACCGTACATATCCAGAGTAGCGTGGATAGCAGGAGCAAGCTCGCCAACAGGGGAAGGTAGAAGGTGGTGGGTAGAGTTGATAATGGGGAACTTGGAGAGCAAAGCAGAACCCCAAGTGTGCTTATTAGGGCCTGGGCCATAGTCTGCGTACATGCCCAAGTCCTCTGCCAGGAACTGAGTAACATCACGGTTACCCATGATAATACGCTGGTTATCTGACTCGAGCAGGCCAATCACGTCGATCTCGAGCTCCTTGATAACATCACGCATGCGGCGCTCGGATGACCACATATCATTATCAAGACCAAAATGCACCGTCCAGATACCGACGGTGGCAACCTTGTCTTCTTTGTGATACGGAGTGTAGTCATTTGTGGGGAAACGCAGAAACGCGATCGAAACAGAAAGAAGTTGCAAGGCTGCAAGGACGTAAATGTAGTATGAGCGCTGTCTCTTACCGCTCGGGCTGATGGTGTTGGTCTTGAGGCTGCCCGAGTTCGAGACTGCAGCCGAGAATACACCAGCACCAATGCACAGCATAGTGGAAATCATGATCCAGTCAGTGTGCTCCCTCACAAGCGGTCCACCAGGAACAAAGGCATAGGCAACAACCCAGACGTGGAAGAGGAGCATGAAAATGTAGACAAAGAAGCCAAATCCAAAAGTTATGGCCGGGGAGTGGCGGACCGCAGAAGAGAGCAAAACAGGAGTAACGGCCAAGAGGTAGAATGCGAGAGTAAGGCCACCGTAGAATCCAGCCCAGTGGCTGTAGCATGTAAGGAAAGCTGCACCAAGGGAGCCGATTCCAAAGGCAGTCCAGCTTCCAGCAATTTTAGGGTAGAAAAGCCCAAACACTAGTCCTGCGCCCATCGCAAAGAGCGTAAGAGCGCCATGGGGTACAGCAATAGGTCCGCGGACTGGGTAACCCTCCCAGACCCAAGAAATCATCGTGCTGGAATCAGACAGGAGAGAGTGCATTGCGAAAATCAAGGCGCCAACACCAAGTCCTGCAAGCAGCGAAGAGCCTTTCTTGCCTCTAGGTGGGAAGTAGTCGCCTCCACTAGTTGCCGGCCGTCTAAATGATCGGATACCAGCTATAACGGCGAGGAGAAGTCCCAACTTGTTCCATCCGCCATTATCTGCATGCATGATAGGCCAGATAGGGTTGTTGGTTTTGCAAGCAAATTTAGCAACACTCGACATGATCAGGCCAATACCCCAGCCGAAGATGCGGGACTCCAGTCGAGCCGTCTGCGCCCTTTCAGCGTACAGTGTGCCAGTAAATGCGATACAGCTGGTGGAGACGGCGAACATAATGATAAAGAGGCGGTTGGCGGGGTCTTGCACCTTATATGCAACAAGTCCGGACAGCGAAAGCAAGTGGAAGATACGGGAGTTGTTAAGAGCCAAGGATTTGAAGCCGGGTACGGCGAGAAGCACAGGCGAAACGAAGCTGAGGATAGCGACCTCATAGCCCGAGATACCCATGTGCCAGAGAGGGAAATACCACACCAGGACACCAAGGGAAGTCCACATAGACCAATAGACGAACTACACTTCGTTAGCGATTGCAACAGGAGGATATTTTTCTGGTATTTACCCCATTGTAGGCATCTGCTGCGGCATCAATGACCTCGGTCCAGAAAAAACCCTGGCCAAAGGTGTTTCCGACAGGCTTGCCCTTCCTACGCACGAGTTAACTTTCCAGGATTCGGTTTTCAGCAGGAAAAATTATACAAACTCTTTTTCAAGGACAGCATCCGCAGTTGTCTTCAACTGCCTGGAGATTTGAATTTTAGAACACATTTTTTCTTTCAAATACCGATGACCAAGCTTTGGCAACTGTACATTTCGCGTCTCAGGTTTACTTTGGAAGCCACTGTACATACCCTCGGCTGACACCCTTGACATCCCTCACCACAATTTCAAACGCCGCGAAGTCAAGAGCCGTAACAGCATCAAATCCGACATCAAACAGGATAAGCGACCATTCGAAAAACGCATACTTGGTGTAGGCTACACGAGGAACCGAAACAGTTACTATGAGTGCGTAAGATTAATTTGGGGCGATCATGCTTACCTCCGGCAACTTTGTGCACCTTATGCTGAATGAAGTAATAGATCAATGGCACGAGGGTTCCGAAGAACAGACCTGCAAGGATCTTCCGATACTTTACAGCCCGGCGGTTGTTCGGACTGAGGGCCAGGCAGCCAATAGTCCATGGTAAGGTCGCAACTAGATACGAGATCATAAAGATATCGTGCCAGTCATGGTCATCCGTCGAAGTAACATATGTCCATCCTCCACATGTGAACGTACGGAACACCCCGACACCAGCCACAAACTTGGGAAGGGCCGAGTTGGGACGCGCCGTGAGAAGGTACCAGAGGAATACGAGGGCAAATCGGGGACCGGAGGTGATAGCGATGAAGACTTGGAAAAAGGAGCGTTCTGGATATCGATCACCAATTGTAGCCGAGACAGAGGGGAACCATTCGTCGGGGTAGCCGTAGTGTTCATTTTGCACGATTTTTCGGAAATGTAAACTCATGCCGACGATTAAGGCGCTGAAAAAGGCCGTGTACGCCACCACCGTATGCGCCCAAGATACCCATTTTCCATTGATCTGCCATATATTTAGCACATACAACGTAAACCGATTTAATTAAAAAGTATAACACTAACCGCTGCAACAGCGTCCCCATCTTTGAATTTGGGTGCCATAGCTGCGCAGGGATGAGACTCCCGTCTATACGGGAGGATAAAATAATGAAACAAAAAAAAGGAATAAAAAGGTTATAAGAGAGAGTCAAGAATATTAAAAAGAAAGAAAAAGGAAAGGAAAGGGAAAAGAATCAGGCGACAGAGAGTAAGGTGGAAAAGAACCCCTGAGGCCAACAAGACAAGATGGAACAATAATCGATTTGAGGTTCGGCAACTGGCGGACACCATGTGGAAGTGGCGCTAGTCCCGGTCCGGTAAGCGGCCAGGAACTCCAGCCTTTTGAGATCAAAAAAATGCGGGATGCCGACAACTTTTTTTGATGGCTGTTTTTACGTCGCTTGCTTGGATTATCTCCAGAGAGGTTTAACAACACTCACCTGCTGCCAAATTAGCCATGTCTTCCGCTACGGATAAAGCACGGTTCTATCTGGAAAAGCAAGTTCCGGAACTCAAAGAATACGAAAGGAAAAAGATATTCACCAAGGTAATCAATCCTAAACCTCCGAAGCCATTCTGATGGGACACCACAATTCACACAAGTTCCTTCACAGGATGAAATCTCGTCGATTATCAAGAAACGGTCCGATTTTGAACACAAGATCAACGCTCGGGGATCCCAGCCTATCGACTTTGTGCGATATGCAGAGTATGAGATGAACCTGGATACTTTACGGCGTAAGAGGGTCAAGCGGATGGGGATCAAGGGCGCAGGGTTCAGTGGACAGCGGCGAATTTTCTTCGTCCTTGATCGAGCGACCCGCAAATTTCATGGAGATATCGGCTTATGGATTCAGTACATCGAGTATGTGCGACAGCAAAAGGCCTTCAAAAAACTATCGACAATCTTGATGGATGCTTTACGGCTACACCCGACCAACGCAGACTTGTGGATATACGCCGCGCAATATTCTATCGATGACCACGCGGATATGACACAGGCTAGGACTTATATGCAACGGGGATTAAGATTCTGCAAAAGCTCCAAGAAGCTGTGGGTTCAGTATGCCAAGCTGGAGCTGATCTACGTGACCAAGCTCGTTGCCCGACAGCGGATACTGGGGCTCGACAAACCGATCGAGCCAAAGCTCCCCGAGAGTTCGTCTATCGAGGACTATGACGCCGATATGATTGCCTTGCCGCAGATTACCGGGGAGGATATCAACCCTAGTGCTGGCGACGAAAATGGCGTGAACAAAGCAGCTCTCCAAAATCTCAACTCGACCCCTGCACTCAGCGGTGCTATTCCTCTTGCTATTTTCGGCACCGCGATGGAGAATTTCAATTACGACGACCGGTTTGGACATGAATTTTTTGACATGGTTCTCGAATTCGAAGACGTGCCCTGCCTGCAGAAGATTTTGTCGCATATCATCGACGTGCTGCAAGAGTCCAAGCCAGCCAGCCCGCATACATTAATATGCTACATCAAATTCCCCACGGCTGGAATCCAACCCACGTCCCCCAACTTTCCCCGAGCACTGGGCGCGGCATTTGCTCGCTTGCAAGAACACCGACAGAAACCCAACGTTGCAAAAGAGGCTATTAGCTGGCTACAGCCACTGGAGAAGAAAGAAGATTTGGATCCGTCCCTACGCAAGGCGATTGCCGCCACGATCCAGAATGCGGAAGGTGTTCTTCAAGAGGCGTAGTATTTTTTTTCTTGCTGTTTTAACTCATTTGAAGGCGTTGTTAGGAATCATCATGAAGGACTCCTTTCCATTAAACTCGAGGGAGCCGGTTTTGTTCTTTGGGAATCATGGGAAAAGTTCATCATTCAATTAGTCATTGTTATTCCCCCTTCGACTGCTTTTTTTGCTGCTTTGCAGTTTTTTGGCCCGAATTCTGGCCTCATTCTCAGCAGATTTCCTGTACGTATCAACGTCAATTCTAGAGCCGTTGTAGATAATTCATATCACGGAGACGAACGATCTTACAATTTACGCACGCGGTCTCTCTGCTCCGGCGAGGTCTCCCCCGGGATAGTATCTTCAGCAGTAGATTTCAGAAGCTGGTGGAGCTTTTCGTAACACGTTTCAATGTTGGCGGCCTGCCCGCGCGACTCTTCCGATTGTATAACCAAACTCTGCGTTCGGGCCGCAAAGTAGCGAGACGCCTGGAGTGGAGAGTGTAAAACCCGAGGGAGAAGAGGCAACAAAGACTCAAGAGGAACCTTTAATGTAGCCTTCGAATTTACCCTGTCCGTAGTCCGCATATTAGTAACCAGTGACCTACTACTGTCAACCAAAGGGAGTCGGATGCGGGGACGGACTTGTTCACGTTCTGCCCACCAGGGCCACTCGAGCGACTGAAGGAAATCTCACCGATCTGGCGGGGGATAGTGTTGGAATTGAACTTAGCGAGCCATTCTCTAGCTGCGGCTAAATCATCACTTGGATCTTGTGTATCCCTACTAGCAGCTGCTCGTCTCGATGCAAAGGCTCTCCTTGCTGTGATGGTGGGACATGGAGAGAAGAATCCCAAGGGTGAACGGTATACGACATGAGCGTGGTGTCGAAAGGCAGCCATGTACCCAGTTTTCTCCTCTTTAGTTTTCCCGCTTTTTTGGGTATTTTATTTTACCTCTAAAGCATGCAGTAAGAGATACCTAGGTAGGTTGCATGTACACCATCAGGTACTCCGTAGTAAGGTAACTGTCTCCGGGATCCAAGTCATTCAGGTCATGACATCGAATTAAGGATGTGCGTGTATCTAGAGGAAAATAAGTAAAGTTGCTCTAGTCAGTCCCACGCGTTTACTACTCTAGGTCGTAGCTCATGTTTTGGAATTCTCTGACCAGTTGTTCCTTGAAGAACAATATTAGGTATTATTCAACACCTACCCTTTTGAGCACAAGAATAAAACACTCTGATACCCGGGCTGGTCACATGGACGGATAGAAAGCCGTTTCGGCGTCGCGGATCGTTCTGGCCCTGAAGGAGGGGGAGTTCAAGAGCATTAGCGTTCTTCAAGCTCCCTCTGCGAAAGATACCTAGTCAAGAAGCAGAACAATCCAGGCGCGTCCTGGTAGACTCTTAACCCACTCTTGCGGGACTCGGGACTGTCCAGGCTGTCCAGTAAGAGGGGCAACTGACCTGCACAAACTCTGATCTTTCCGTAACCTTACAGTTCAGTCCAGTTTCCGCTGCAGCATCTCCAAAAGTGCCGCAGCTCGTTCCTCCACCTGTCTGCTCCTCTTCTCTTCCCCCCCTTCATCCTTCCTCTCTGTACCTGGTACCACTCCCCTCCAGGATACTTCTTTCTGCCCCTAAACAGCCTCCAGACGACTTCTCTCTTTCTCCCAGACACCCAAAACTACCGATATTCTCAGCTTTGGTCTCCGGACTCTCTCCGTGATTACCACCACGACTAACATCACCTGTCTTAGCCACAGCTCCCTCCAATTAATAATAAATACCAATATTATTATTCCCGACTCCTCTCTTCAATTACAATTATTGTTATCATCATCATTTCCCGATGATCCTGCGGAGGACGAGCGACTATTAAAACTGGGCTTGACAAGACCTCTTCCAGATTGTTCCGCTGATGAAATAATCCCATCATCGTCGTGCGATCGATTCCCCTTCCACGTTCTCGCTCGCCCTCCTACTTTTTTCTCTCTTATCAATTCTGCTTTCCAACCTTAGCTCACTTCTTTCTTGGACTTCTTCTTTCCCTCCTTCCCCATCCTTCTGCGTTCTCTCTTCTTCCTTTTCATCTTCCTCCCCTCCTGCTCTCCACCCAGACCGCCGTCTGACCCTGTTACGTTACGGACTGGGTCTTTTCTTTTTGCAAGATAGCCCCACCTTAGCTTCATCAACTTGGAAACCCCCCCCCAAAAAATCTCCGTGGCCCTTGTTGCGTCTGTTTCTTGTAGATGAATCAATTTCTCTCCTTTGGTCTACATGACGCCCAGCTCTCCCGATGAAGCTCTCCACTTTCGAGGCAAGACCCTGACTCCCGAGAGCCCTCGTCCGCTACACGTCGCGGAGCCAGCCAATATCCCTGTGCTTCAAAATCAAATGGACCCCATTTTCAACGACACCTCGACTTATGAGAAGGCCACAACCAGTGATGATTATAACTACCACGTACACAAAAATGGTTTGCTATCCTCCTCCGGCCATTATGCAGGGTCGGGCGAGATGAGAGCAACCATGGTCTCTATGCAAGGTTCGCAGCCGCAGCATCACCCGCAAATCCAAGGTAGCTTCCACTCCCAGTCTCTTCCAGTTCAGGGTGGATGGATGGAGACGAATACCATTGGGCCCTCCACTGCGCCTGCAGCCACCCACTCGTCCTCCTTCTCCAACCAATATTCGCCCTCACAGATGCACCCAGAGCCCTTGACTGTCCAAAAAGCAGCAGCAGACTCTTATCTAACCACTTCTCCTCCATCAGATCCCGTCTCCCTTCTAGCCCACCCTGTCCCCGGTGTCCCTTCCTCCTCTTCCTCCCATGCCGCTCATAACATTCCCTATGCGAGCGAGGTAGACCATCCCGTCGCCAACTGGACGGCTCACTCAGGACGGCCGCAGCGATTAGAATCTCAAGACAGACCCGAGGATAATAGTGGCGAGAGCGGTGTCGATTTCCAGAACCTCCTGGATAATCTACCACCTTCCTCGACCGTCCCGTCCGACCCTGCGATTGCACAAACCACTGCTTTATCAGCAGAAGGCATTCATGCAGCCCCTCAAGCACCTACGGATGAAGCACACCAATCCTCTCTGGGTCTTCCCCCTCGCCCCCCTCCCCAGGAGAGGCCTTCCATCCATCCCAACTACAACCCCAGCCATGATATCCGTTCATATCATCAGCTCCCTCCCCATACCTCTAGCACTCCAAATACCTATCCAGCCCAGCAAAGTAGTTACCAAACCAACCCGGCGTTGGCCCCATTGGCGGCCGCTGGTGCTCCAGGTACTGCTTCAGGTGCCAGTGCCAGTGCCTTACCTCCTCCCCCTGTTGCTAGCTTCCAACAAGCCGCACCCGCTTCCACAGAAGTCCAAGACCACCCACCCCCGGTGTCTGTTAAAGACGATCGCGATGATAAACCCATAGTCCGCATAATTAAACCCGGTGACGAAGACACTCCTTGGGGCCCAGAGGTGCAGAAGAAATACGATGGATTTTTACACGATGAGAGAGTATATGTTACGGAAGGCCTGTGGGATCGCTTTCCATATGGGTCGAGGTTGTTTGTCGGTGAGCATCCCCTACCTCTAATCCTGAAAAGGCGAAATAGTGCTTCTTTCTCTGACATCTGGCTCTTTGGGAACTACAGGCAACTTACCCACCGAGCGAGTGACCAAACGAGATCTCTTCCACATCTTTCATCAGTACGGGAAATTGGCACAGATATCAATCAAACAGGCCTATGGGTTTATTCAGTTTCTTGATTCCTCCGCTTGTAAGCGAGCACTGGATGCTGAACAAGGAGCTGTAGTGAGAGGCCGGAAAGTTCGTAAGTATTGAGTCCGGTCACAGCAGGGAGGGTTGGGCATGCAGCTAACAGGTCATGCCTAGACCTTGAAATTTCAAAACCGCAAAGGAATACCGTCCGGCCAGGCGCCCCAGCCGCGGAACCAGCACGCGCCGCGCCACCCCGACGCTCCAGGTCTCCCGAGTATAGTAGAGCCGGTCCCTCAGCCAACCGCACCTCAAGAGCGCCTGGAGATCGCTACGATCGGCCTTATGAATCCGGAAGAGTGCCATTCAGCGACTACAGGGACGAACCTACCCATCGCAGGCGGGACGACTATCGCCCTCCCCCACGATCCCCATCACCCCGTGGTTTCCGGGCTCGGGATGGCTATCGTTCCCGAGATAGGACGCCCGAACGGTTTGATCGACGCGAGAGACGACGCTCTCGTTCCCCGTACGCAAGAGACAGACGTTACCGAAGCCCAAGCCCCCGAGGACGTGGTCCCTATGAAAGCGACCTGGAGTTACCCGTTCCCAGACGAGCTGCGAGAGATGTACCAGACGTGCAGATCCTTGTCTTGGAAGAACTTGATCGGTAAGCAATAGTGTATGTCCCTTCTTTCACCATATCTCCTGCTAACTCAGGCTCTCAGGAATTTCATATACCACGTAGAAAGCAGCTTCCGTAACCGAGGGCTGCGAGTCGACGTGCTGACGCTAGGGCCCCGGATTCCTCTCGACGCTGCTGTCCAACGCCAAGTCTCCGAGGGCGTTCTCGCAGTGGTGAGGCTTTCGCGTCCAACCCAGTTCACTCGAAAAATTCCGTTACAGGTATTTGATCGGAGTGGGGGCGGTGATAACGTTCGATCAAACGGTAAGCACTTGAAGTTCTCTTCGCCAGGTTTCGAAGTCGAAATGCCCATTTATTGACTCCACGATAGAGTATCCCGACCTTGAGTCCCATATTGCCGCTGAGATTGTTTTCCACGCGCAATCGCTACAACGCAGTGGCGGCTCTCACGCTCCCTTCCCCTCTGCATCCTTCGGGTTGCCACCTCTCCCAGCAGCTTCGATACCACAAGCGCCAGCTCCAACTCTTCCCAACCCACCTAATCTTGCAAATCTCATCTCAACACTTGACGCGTCTTCTTTACAATCCCTGCTGGCTGCCCTCCAACAACGGCAACCTGCTGCTCCCACTATACAGCAACCATTTCCAGCAACTAATACACCCCACGGTGCTGCAGATCTTGCCAGTCTTCTGAGCTCCGCCAGCCGCCAGCCTTTACCACCACATCCGCAACAGTCTTTCCCGCCACAACCTTTTCAACTCCAGGCGCAGAACGCTCCTGTGGTTTCCGACCCCAATCTTATCTCCCTCTTGGCGAAAGGCTTAGGGGCCCAGCAGCCGCAAAACCAAGCCGCCATCCCCCCTCACGTCCAGAACATCATGAGTCAATTGGGTAAATGGAGGCAATGATTTACGACCCACCTTTTTTTCCCCCTTTAAGTTCACCCGTCCTTCCATACAGTATATGGTTTTTAGGCAGTTTCAAGGAGTCCGGTGCTGATTGTTAATCGATTGAGATGTGAAAGCGGGGGTGTGATTTTTGCCATCGGTAATACCTTTTGTTTTCTTCATTTCCTTCATTCTGCTCAGCAAAACAACGCCTTGATTCCCCATAAAGACAGAGCTATTCATTTGGGAGTTTATTCCTTCAATGGCTTGTGAAACATGTATTATGTTGAGCTACAACAATTTCTCTTAAGAGCCATAATCATAATGCGAAATTTGTGAAATTTAATGAATAGATAGCGTCCTGTTCTGCAAAGTAGATACGAGATTTTTTTTTCCCTTTATTTTGGTACATATGTCATCAGCCATGATATGATACAAGTGTAGCGAACCATTCAGTTCATCATATAATTGATTTCTTTCTCGCCCCTGCAATATTCCTCTCTCATCCATTCAGGCACATGTCCGTATCTCACCTTGCAGTCCACCCTTGGGCCTTCAAGTCCTGAACCTTGGCCGCATCTTCCTTCTTGATCCGCTCAATTGTCTTATCTCGGTTGTACTCCATTACTCGCTTTTCCTTAAAATATTTGACCTACCGAGCTGCAGTCAGTACGTGACTCTATTTCTCGGCAAATATTGGAAAACCCCAAGGGTAATTGGAAAGCGCATACCCAAGTACTCGAACAGGCCGTCTCAAACTCAGCAATCTCCTTCGCACACTTCTTCCGAGCTTCTTTGTCATTCTTAATTGAGTCGACGATATTATTGTCGTCTAGACAGGAAAAGAAAAGGTCGCGACCTTCCCAGCATCGCTGTCGAGAGGTCCGATCGGGTGCTATGCGGCCGCCGTCGGAGGATTGCTTTGGATCGGAGGACCAAGGGAGCCAGCCCATTTTGTCGTATGAGAATGATAGTCAATTAAGGATTTAGAATAGAGAGCAATTCAATAAAGAATACACAAAAGGCGGGGTGGTTCATTCGCGGGAAAAGCGTGAGCTCATCAAAAGTCTAGAGCTTTGTTGCTGGCCGGGCTGAGATTCGCTCCGCATGACTTCCGGTCATGTGGCGCTAGGCCAGCATGGCCAGGTCAACCTGGTCGGTCGACCACCATGATTCTTCATCAACAACTTCTCCCATCACACACACCATTACCCTCTCATTCCGTCCATAACAGGGGTCAATTTATGCGTAATCCTATCGGAAAGAGCATTTACCCTTTGAAATCCTCTTGGACTGCCGTAATCGACACTCTTCGCCAGCTTGAGCGGATGCCCTCCTACCTCCGAGTCAAACCCGCCTAAAAACCCCCGTCCTCCGGTCCCTCACACCAAGGGAGAGAAACCGGCCAGACACACCTAGTTTCGTTTCCATCCTGGGTGGAACTCTATAGTTCATGCCCCCGCGCCGAAGACCTCCTCCTGCGGGGGCCCGAACAGAACTCCCGCCGCTGAAAATCGTTAGGAAGATTCTTCTCCTCCAGGTCGCCTACTATGTCTCCGCGACGGTCTTGATTCTGTTCACCACCCTTGTCTACGGCACCGCCTTCTCCCTAGACCTAGTCTTTAGCTGGGATGCCCTGAGAGGAGACACGACGATCGGGTGGATGCTGGGGTTGGTATGGATGATCAATAGCTTTCTGGGGTAAGTCCACCTGGTTTTGCCCTGCCTTTGGGTGGCGCATGATGAGCCAGAAGCTAACAAGTCGCCTGTAGCGTCATCTTTCTCCTTCTCCTCGTCTCGCGCTCCAAGCTGATTCCCGACTTCGCGCTCACGATTCACCTCCTCCACCTCATCACAACTTCCGTCTACTCTCGCTCGATCCCTTCCAATTGGCTCTGGTGGGGTTTACAATGCGCCAGCGCCGCCCTAATGACCTTCATGGGCATCTGGGCCTGTCAGTGGCGGGAACTCCGACCTATTAGCTTCGGTGGTATCGGGATGAGTAGCAGCACGACGCAAGGTTCCAGCGGCGGCGGCGTGTCACCGCCGCAGGCCGACGAGGGAAGCTCGATGTTCTCTTCCTCTCGGGGCCGGGGACGAGGGCGCAGCTCCGAAAATAATAATGAGTATGAAATGACTGAGATGAAGGGTGATCAGGCGGTATAGCTGATTCTCTTCATCACTCCACTTTCATTTATCCCTTTCTCTTTTTTCTTTTTTTGTCCATTTCGCATATTATATTTTTTTTTAACTTCACTGTTTATATGCATATTTCATTTGCTGGAGGATCTTACATTCCGGGCCTTTTTTTTCCATGTTCTATTTGATGTATACCCTAGCTAGCATGGGCACTTGTATAGATGGCGTTCTCGGATTTGGGCGTCATCCTTCATTTTCTTGGAAATAGAATTCCATAACCCAGGCCGGGCTTTTGGTTTGCTCCTTGATGTGGAGGATATGTGGACGCATGTGTATTTCTAATCATGAAGCCGGGCAGAACAGTACCTATCATTATCAGGTAATTGTTGGATTATTTTTCATATAACCAATAAAATTCCCAGCATTCGTATCTAGTCGCATAAACTCCAATTCTCCACTGGAGAAGAGTTGGGGGGGGATGGCCAACATGCGCCTTCTAACTACAAGCTCACACCATCGAATTGGAGGCATATCGCCAGGTGGGGGGATGATGGAGAAAGCGGACAACTCCACCATTCGCGATAAGAGATCTGAACCATTAAATAGACAACTGTCAATCCCCATAATATCTGTTCTCACTCATACCTTTTCTTTAGTTTTCCCTCTCCTTGGAATTGAAGATCCAGCCCCCATACACCCAATATGTCCACCACCGCCACCCTTACCAAAACCACCACTCAAGTCGTCGCCACGGCCGACGAGACCAAGCCTCTCACCACAGCTCAGGAAGACGCAACCTTCCAGGCTACAGCCCGGGGTGACCGCAATGGCAACCTCAAGCTACAGGGGATCCCAACCTTCACTGACCCGTACGAGCAACGCAGGTGGATGAAGGAGCATATGGCCGCTGCATTCCGCTTCTTCGGAAAGCAGGGCTACAATGAGGGAATCTCGGGACATATCTCGATGAGAGGTGAGATAACCCATTCCTCCTGACTATCTGGCACCTATAGATTGGGGGGGGGGGGGGGAGGGGGAAATAAAAAATGAGAAAAAAACTGAATACTAAAACTCCTCTTCCAGACCCCGTCCTGAAAACCCATTTCTGGATGAACCCTTACGCCAAACACTTCTCTGCTATGAAAGCTTCCGACCTGGTCCTGGTTGACGAGGACGGTTATGTTGCGGAGGGCGGCAACCAGGCTGCTATCAATGAAGCTGGGTTCATGATTCATTCGGAGATTCACAAGGCGAGACCTGAAGTTATTGCTGCGGCTCATACCCATGGTGTATATGGGAAGACCTGGAGCGCCTTTGGACGGCCGATTGAGATGATTTCACAGGGTCTGTATCCTCTTTTCTCTCTCTGTCTCTCTCCTTTCCGTCCTTATTTATATACTGTAATAACTATACTAACGAGACAAAAAAGACGCCTGCAACTTTTACGGAAAACTGGGCGTCTACGATGACCATGGTGGCGTTGCCCTAGCCCAGGATGAAGGAAGACAGATTGCCCAGGCTTTGGGCAAGGAGAATATTGCTTGTATTCTCCAGAATCACGGGTATTTATACCACGATCTACCCTCGTCGAGATATCAAAAACTATAGTACTAACATGCTATAGTCTATTGACCGTCGGCCGAACAGTCGACGAAGCCGCCTTCCTCTTCTCCAGCTTAGATAATGCCTGTCATTCACAACTACTGGCCGATGCTGCCGCGGCCGGGGGCCTCCCTAAGAAGATTATTCCTCATGAGGTGGCGCAGTATACTGCTGATGCCGTTCAGAACCCGGTATGTGACTGATATAATCCCCTTTTTTCTTTTCCTTTTCTTCTTTGGGATGTGTACTTATTTGGTTTGGGGTGTACAGCATCACTTGTACACCGAATTCCAGCCCGAGTTTGACTGGATTGTCGAGGAGAGCAATGGGCGGGTTTTGCAGTAGACCTAGCATGGATACAGTAGTCCAGAGAGATGAGATAGGAAATAATATATTGATTGATAGCACGTTATCTTATTGTACCCTTCTATGAAACCCTAAATCTCCCCACACCTTAATCGTTATCAGTTTGGAGCCTGTCGGGCCATCCGACGACTATCAGAATGTGTTACACCCTCGTTAGGTAGCAACGCAAAGCCGTAAAAGGCCCATATACCGAAGGTCCATGTAAAGGGGGGAGAGAGAGAGAGAAAAAAAAAAAAAAAAGAGTTACCAACTAAGACGGTTCAAGTAGTAAAAACTAAGATGCGAAAACAATGCGAAAAAAAATGCTAAAAAATGAATTCCGATGCGGGGAATCGAACCCCGAGCTGCTGTGTAACTCAAGTCATGAGAGACAGCGATGTTGACCATTACACCACATCGGATTGATGGAGTATGTCTTTCCAAACTGTTATATGACCGAGACGTGATGCTTTACGACAAAGATTGGATGTTCATGAAGCATTTGTCGTGAAGCAACGGAGCAAGATGTCCTAGGGAATTATTCAAACGTGCTCCGCAAAAAAGCCTACGCACAGTGTTTGCGCTGCCACTGCTGGATATATACATATGGTCAAGTATATGGTACCTATTTCAGCCCTCTAGCTATTACATTTACTGCTAGCTTTTTTGCCATCGTTGGCTGGCACTCCCAAGATATATATCGGGTGGGAATAGGCTACATTCCACGCACAACATTTATATTTATCCGAGAAATTGTAAACTCTCCAAGTCCCAAAAAGGTCAATATTATACTGTATTATATTACTATTACTATATAGAATAACCTTGTAATTACCATCAAGACACTACCGATGCCCCCTCCTCCTCAAATCCCCCTGCCCAAATCCACTCGGCACCCTAATCATCCCATTCGTCCCTGTACTAATCCCCGACGAGGAGCCTCCACCCCCACCACCCGTTTTTCGCGGCTGGGTCAGTTCGGACCAGACCTGGGCGATTCCTGGGCGGATATCGGGGAGCATGCTGTACTGCATACTGTAGAGGCTTCGTCGATGGATAGGGGGCACGAATTGGCCCGTGAAGAGACAGAAGATAACCTGTGGAGAGAGGTAGTGTTTTCGAAGCCGGTGGCCAAGTTGGAAGTACTGGTCGAACATGGCACGGAGGGTAAGAGGGATCGACTTTTTCCTTGGGTGTTAGCAATTGTTTCTGAGCAGGGGCGGGATGGAGGGGCATACCTCGAGATGAATATAGTATGCTGTGCTCGAAGTGGACGAGCCATTCGTAGGGAGATCGTGCTCTTCGCGGAGTTCGAATCGGATTCCACCTATTGAAATGATGAGTACTTGAAAAGCTTCCCAGGAGTAGAAAAAGGTGAGAACGAACCAGGGAGTCTTCGGGAATCCTTCACTCGCAGCATCAATGCGAAGAGGGGGAAATGGTTTAGGAACGCGAGACAGGTGTCAAGGGCCGCTTTCAGCGAGATGATCAACATCCGCGCAGAGGTGAATGCCAAGTAAAAGACAATGATGGTTGGTAAGAGGAAGAATAGAACTGTGAATAGGATAGTCCCGAGCAAGAGTTGGTCAAGGTCATAATCGCAGGAATCGATACGGTTGCGGAGCACATTCCGCTTTTTACCACGAAATAGGTGGAAAAGCGAGATGATGATTGTCAGTTGCCAGTTGAATATACGGGCCGACGCGATATAAAACGAGTAGATATGTACTGTTAGAATAGACACGAGATCAGAGAAAAGGGCTATCGGCATGCTGGCGCCGGCAAAGCTTGCGCATCCAATAACATAGATGACGTGAGGGAGATATGGTTGAAGGTTTGCAATGCATGCTTTTGCAGAGTTAGTTAAAAAGGAGGTGGCGTCAAAGTAAAGATGCAGGACATACCAGCCCAGTTTTCTATCACCCACAAGAACAGATCACCTAGGAAGGCAGCAAGCTCATTGTTTAGCTTTAATCCAGCTGGCCAATCCATCAGCCAAGAAATGGTCCTTTGCAAGCCTTCTACAGTCCAACCGCTAAGGACAAAGTTGATCTGATAGGCCACCCAGTTGGCATTATCGATAATGTAAGAACCGAGGGCTATCCCGATGATCACATCATTGGCAACCAGCCACAAGCTGTTGTAGAACCGAATGTAGTGCGCATGATACGTTGTCACGCTCTCCCAGTCATCTTTTCTCTGGCGCAACTTGACATACTGCGTCGGCCAATAGCAAAACTGCTGGAGACGTATATCCACCTGCTGGGCCGTTGCAGAGATATCCTTCAGCGCCGCGGCATCGGGACGAGCGCGCCATTCCAGCACCTGCAGAACACAGTCTGCGATGGCGCGATGGAAAACCAGCCCGATAACGAACAATCGGGTGACGATGGGCCAAATCCACTGCCAGAAAACGTACGACACGCCCAGAACAAAAAGATCCCACAGGGTCGTTGCGGACTCAACGACGCGCTCTGAAACACTCATGCTTCGCTTCACGCGGATCCCAATCAACCTACTGTTCTTCTCAATCAACTTCCCCATCTCGTATGCGCAATTGACTTGGTTAACGATAAAAGGAAGCGCTTGCTCCTTCTGCGACGGAACATGCTTGACAACCGTGTGAAGCTTAAGCTTCTCCACCAGTTTCTGGGATCGCGCCTTTTCGATCCCTTCCTCCGTGTCAATCTTGTTGGCCACCGCATCAGATTTATCCGCCTCCAGCACTTTGTCCTCCAACGCAAGCGAGATAGGGTTGAGCGACATGTACTCCATCCTTGTCGGATGCGGCCGATGGAACATAATGACTTGGACAGAGAGATTCGTCTCCGGAGGGCAGTAGATACGCGGCACCTTGCGCGACGGATGTGTAGTTACAAACAGATGCGACGCATTAAACGCAGTTGGTGGATCCCGTTGATTCGTCGACCCTAAAACATGCATTGATGACCGCCCACATAGGCCAAATATCCGGGGGACCGGATGGGGACTATGGCGGAACAGGATACCGGCTCGTAGGGCATTGTCAACGTTCCGGGGCTACAGGTGCATGAACGGGGTTAGTAAAACAAGCACCCACCAACCCAGGAGCAAAAGAGACTCACCTCAACATCCTCCAACACAGCCAGCACAAACAAATCTAGCTCCGAATTCCGCCACCCCACAATCACGCCCGGTGACGACGACCGGGGGAGATCGTATGGCCAAAACACCCGGAGTAGTCCATCGCTCATCTGCATATTGTCATCCTTCTCTCGCGACTAAAATGAGCCTCGACGGCGCAACTGTTCCCGGGCTGAGACGCCGAGTTTCACGTATCGGGGGTGCTAATCATCCAGTCGATCAGTTACGGCTCAATCTGCCACCAACTCTTTTGTCTAACTCGAGGTGTGTATGCGCGCGCAGAAAAAAGAGAGGGTGCGTACCTGAATGCCTTCTCTATTCGCCAAATGGTTAATCGGGATAACAAGGAGGAAAAAAAACACGGAGAGAAGAAGGAATCCCTTCGCAGTTCGGGTCTATTCGAATAACGAACAACCAGGTGTTAGTGGAATCATAAATCGAGGCATTGGAGTCGGGGTAGTTGGGAGGGGGGTACGGGAGCGGAGAAAACATACCACAACTCCGTGATCCCAAGCAAAAATCGCAAGTTCGTACAGCCGGGTAACTAGGTCCCACCTCGCGGTGATGTAGCCCGCTACGAAGATACCGAGAGTGAGGATGGAAAAGGGGTGCATGAATCAAGTTGTTTGGCGGGATTGGAGGTGCTTCAGTCAATTTGGCCGCATAGCGGGAGAGAGGGGGGGGACGGAGATCAAAAGGATGGATTCAATTGGAGCACGGAGATAGAACGAGAGACGCGGTGGCGAGAGGGAATAGATAGATGATAGAAATCACATAGGAACTGCAAGCCGTAGGATGAAAAGAGACAACCGTGATTTAAAGTGGTTGGTTGACATGGTCAAAGTAACTCACCCTCAGAGCTTATTTGCGTTACTCCGAAAGCATCACGCCACGTGATTCTTAAGTATATACTTGACGACGGCAAAACAGACAAAAATCTTCGAATTCATTTTCAATTAAAAATCAACTCTAGGACATTCTATAGAGTCGTAGAGTACATGATATATCCCGCCTTATCTGAAATTAACATGCTGAATTGTATGTCTTGTGAGACGTATTTGATTCCCGAACGCCGCCCAAACCGCCATATATCCCGAAAACGAACCAAAGACATATTGCCGCAAATTATCATTTTGATCCTCTACAGCGCCTGTATACCTTGAAAAACGGGGTTCGCCTGTAGCTTCGGGTCATCCTTCACTAGGTCGCGCATAATTTGGCGCTTCTCCTCCACGGTCAGATCCTTACCGGGCTCCTCGATGGCGGCCTTCCATTTCAATAGCATCGCCTTGAGTAGGGTACTGCCTTCCTCCACTTCCTCCTGAGAGTGCTTGTCAACCGCCATGGCCGACTCTTTGGCTGTCGGGCCCGCGGAAGTGAAATCCTCCAGCTCCTCCGCCTTCTGGCGGGCCATGTTGACCACCTTGTCCGGGAATCGGACCAATTCGGCGACATGAATACCGAAAGACTGATCGCAAATGCCCGGTTCGACGCGGTAGAGCAAAGTCACCTTCTGTTGCGATTTCTTCGTCTCCGCGTCTGCAGTGTTGTCCGTAGTGCCATCTCCGATGAACGCGACGACGTGGAGGTTCTTGACGGAGTTAGGGTATCGGTCTGCGAGGGCAGTGAGCTCGTGAAAGTGAGTTGCGAAAAGTCCGAAGCAGCGGATTTCTGTCACGATGTGCTCCGATATGGCCCAAGCAAGGCCGAATCCGTCGTAGGTGCTCGTGCCACGGCCCAGTTCGTCAACAATGATGAGGGATTCAGAGGTGGCGGACTTGAGGATGTTGGACGTTTCCAGCATTTCAGCCATGAAGGTCGAGACTCCCTTGAGCTGTGAATCGCTAGCACCGACACGGGCAAGGATGCAGTCGAAGATGGTCAGCTCGGCCTCGGAGCAAGGTACGAAGCATCCAGTCTGAGCCATGAGTGCGATGACACCGATCTGGCGGATGTAGGTCGATTTACCGCCCATGTTGGGACCGGTGATAATGAGGAAGGAGGACTCATCCCGGATCAACGATACATCATTGGTGATAAAGGAGATATCGTCTTGCATTTCCATGCATGGGTGCCGCGCCTCCTTCAGAACGGTATTACCAGTACCCCGTGCGTGGATCTTGGGGCGGACGTAGGCAGTCGGGGCGTGCACCGATGCATGCGCAAAACTTACGATGACATCGAGATGCGCCAGGACGCCGGCCAATTGCTCCAGAACAGGGCAGTAGGAAGCCGCAACGTTGACAACCTCGGTGACTAGACCGGTCTGGGTGCGGTTGTAGTTGGAAGACAGCTGGTCATGTTCCTGGCGGAGGGACTGCATGGTCGATGTAGTGAAGTAAACACCGTTCTTCTGCGTGGAGCACTCTTGGTATTCCTTCTTATTACGAATACAACCGGCTTCATTGCGTGTCAGTCGGAAGCACCATCCGTGTACTCGGTGGTTCTCCAGGAAAAGCTTCTTGTCCATCTCCTGGTCTAGATCACGGGCCACAGACCGATGCTCCAGGTACATGTCGTGTCGCAGCTTATCCAGCTTCTTGCGGATGATGCGTAGGCTCTCGTCAAACTCGGGCTTGATTATGAACTCGTGGTTCTCGAGCGCTTCCAGATCCACTGTTGTCTCCACCATCTCCTCCAGTTTAGCTAGGCTGTCCGAGTGACTGCGCAGTTTGGCCGTGTACTCGGTCTCCAGCGGAGTCTGATACTGCTCGTCCATCACATTCTCCAGGGAGTTGATGAACCCAGGCAAGCGGATAGCAACCTGGTACACGCGCACCACGTCTTCCAGATTCGCTTGTTTCCGCTGAAACCTTTTCGCCAGTCGATACAGATCCGGAATGGAGCGAAGGTGCTCCTCCTGCATCGTCTGGCGCAGTTCGGTATTCACATAAAATGCCTCAACCAGCTGCTGGCGCTTCTCAATCTCCTCCAGATCCATGAGTGGCTGCTTCAGCCACTGAGCCAACAGCCGACTACCCACGGGCGTCTTGCAGTGATTCAGCAGGCCGAACAGGCTCATCGACTTCGATCCGTCCCGCGGGCCAGGCATGAGATTCAGCGCTCTCAGCGCCGCCGCATCCAGCTTCATAAACTGTGACAGATCATGCTGATACAACTGATACTGTCCGAAATTCGTCGGGTCCGACATAACCCCCAGGTAGCGAATCAGCGCCGACGCCGCACCCATCGCCAGCTTCAGCTCCGTCTGCGGCAACGTACCGGCGGACCGCTCATCACGCAGCAACCGGGTCAAATCCTGCTCGATATCCCTAACCCCAAAGTCCGTGGCCGCGCGCTCGGATATAGCAATCCCACAACTATCCGCAATCGCCCGGATCTTCCCCAGCTCCGCATCCTTCCGGTTTGTATCCATCTGCAACAGGCACTCCTTCACCCCCAACTGGATCACCAACGACTCGAAGTTTGAATACACATCGTTATCCAGGAACTCGCTGACCCCCAGCTCGCGCACACTCGCATCCGCAAAGCAAACCCCGACGTTGCGCGCCTCCCCGGCCTTCGCAGAGATCTTCACCGCAAGGATAATCGGCGCCGAATCCATCGACAACGCACCCACGCTGCCGAGTTCCTCCTCCACATCCTGCAAATTTCCAGGACTGGCCTGCTTGATCTGCTTCCAGTGGCCCTTGCCCGTTCCGACGGGCCCCCAGATTTCAATTCGCTTGTTGAGGCGGAAGAGCGCTTCCCGGAGGAAATTACGAAAGACAGTCACGCTCATCGTGACGGAGGGGAGTCCGCCTGTTTCGCTGCGGCCGAGATTCCGCAGCACCGAGGTTGTCTTGTACACGGTGCGGGCGATGAACTGGGCCTCCGCCCCGTGTGCCGAGTACCAGTCGCCGCGGTCAAAGACACGGATTGTTTCATTGTTGCTTTCATTGGTGAGGGAGCGGTAGAATCGGATGAAGCCGACTTCGTCGTCGACCTGTATAGTATCCGGAATGTGAGTTTGTGATGACCAATTCACTGGCTGGTAGAAACTCATAACTTACCCTGAGGTCTGGTCGAGAAGACATGATGCCAGCAAGTCTTTCCGATGATTTCAAGGAAGGACCGTCTTGCCAGCTTTTGTCTGGACTTTGGAGGAGCTGTGGTGCAGGACGAGCTGCTTGGATTCTTCTTGGCCTGCGCGAGACGCGACCGATCACGCGAATCCGCGTCGGTCGCGTTGGCGTAAAGTGGTTTTGAGCCAATCAGATATAAGCTACCCGAGCTATCCTTCAGTACCTGGTGAATCAAATAGGTAGGAGTGTACAGTAAAGCCTACGATGAAGTATGGGGGTATGGATGGCTAATATAATGTTCGATGGGTTCTAATTAAATACATCAATAGACTATACAAAGATAAAATGCAACGCTAATACTCCGTATGATGATACATGAAAATGCCTGTCAATCCACAATAACACCAGGGCATGCCAGCCCACATGAGGTATCACAAAACATCCAATCCAATCCAAAACAAATGAAGCAAACGGTGGATATACAATAACAAGTACATCAGCTGGAGGGGTCTTCAAATCCGATCTTCAGCTGGGAAACCTTGGCTGCAATCTCCTTCGGCTGGACATCACCACAGGATCTCAGCACGACGGACTTGAGCTGGTTGACCACGACAATGCTAACCCAGTGGCCAGCGACGTCCTCTCGGGACAGGATCTCCAGGCAGATTTCCACCTCTTTCTCCGCGATCGGATTCCTTGCTGAATTCTGCACATTCTGTACAATTGTCTCCATGCAGAAGGGGGTTCGTTGCACAGCGGTCCTCGCCGTCAAACCATTGCCGACATATCCAACTGGTCTCAACATGGCCACAACACGCGCGACCTCCTCGATGCGCTCAGCAGCAGCCCGACGCAGCAGCATCTCCTTGGACGGCGGAGGCGGCAGCTTCGACTGACGGAGCTGCTTATTCTTCAGGCGATCCAGCAAGCCCTGTCGTCGATTGGTCGTCGCCTCTCTCGGTTTCGCTGTAGATCCATCATCCACCACCTCAGCTCGAAACTGCTCCATCTTCATCTTGATCACGCCGCCCTTCAGATCCTGCAACCGCTGCTGGCCCTTCCGAAACGCCGTAAACGGGGTCAACGACTCATGAATCGACGCCAGACCCAGGGAAGCCATAAAATCCACTCGACCCTCGTCACCCTCCACCGCATCCACAGCCTTCCCCCAAAGCGAGTCAACAATCTCCTCGAATCGCCTCTGCAGCGCAACCTCATCCACCCGCTCCCCTCCCCTCCCAGGAATCCTCTCCAAACACACGCGCCCCAGTCCATAATTCGCAAGTCGGAACGCAAACATCGACTCCCCCTCCGATTGCCCCTGCGACCAGATCCAAATCAGCCTCTGCAAATCCTTCACCACCACCTTCCGCTTCTTCCACAGTCGCTCAACACTATGCAGAAACTCCCTCAGATCTGCCGGAGCCGACACCCCCCGGTGTGCAGCATGGATCGTAAGCGCCTTCAAAAACGCCAGATGTAACCCGATCACCTCCTCCACGCATTCCGCCCGCGTCGCAAGAATCACAACTGGTTCCACCCGCGAGTCCCGTCGCGCTCGTCGACCAGCCCCTAGGGAGCGCTTTTTCGTTGGCGTCGCGGGCGTCGTCTCATCATCTAGATCCCCATTCTCCTCGACGACAGCAATAGGGGCAGTCCGTGAACATGTTGACGCATAGTGACCACTCCGCGGAGTCGACACGGACAGTGTACTGAACTTGAGAGACTTGGATGGTGTGAGGGTCGCCTCGGGCTCGAGCTCAGTCTCGGTCTTGCCTTCCTCCCTATGACGGACACCACAGTTGACATTCTCGAGCTCATGCAGTTTTCGTTTCTTGGAAGGAGAGACCGGTAGATTAGTCGTCTTGGGCTGTGCTAACGATGAGACGAGGAGGTCCTTCTTTCCATCAACAAGTGATTGGCGTGTGCTGACGCCTGGTTTGGTCGCTCTTGCAAAACCCTGGATTCCTTGCTGGCTGCCGCGGGCGAGGCCGGTTTGTCTGGGTGAGGCGCGAGGCATCGCGGTTTCCTCTTGGAATTCGTATTGAGATTAATTTAAAAATTAAAAAGGAGAAAAAAAGATTAAAATTATACTCTAAACATGGAATTGTGAGGAAGGTGTGACTTTGTCAGTGGAATTAAATTGTTGGTTCTGGAGAAGATCCAGGGCTGAGCGGGTAGAAAAACTGGATAAGGGGGGATTTGCGTGGTGGAGCGCGTCAAGTCGCGACTCCACGCGTTTTTGGCGTTTGTCCGAAACAGGCTATATTGCTGAGCTTAGCAGGAGATACTCTCGCTAGGTAAACAAGTATAAGAAAAAAGAAACCAAAAGTAAGATTTTGCAATGGATGGATAAATTCGATTAAAAAGATGAATCTAAGACGCAGCTATTTCTCCGTAGATATCTTCGAAAAATCAGTCTCCCATTCCAACGATCGCTCCAGTCAACCAACCCCGGAATGCAGCATGCCTTAACTACTACTACTACTAACTATTCCCCCTTTATGATTAACAATTGATACGAACAAGAAATCGAATCATGAACAACCATATCATAGTAAGAAATAATAATATACTAAAAAGCTCCCGAATCACAACTCAACACTTTATCTCCGCAAGACTTTCTTTGTACAGGGGGTGAAGCAAGCAATGCATTCGGATTAAGTATCTCCTACTATTTCTTCCCTCCAAACCACCCGGACACAGTCCCCTTCGCCTCAGCCGCCTTCTCCTCCACCTCACTCCGCACCTTCGACGCCCCCTCATCAAGCCTCTTGATTCCCTCCGAGGTAAGATCTTTCGCCTGTGCACTTAGGCCCTTCGCCTGCGCTTCGATCTCTTTTGCCTCGGCCGAGAGGTCTCGCGGTTTAGTTCGGGGGTTGTTGGCCTATCATCATCATCATCATCATCATCATCATCATCAACACTTTCTCTTGATAGCATTATAGCATAGCATAACGAAACAGAAGAAAAAAAAAATAAAAAGAAGAGGGGAAACTTCGTACCGCCTCATCAATATTCAAATTCGTCTCCAATCCAGCCTTTTGGCCTGCTCGTTCTGCTTGTTCTGTTCCTGGTGCTTGATCGCGAATGCGAGTTGCGTCGTCTTTTTCCCCCCAGTCTCGTTAGTTTTTTTATACATCTTGAAATAAGAACCCTCGGGAGGGAAGGGGGTAGCAGTAAGTGGGTAGTATAATATAATAATAAAAAAAGAACTCACGTTTAAGTTCCTCCTTCGCAACTTTGGGGTTTCCTCCTGCTCGGTAGAGATAGTATCCGCCTGCTCCGGCGGCGGCTAGTCCGAGGTATAGACCGGTGCGGTTTTTCGACATAGTTGACTGCCTATTATCTTTTTTCTCTGCGGTGGATTGAGAGTTGAGGAGAGAAAGGACGAATTGTAAATTATATGTAATTGGGATTGTATTGTGTCCTCGAATGGATATTGTTCAGTGGAGAAGAGTAGGGTGGGAAATCGACATATTTAAGGAGACAGGGCTCTGCACCAAATATAAGCTATCCATCCCGTCACCCGGTGCTCCTGCTCCCTGGTTCTGACGTTTTTCACTCAGCGACAGTATCCAAGGTTGCAGGGAAATCGGTGATGTTTGGTCGGATCATTTGACGTCATTGGACAATCATGCTGGCCCAGAGCGGTCGGTTCGAGGATAGTATGATTGGACTCCCTCGACTAGCCTCATCAACTCAGTGAGATCATTGTGGGGAATTGATCTATGGAAATGACAAGCGGGTGGATGGACCTACGATAGCGAACTCAGCGAACTCAAGTCGGGGTAAAGAGTTCACGCTGATGGATTCTCGAGTCATGGACCTGCGTCGCACATGCTAATCCTCTAGGAGCAATCCTACAGCAATCACAGAATAACCGCAATTGACCTGAAACGAGAAAGGAAAATCAGAGATGAGTCAAGCGGTTGTATAATTATAAACAAAGCCGAGCGAACAATTAAACCCGCACCACGACCAGAGTAGGAAAACTCCTTCCAAAACCTCGTAGCTGAAACCCGAGATTGAGGCCGGGGGTATCTCCATGCACTATAAACAAGCCGCCATAAACAACGCCAGAACATGCAGAACGAGAGAGAGAAAAAAAAACCGAACGAAACTGATTCGCATCAAGAGTAGTCCCCATGGCATTTCAAATCCAAGTATGCGTTAATTCATCAGTCATTTCATCATAAGTTCTTCCGCAGTGCGGTATAAGAAGCTTCAAGTAACGAGGGATCAAGGATCTAGAACTCCGAAGGTATATCCAAGGGGGAGGAAGATTCAGAAGAAAAAAAAAAGGAGAATGACAAGGAAAGTGGAGAGAAGGAAGAAAAAAAGAAGAAGAAAAGAAGGCGGGCAAAAAAATAAAAATAAAAATAGTAAGAGTCAGGAAAGGTAGCCAGGTGTGGTTCATACTATACAACACTGGCTTATGTCACAAGGAAATAAAAACAGTGAAGTTTCAAAAGGAAGTCACCTAGCCAAAGCCAGAGGATGGAAAAGAAGCCAAATTTCAAGGGACAGTTGTTACTGGCTTTGGCTCAACTTCCCCATTTACACAAGGAGCTTTGCAGTATTCTTGTTTTCGCTGGTGGCAACGGCAACAAGAGCCTCAAGTCTGCCCATCCCGGATTCTCTGGAAGAATTGTTTAGATAATCAGTCCGTATATCGTGTTTTGTGTGGTACCCTTCGGGTGGTGGGGGTAGAGGGCAGGCCTATATTTCATAATCAGCGATCTACCGCAATAGAACCTCCGGGTACCTGGAGCGTACTGCTTGGGGGGCCTCGGACGAAAACGAGGGATGGTGGGCCTCAACGTAGCCGTTATGCTGGACAATTGCAGGGTGATACTCGAGGGATGCGGTCGAGGGGGTGTGGACTCCTTCGCTACTGCTGGAATCCTCAGGTGTGGTTCGTGTAGCTTGGGAGCTAGAAGTAGTGGTGCTATATGATGAATTGTGACTATATGATGAATTGTGACTATTGTGGCCACGGTACTCCTGGACCTGTTGCTGATATGAAGAGGACGGACGCGAGCTAACGCTGTGGATCTCTGAGATTGTTTGTTGACTCCAGTGCGATGCATCTCGTTGCGGAGTGGGCTTGTCTCTGATATGCAAGCCTGTCAAATTGGTATGTAATGACATGTCCCAGGACACATGTCCCCGTCGATGACCAGGCCCGGATATAGGGGGAGCTGGTCGAGTCGACGGCTGTGAATAGTTAAATCCCCCTCCGAAATTATAACTCGGGGCAGGCGGTTTGCTCTGAATATCGATCTGCATCGGACTGGGTCTTCGAACAGGAGGGGTCAAGGGCCGCTGGGCCACCACTTTGTCAAAACTTTCAATCCCCGGTAACCGCGGAGGCTGATCTGGCGGCCCCGTAGACCCGAACGCCGCCGGGAATGAATCTGGTGTGTGATAATTTCCAAGGCCACTCGTTGCGGGTCTAGAAACTGCAGACCAAGTTGATGGATGCCAGGTTCGCCGCCGCAAGTCGGCATCTGCTACGCTGGGTCCCTCATCGCGGGACATGGGGTAGTTTGTACTGACAGGGCTGGCGTAGACCCCTCCCGGGGTCTGGTATCCGGTAGAAGAGTAACCGGGGGCGTAAGGATTAGTCTGCTGTGATGCAAATGGATTTGCTCCTGTTGGTACAGACAAACGACGGGCCGCAGTCTTTCCATCCCAGAACCCGGATGCTGCAGACATGGGCGACGGCACGTGAGGGCTGCCGGTGCCTCCAGCAGAAAACATATGCGAAGGTGTGTAAGGAGAGCCGCCTGGGTGACCGGGATGTCCTCGAACTTGTCCTGGGGGTGTCGTCGGGGTATCGATCATCGGATCTAACGCTAAACGAGCTCTTGCGCCACCATCGTTGGCCATAATCAGAGGAGGGGGTCGACGACGAAGTTCTGGAGGCTGACTGAACGTCGATGTGGTTGAAGCGATGCTCGACGTGGATAGGTTCCTGCTATGTCCCCTACTATGGGCACCTTGACTGCCTCCTGTGCCCGCCCGAGCTCGGCCTTGCGGTCGGACCCGATCGGTTCGTATTTGGCGTTGGAAACGGGTTCCTGTGGCGGCCAGGGAATCTCCAGGGATCTCCTCATTCACATGTACAGTCTGGGCATGCTGTCGCAGGTTATCCAGTCGGGAGAATCGACGTGAGCAATGGCACTGAAACGGCCGCTCGCCCGTATGTTTTCGAATATGCCGGGCCAGATGCTCGCTCCGGGTGAAGCTCAGATTACATGGTGGAAAATCCGTACAGTAAAACCGTTGGCCCTTCTTCTTTTTCGATGGTGGAGCACTTCCCTTGTGTTCCGCGTCATGATCTGAGCCTTCCCGCTCTCCATCCGATTCTGCCAGCACAGTCTCATCCGACAATGACGGGGCGCTTCCCTGTGATCCATCGAGGGTATTTACATTTCTCGGGGTGCTCTCATCTCTGATGGGTTTTACGGCGTCCGGCGCCGCCGAGGTGTTATTCGAATGAGGACGAGGCGTCGTGGGCGTTGTCGCATCCTCCATGATGCGGTCTGGTGGCGAAGAAATATTATTGACCGGTAAGAATGAAGACATATTGACAGCGAGGTAACCTCGAATCCAACCCAGTTCTATGTACTAATCCGTCACGGGGCGATTCCTCAGCAAACAGTCCCGACTATGTTTCAAGGGACCGGACTGAGGGTTTCAGAAAGGACAAAAAAAGGCGTCGATCGCGCGATGCTGACTACTAGAAAGGTTTGCGCAACGAATGTAAGCAAGTGGACTGGAATATTTTTAAACTGTGACGTCTAACAAGGGATGAAATATGAGCGAAAAAGGGGGGGGGGTAATTTTTTTTCTTCAGCGTTTTGGTTGACACTTTTTTCTCTCTCTTGTCTGTAACACTTACAAGAAAAGGAGGGGGAAAGGATTAAGGTCCTTCAGTATTCGAGCGAAGGGTAAATCAGGAATGTTGAAGGAGGGCAAAGATGACTCTTGAGGTGAATGCCTAACGATGATGGCGAAGCAAGGGTAGGTAGGTTGTACACGATGGGTGGAAGAGAACGACCATCAGTACTGTGGACGCATCTCTCACAGAGCGACTGAGAAGGGGGGAGAGAAAGAGAGAAAGCGTAGAGATCAAAGGGCCATGAAAGCTTGAAAGCCTGGGAGAAAGAAGAGATGGAAGGAAGCGAGATGGAAAGAGGCGACTGGATGGGACCAAGCGCAGGTGAATCTGGTGGACTCGATGGAGTTTCCAATGGTCTTCGAGTCCTAGTTTGTGGGTATGACAGTCGTAAGAAGGAGTTAAGACACCGACCCAGCCAAGACCCAACCTAAATCCAATAATACCAGGGAAAATAATAACAACAAAAAGAGAAAAAGGGACGGAATAGAAAACAGGCGGAAAAGTGTCCAGTCCCTGAAAAATGACGGATCGACGGGATGGAAGGAAGGGGGAGAACAAAAATAACAATAAAATAAGATCAGTCCAAAAATGAAGACTATTAATAGGCGAGTGATGTACAGGCACTAAGGCCACGAGGTTGATAGAGGGCCAGGAGGCGACGAAAATGAGAAGAGAGAAGAGGAGGATAGAGAGAGAGAGACAGGAAGTGAAGGGAGAAGTTAAGAGAAGGCCGATCGATCGATCTCAGATTTGAACCGAGAAACAAATGGTAGAATTATAGAAGGATAGAAATCATAACCAAAAGAGGGCGAAGCAGAGGGGAAGGGCAGCAGTCGCTAACTAAGTAAGAGCAGCAGGGCTGCGACAGGAAGGATGGATGAATGACGGCAACGTAGCGGGCTCCAAGAGGGCTTGGGGAGCGCTGGATGGAGGTGGTGATGACGATACCCGCCAGGAGACGAGGAGGATTGGAGAGGAGGAGGCTTATCGGAAACAACGGTTTGGCGGCGGCGAAACGAGGGGCAGGAGGAGGGGAAGAACCATGGAGCGAGTGAACTAACTATAATCCCCCCGGCAGCCATCTTCCTTAGCACGGGAGGAGGAAATTTAATAATAACGATAATAATATCTCTATGTAATCGTATATCATAATCATACCTGACTTAATAATACGTTAAAACATTAAGATGCTCGGACCGAAACTATTCCCCCCCACAGGTTAGAAAGAATCTAGAAGTTTACAAGAAACGACTGTAAGAATAACTCGATCTCCTCTTTTTCTACTCTTTCCTTGGACATCTTTGATATCCGCTGCGAATCTACTCTGAGTATGGAGACTTTCAGGCAGTCAGCTCGACTCCAGAGTGCCCAGCCCCTTCAGAGAGGCTATGGGAATAATGATGATCTCGTTCAGGTTAGGTTCAGACGATTGAACTCAACTCACCGAGTGAGACGATGCAACTTGATAGGTAAACCTTAGTTAGCCCCAGGTACTCTCGACTTGGTCCGGACCAACCGACACGAATCATAGACTTGTGCTGGCTGTGGAGTCACTAGTGGAGGGATTCATGGATCTAACCTCGTCTTGGCAGCCTTGAGAACCCTGGGAATCAGACCGGTCAGGGAAACAGCGGTATTTCTTTTTCCTCCCTCGTTGTGAGGGGGAGACCATAAGTATTTAGGTAACCCCTCATCCTCTGGTGCTTGAGGGTGAGAAAGCAGGAAGATCTTGGGTGGGAGACACGCAAAATGAACCACCCAATCCTTTGGGTGGATATTACCTCTACTATTGGGTAAGATATACGAAGGCACATCATGCATCATTCATACCTGGTACAAGCGCTGGTATGAAACCCGTATCAGGAACACGGGCGCTTAGCCCATCACCAGCCATTTTTGAGGATCACCAGAAAGTCGCTCCAGTGGACCACCTCATTTAGTAGTATCGAGTGGCGGACCCATCAGCGCTGCAATTATTCAAATCCCGACAGCACCTAATGTATGTCGTACCTTTGGGGAAATGAGAAGGAAAATAATCTTTTCGAGCGGACAGTCCGGCAAGTCTTTTGGAGACCAGAGTCTCGACCAGGCCAGTCCCTTGGTCACCTCCATCCAGGGTCCTTCGATCGCTCACGCCTAGCATCCACTAGAGTGCCCGTTGCAGAGGCACCAGGTACTCGGGGCGGGGGAAGAGCGGATGGCATTTCCCTAGAGGATGAAGTCTGGGGGTTTCTTTCCGGTACCCATTCATGAATCACGATTCTATTCCAAATGATGTTTTCTTCTCCTTTCCCTTCCTCCGGTCGGCGAGCGCCAAAGTTGGGTTGGCGACGCTGATTGAATGGTCCAGAGAATGGCGCAGGCCTTCGGGGCGCGGTGACGTTAACCACTTGGACTCGGCCATGGCTTTGTTCGGGTAGGTAACTCTGGACCCAGATACTAGATTCTCGATTGTCTTTCGTCCGACCTCACGAAGCCTCGAAGCTGGCAGTCTGGTGATCTTGATGGTATTATTGGATATCGCGAAGATCTCAGGTTTGACAGACATGTTATTTATTTTATTCCACCAAAAATACATGGGATTCTGGAGTATATCCTTGTCTCGTCTCACTTCTTGTGTGCATGATATGCTCGCGTTAGCCGTCCAACCGTTCGATCTGCTGACCAGATTGCCAAACCGTCCCAAGGCAACCTCTTAACCAGAGAATACGAGCACACTCTGGCGACGAGGATTGCGGGCCTAGGGACCCCCTGCGATAGGTGGTGAAAATCCCCGTTTTACCCATCATGGGCACCTGTGCGCATGCCATGCCGTACATGCAGTAGTACCTTACATCTGAAGATCGTACAGCCTTCCATCCTTTCGAACCCCCACCAATATGTACAGAGAAGAGTTATTTGCCTATTTTGAGTGGTCTCATCTCGTCAATTCTTATTATGTCCCAGAGCTTATTGTCATCGATTGACCCTCGATCCATCTGGTACCACAATTACCACCTACTTCCAGGCAAAAGGAAAAGCTTGTTCCTGATGGGTAACGCTACACAGTCCATGGTCCGAAAAGGCTGGAACAAAAAAGCCACTGCCGCATTCAGGACCTCCAGCACTGAGTTTCCCCACCATCGCCATCTGAGGTTCGACGAAGAAAGGATAAAACCTAAAGGTGTAGCACAGGAGCTCTCCCTACTTTGACTTTGGGAGTGGAAAATATAACAATACCATTTGAGTTCTAATGCAACGAATCGGAAAGCGCTGGAAGCTCCATCAGCGACATCTATGACCTTTCTTTTTTTTTTGTCTTTTCTTTCGAGAAGGGGATTCCTAAGACATGAGGAGGAGACACCACATGCTGGGGAAGTGATGTGCTTCACTTATTCCTGTTCTGTGGACATCATCTGGGACTAAATGCCGAAGTTTAGCCTTCTGGCTTCCCCGGGTATACACACGCATCAGTGAATTGATACAATACAATTACCTACACTACTAAGTAGTTCCACAGATACAATATCTTTGGGGGACATACTAGTACAACCAGGAAATTGGCAGGAGATGCTTGAGCGCAAGCCATACCACTCAATCAAGGTTTCCTATGTCTTCAACCAAGACTCATCTAGGCTCGTCTTTCCCCCCGTTATGTAATCTACCTTCCTCCCCTCCCTTACATGGAAAGTCTGGATAAGGTTACCGGGCCTCATTCACTGGATGTGAAGCTCTTGACCTTAACACTAACAGGGGCCTGGAGTGTCTGTGCTGGCGTCTTTATAGTCTAGTCAGTCACTTTCAATTTCACTTTCCAAGAGAGTTTTGACAACGTCCATGTCAATATGGCTGCAATAGAAAGCCCTACTAGGTAGTAGTCCGTCGCTCGATTCAAGTCGAGGGACGTTTACAGCAATACCATCATTGAATGATGCAAGTATTGTACCTGACAACGAGGGCATCCTCCCGGTCCTTCGAGAAAGCTTGCCAAGCATACGTCAGCCTGAACGCATTTCGCCCTCATAGCTTAGGTACACCTTCAACGGTTGGTATGTACTCCAAGAGCCTTAGGGTCGGTCCCAGGAGTCAGTGCAGCCGATCAGTGCTGATCGGTGGCCAGCCTCCCCGCTTCAACCAGAAGTTGGACGCCGGCAGCTATCAACGAATGATTGCATCTCGATCGAATCAATTCAATTCAAGCCAAAAAGGACCAAAGTCGTGGAACGCACTCGTAATATCCCCCTCCGTGATAATTAATTTATTTTGGATCAGAACCTAGATTTCCCAGACTTCCGGTGACCCCCCATCATCACTCACAGCAGGAGGAAGCGACTCGAAACGCCGCCATCTGATGACAGACAGCGCATTAGCCTCCTCAAGCCCAAAACGCCCCGGCTCATTTTCATTGGCGCGACCATAGCACAGGATCTGATCGTGGAGGATACCTGGGTTACTTTCCTGAGCTTCGACTTATCTTCTCATATCTAGCAGTAATAGGTACGGAGAGTACCTTCCGGGATAAGCGTCTTAATCTACCTTTTGCCCTTGGGGGGAGGGGGGGAAGAAAGGCTCATGACTGGATTCCACACGAGGCGAGAGGCAAAAGGGGGAGAACAGGAACCAGTCACCCCACCCATTCATCTCCTCCCAGCGGTCAGTTAAGTTGAGTTGGTGGCGAGAAAATGGCCTGAGGCGGGGAAGGGGAAGGCGAAAAGAGGGGTGTGGAAGGCTGATCGACGTGGCACAACCAATAATCAAAGACTCAAATCAGACGAGAGGAAACCAGAAACTGCCCTACAAAGCAAAGAAGGTTTTGCGTGTGATGGAGAGGAAAAAAAGCAAAATATTGGGTCCCTATTGCCTCTTCCCCTCACCACCTAGGTACTGATTACGGAGTATGATTTCAAATGTTGGAGGGGAAAAAAAAAAAGGCACAAGGAACCCGCCACCCCAAAGCCAGTTTTTGGGTCTTGCGTGCGTGATGGTGCCTCCACCATGCCCGCGTCCTTCGACCTATCGACTTTTGTATCCAGACGCTGTGAGGTTTCAGGGCAAACAGGGATTATATCAGGAAAGGCCGCCACAGGATTACACTGGTATGAGTCAAAGGGAAGACCAGACTGGTCCTAAGAAAAGGTTATCAAAGCGGGGAGACCCGATCCTTTGGTGATGTGCATGAGAGAAGAAGTAGTGGTGAATTGCGGTACCTGCTCTAGCTGCTTTACTAGTACTTTCCAAGTATTCGATTTGTATCTTGAAGCCAGGGGACCTAGGTATCCGGTACTCTAACTTGACGATATCAAAATAAACTAACAATGATTATAAAACTAGACATACTGGAAATACTGGAAATCCTTGAACATAACACGAACGACGATCGGGATAGATGATCTTCACCGATAAAGTTGCGCCCGCTGAGATGAAACGCTTCCATGTACAGCTTCAATATCAGAGCGGAATCTCCCGATAAGGATTCACTCCCTACCTTGTCCCGTTTCATCCATCACTACGGTCAAGATCCTGTTCGCTTGACTACCGGTCTCTTTTCGAGTACTACCTAGGCACACTATAGAGTACGTACGAGTACGCAGTCGGTACCTTGACCTAGATCTCCCATCGTCACTCTCTAGTTATCCTTATAGTACGAGTAGGCACCATAATCAAATACTTCCCTTTCCAGTAATACTAACCATGAATCAATCTTACTGATTACTATCGGTCATTCTCGACATGGAACTTGCAAACCCGACTAACGCAGCAACAGCTCCAGCGGTGAAAGAAGAAAAACCAGACCAAACCCCAATAAGATCTGTACAAGGCATTTATGCATCTACCCCCCCATGCAAATGCAAATAATACTTTACTTTTTCTTTTCTGTCCCTAGTACCTACATAAGGTGATACCGATGGAGTACGGAAGAAGAAAAGAACGGTGAGCTGATGACGTAGTCCGAGGACAGCCGTCGGTTTTGACTCCTGTCCCTCAGATAAGAATGAAGAGATTATGATACTTCTTTATTGTTCATTTAGTAGAGACAGAGAGAGAGGGGAGGATTACCCGAGTAAGGTTCTAGGTATCTATGGTGAAGGTAACATAATGCTAGTGCCTGCCTATCACTTTTTAGCTCTTTCGTCTACGGAGTTCAGTGAACAATAAGATAAATACCAGTGCTGGATATATCCATAGATCGTCACCTGAACAAATAATCCTCACACTCACAATTCTTACCGACCATCCACTTAAACAACGTATAGACACTGGCCCCCCAAATACCTTATTCAGGTCCAAAAAAAAACTCACTCACTCACTCCCGGACCGACACGCCAGACTCAGGACCACCTACCGAGACACTATACCAATGCAGATAATCAAATGTTATCACTTCTTGTGCACCACTAATGCCACCAGGTCTTGGAAGATCTGCAGAATTATCAACATATCTGGTGTGATGTTACGCGGATACCCTCTTTAGGACACCTACGAGACCTAGCTAGAACCTAGTACTAAGATGCCTGCCTGGATTGTATATCCCCTCAGCTCGGCAGGACGAGTAATCTTCAACGTGCAATGCTGAATTTATGCTTTTATGCTTTTTTTTGTGCTACTAATGCTGTGCTCTGAGCTACCTATCGAGAGTAGAAGAAGTAAGAGTCCAGGCAAGCCGTGAGTAATATGTAATAAGATAAAAAAAAAAACGTGGCGATGGAGAGTCAGGGCCAGGAAATATACCTGTGGAACCAGGAAAGAGGCAAGTTTCTGCAGATAATACTTTTTTTTTACGTTTATTTTCACAATATACCTCATCTCATGTAAAGTATGCGTAGTATGTACATTAGTCTCATGTGTGTGGCCCCCCTTTCAGGTGAACTAAACTGTAAGAACCCAATTCAAGCATTAGTTTCATCATCGGCCTAGTAAGCAGAATATCGGTATACGGATTGAGACTTTTTCTTTTCTCGTTTATTCGGGTTACCGCTCTAGTACACCAACGACGGCACCTACCATCACTGCCGCCTCTCGTTCCCAGTTTCCCTGCGTCTCACTCCCTGACCGCTTTTCGATCCCAACAGTCGACGTTGGGAGCTGCGATCCGCGTAACACGCAGTCCCTGATCTCCTTTTTGAGTCGGTCTCGGTTGGACCGGAGGGTGCGCGCTGAAACGCCGCCGCGTTGGATGATCTCGTGGGCTCGCGTGGAAAGAGAGGAGGCCAGGGACCGCCAGAAGTGCGAGGGGAGGGAGGATGTGTCGAGGGCGTTGAGGAGAGGTTGGAGGAGGTTTGTCTTTGTGCTTGGGCCGCGGGTTTGAGTCTGGGAGTCGTCTGCGACTGTAGTAGTAGCAGTAGTGGTGGTGGGAAGGGATGGATGGGAGGGGGGTCGAATGTTGCTGAGGATTGCTTCGAGCGCGAAGATATCCTGGCATCGTACAGATACGTCGGAGAGTGCCCGGTCCAGCGTTGGGAGCATGGACAACGCACGAGCAAGGTTATTTGATGACGAGATGATGGCCGTCTGCATGTAACCTTGCAGTGTGGAGAGAAGGAGCTCCGGTTGGAAGTCGGTCGTCGTGAGGTCCACGCTTCTTGGGACGGGAGAGAGTAGATACAAAACATTGACCCCTGATACGAGTCGGGCTCTTGCTTCCCGCGCTTGCTTGTAACCTAATTGAGCTGACGCGGTGCCGCCCGTCGTCGAGGCGGTGGACATGGAGAACCGGTTGATGGCCTGCTGCGCTCTGGCTTTGACCATGTTCTCTGCCGGAATCACGAGCTCCGACTTCAGGGTCCGGATGACCTTGACCCGATCCAGGCCATAGCCTTCCTCGCCCGCTCCTGTATCGGAGAGCAACCGCCGCAGACTGACAATCGTGGACGCCGCTCGCTCAATCGCGCGAACGTCGTCCCGGCTAGGTGATGCCGCTGCTGTGCTATCATTTGCGGCAGCGGCGCCGCCACGGCCGGTGACTTCCGCGAGTTGACCCTCAAGCTGCCGACTCAGGGCAAGACAACGCCCGACTGCCCGAGCGAGGCGCACGGTGGCCAGAGATTTTTCTGCAGCGCGTCTGGCCTCATCAGCTACCTCCCACTTGCGCAGGACCTCCCTCTCCAGACGCTCATACCCCTGCGACACTGAGGCGATCTGGTCCTCCGCTTCTTTGAGGATTCTGCTGGCGGCGGCGGTTTGGTCCCGCGTGTGCGTCAGCAAGGGGAGGGCTGATTTGGTGGTCAGCGTGTGAATATGCGTGTCGATCTCCTGGAGGTCGAAGAGGACCCGTGAAAGCGGGGTTGACAAATCCAGCGGTGTGTCTGTCGCATTGTTGGTGGCCACAACTAATGCATTGGCGAATGAGGCCGGGGTAAAATCCGGGTCCAGGAAGGCCTCATAATCTATGTAGGATGGCTCGCTGGCGGCCATGGCTCAATCCAAATTTGACGGCCTAATTGACAAGGGGTGTGTGTTGGTGTGTTCCCGGGGTGGATGGGTTTACTCCCACATACACACAATAATATAATAAGGTTTGTAGGATTGGGGGCTGGGGGATTAAATTTGGCCCGGAAAATAAACGTGATGGAGTTTGGGTATCACCGTATCAAGCAGATGAATATCCAGCAAGGCTTCCTTAATGCCGCGTCCACTTGATGACCGCCTTGTCAAGGATGGAAACTTAATTCAGCAAGTGATCCCATGTGACAGATCCAATGGATGTGGAAACAACAGTCCCAACCATCGTCGGCCCGACAATTGCTCGTGAAGGAGCTAGGATAGCGATGAGATGGTCTTGCGTGAAGGGAGTTGGCGTTGATTTGATGCCATGTGTCGAGCATCGCTTCTATGCTGAGTCAGCGTATACTCTCGCACTTCAAGCACAGCCTATTCAGACGATGCCATTATATTTAATGCATCATAGTTTTAAATTAGTAGATTCATCGATACATGTGCCAGGAAGAGGATATTACATCGGACTAAAGCGATGCTTTCTTTTATTCACACGTTCGTATCGTACATGCTATGCTATAATACAGAAATATTCATCATGCAATTCAATCCTTCAATGTATATTCTAAGGGCACCAAGCGCCTCAGATAGATGCAAAAGTCGTACACAGGCATGATATGGTAATATTGTACAGCGGAGATTGTCAAACCCCTAGTAAGACAGGAGACAGTTGTCTCTAGTATATATCGTCCCGAGATAGCAGAGCGGAGGACGTACACTCCTCGGCGGGAAGCCAAACGGCAGCCAGGTAGAGGGGAATTCCACACGATTTCCCTCTTTCTTTTTTCTTTGGTCGATTCGTGTTCATGTCTGTTAAGAGTGGAGAGGTATAAATATGTATGTAAATCCTGGTTCTCTGGTAGATATCTCTGGTTCATGATCTCCGGAGGTTCTCCGCATCGGCCTCGAGGTTGCTTTTGCGGGCGTCTTCGAGCATGCTGTCGATGCCTCGTTCTTTCAAAGTTTTCTGTTTATTCATTGGGTTAGGTATTATGCCCAATAACGTTGGTTTGTAGAGCAGAGAGAGAAAGACGAGAGGAAAGGCCGAGATGACGGGTGGCGACATACAGTAAGACAGGACTTGTATTTAGTGAAGAGTTCTTCGCATTCGTTGGTGGTGGTGTTACCGCGGAGGTACTCTAATGTCGGATCCGACGGGTTAGTATAGTTCTAGCTGAGGTTTCTAGGAAAGCTGAATGACGCTCACTTTCGCTGTACCATTTGAGGAAGCATGTGTCGTATTTCCTAGGGGAGTTAGTTTGGATTTGCGGGTACGTGGGGAAGGAAAAAGTACTCTTTGATATCGTTGCATTCGGGAGCAATAGAGGCAGCCATAATGAAGGAATGAGATGAGAATTAGGGAATGATCGAGAGAGCAGTACTACAAAACTAAGAGAAAGAGTGAAAGATAGCTTGATCGTTGATGGAGATGTCGGAGCAGAAAATCGGAGATCATCAAAAGCGGTCCCATTTAAGGAAGGCGGTGTGAATATATATCGGTCCGAGAATTGATCCAGCTCCGGCGCCTTTTTCTTTTTTTCCCAGTGGAAAATAAGAGGAAAAACACATCGACGGCCAGGATTCGATTTCTCGAAAATTTCGACTCCAATCGAGACGAACGAGGCTCAGAACTGCTGGGGAAGTCGACCCAGTATCCCGCTCACGATGGATTCCGCCGCCGGTTTCCCTCCGTTGCAGCAACGCCTCACCTCGTCTCTCGTGCAGGTGACCCGCACTGTCGGGCAGTTGTCTACGGAGGATCTCAATTTCCACCGAACCTCGAGCTCAGAAGTGTCGGAGTCGTTGGACGAGCAAAGTGACCGAATTTTGTCCTTGACATCGTCCCTGTTGAAGGCCGCCACCGCAGGAACAGATATCTCTGCCCCCGTGCTCTCAGACGAGGACTCGATTGAGGACAATTGGCGCGGCATTGTGGATGTGATTGACGCGCTTCTAGAAAAGGCAGATGCCTGTCTGGATGAATTTACTGGCGTTATCAAGAAGCTGAGCCCGTCGGCGCAGGAGCAAGGTGAAGAGACGCCTGCTCGGAAAACTCCAGCGTCGAACTTCCCCACGATCTACGACTATGGCCGATCGAAGATTCCTAAGCCCCAGCTCCAGTTTGAGCGTGCCGTCGACAACACAGACGTTTCCATCTTTAAGCCCTTGCTTCGGACAAAGCCTCATGCGATCGAGCCTCTGGAAGAGTCGCTCGTCCTGACAGACCCCGCACAAGGTTATCGCAACCCGTACGAAACCGAGATTCGTGCTGCCAAGTACCCTTCCACTGCCTATGTCGAGTCCGCACCGATTGACTATCTGCCGTTTGAATCGACAGCCGCGACGTTCGTCGATACCTTGGACGGAGTGAAAGAGATGTTGGGCGAGCTGAAGGGCGCCACCGAGATTGCTATTGACTTGGAACATCACGATGTGCATTCGTACCACGGTCTTGTGTCCTTGATGCAGATTAGCACCCGGGATAAGGATTGGGTAGTGGACACACTTAAGCCGTGGAGGGAAGAGCTGCAGATGCTGAACGAGGTGTTTGCGGATCCCCGCATCATCAAACTCTTCCATGGATCGACTATGGATATCATTTGGTTGCAGCGCGATCTGGGCCTGTATGTGGTGGGTATGTTCGACACCTACCATGCCGCATGCGCTCTGGGGTATCCAAAGCGGAGCCTGAAATTTCTTCTGCATAAGTTTGTCAACTTTGAAGCGGATAAGAGATACCAAATGGCCGACTGGCGAGTTCGCCCCTTGCCGTCCGGTATGTTCGACTATGCTCGCTCCGACACACATTATCTTCTCTATGTGTACGACAATCTGCGCAACGAGCTTCTCGAACACTCTACACCAAAAAATAATCTCATTGACTACGTCCTCGAGAAGTCCAAAGGCGAAGCCCTACAGCGGTACGATCGCCCCGTATACGACGCCCCTACCGGACAAGGGGCTGGCGGCTGGTATGACTACATGACGCGCAACCCGGCTGTCTTCAGCAAGGAGCAGTTCTCCGTCCTCAAAGCCGTACACCAATGGCGAGACCAGGTCGCAAGAGAGGAGGATGAAGGAGTCCAATGCGTATTCCCCAAGCACGTTCTCTTCCGGGTTGCTCAGGCCATGCCTATGGACATGGGCACCCTGTTCCGAACTCTCTCCCCCGTGACACCGATTACAAAGAATAGATCTTCAGATCTTCTGGAAATCGTCAAGAACGCAAAGGCCGAAGGTGCTACCGGCCCCGAATGGCGCGACGTTTACGTCAAGCCAACCAGGACAAAGACCGATGCGCCGGGCTCGACGGCAGTTGAAAACCCTCAAGGTCTTCTCACACCACCCACAACTACACAGGAGGCAAACCTCCCAACTGCTTCCCGCTACGAGGTCTCCCAATTCTGGGGTTCCGTGCTCGACTCCCAGGAGAAGCTTACCCCTCCCGAATACTCGGCCGTAGCCTCCGCTGAAGCCCTCCGACTCTCCCTCCCCTTACCACCCATGCCTCGAACCGTCTCTGAAGCCCGCGAAAGACTCGCCCCCCAACCCCCTCCAAAACCAGCCGCCACAACACCCATCACAGCACCCAGAACAGAAACAGAAGAGGAAGAAAAGAAGATTTTCACCGTCAAGGAGCTAGGCGGTCCCCGCAAACGCAAGTCAACCACCATGACCACAACCCCAGGAGCCGAAGGTATCAACTCCCCACCCTCCGAACTCGACGGCCCACAAACCGACGAATCAACCAACCCCTCCAAGAGACAGCGCCGAAAGGACAAGAAAAAGGAGAACAAAGACCAGTCTTCCACAGAAACCCCACAACCAACCGAGCAACCAGAGCAAGACACAATCCCGTTCAACTACGACGCGGCAGATTCAGTCCTGAACGCAAACCCTGCTCAGGCTACGTCGCGGGGTCCGTCGAAACGGCCGTTCAACCCATACGCGAAAGCTCTGGAGGCACCTTCGGGAGTACGGAAACAGAAACGGGAGGTACCTGGGAAGAGCTTTACATTTAGGTAAAATCTGATCTAAACCTGGATTTGTTTTGTAGTTATGGAGATGGATAGGCAGGGTATTGCTACACTTGACTCGGTAGTTCTGCTTATCTGGGAAAAGGGGAGAATTGTTATAGATGGATGGTTGGTTGATCTTTGGTACACAGTTGGTGATTATGAGTGCATAGCGATCGATACCCCAATATATAAGAAAAAAAGCCATGAAATGAAAAGAAAAATTGTATCGAGGACGGTTTGTTCTTTTTTTTCTAGTAGGTTCTCTAATTGTCTATTGTCGGAGTACCTAGATTAAACTATATCGTGATTGGAATCTCTCGTAGTATGTACTGATCCAAGCATACTGCATTTTCCCGTGGAGACTCCGTGCCCTGCATTCGGGTGCCTTGCATCCGCGGACCAGATGCAGGCACCAGCCCAGCGGGATTTTTCCATCAGCGTGTAAGGCATTTCAGACACCGCCTAATGGCGTAAAGGGGGATGAAAGTATCGCTGTGGCAGTGTGGGTACGGGAGGTAGGACGGACGTTATGCTACCCGCACGGCGGACCTGCAGGGGCGAGCTTGGGAGACTCCTGGCCGGGGCACCAGGGGCGCCTGCGGCAGTATGCGAGAGGCACGTCTGGAACTTACGGATGAGGAGGGGGTGGGCTGGCTGCTGCTGCGGGGCGGGGACGCAGGGGAAAGGTATACTCTGGGTCAAACTCTGGAGCCTGACACTCCACGGTACTTTGGAAGGTGGGCCTTGAAACGAATGCTTGCTGTGAGACAGTAGCCGATTGATTTGATAACGGTAGATAGATACTGGACAGGGAGGTCGTTTTATGTGGACAAGGTCTTGCGCCGTTGCTTGACCATATACGAATACATCATTACGGCTCCTGAGCCTGTTAGAGAGAGATTTCGATAACGGTGGACAAAGGGGAACACTACTCACCGGGAGCATAAAGCGCCAAACAAAAGTAAAACACCGCAGCTACCAGAGGGTTCGTCGTGACGGTGGTGGCTTTGTACATCAACCACCATTCGCTACCGATTCCAATAGGGTAGAGTATGATGAAGAGGGAGTACCTGAATGCATCATGAGTGCTGTTAGAACAGTGCTGACGAGGTTGGGGAGGGGATGGCTGGGACTCACCGCAACCACTTCAAGGAACCCGGGACTGGAACTCCAGCCAACAGGACGACAAAGTAGGAGTACCGCACGACGTCCGCGGTGGACCATGCAAGGAGCATCGCTGGGTAAGCGGGCGAAGCCGCCGTCACCGCCGGGAAGCCGTAGTTAATGGCCCAGACCTGCACGCTGCGGGCGAAGATTTGGGTGAAGGTGGTGAAAATTGGGGCGCGGGTGATGCCTGTTGTTGCATTCCATTCTGTTAGCGAGCTATGTTTGGCTTGCCCATGCCTGCATGAAGTGGGAAAGGGGAGAGGGGGGTAGAACTCAGATAGACTTACCGGTTGCGGCGTGGAAGATTTCCACGATGGCGAGAGTTTGCGTCCATCTTGTCCAGGGTTCGAGGGTAGTGTATACTCCGAGGAGGGAGTGGGGAGGCAGGACGGCGAGGAGAATGCGGAGCCAGAGGAGGGCACTAATGGCGTTGTAGAGGAGGAGGTAGGTTTTCTTGATAGTGAGGGTGGATTGAGTCGGAGGGGGTTGATTGGGCGGCATGGCGGCGGGGATTTGGAGGGCGTCCCTTCCTAAACTCTGATGCAAATTATTCTAGGCGTGGATGAAGCTGGACTCGACTCTATCTCTACGGGTACCTAGGAGGAGCTTTGTCGTCCAAAAAGGAAATGCATGTGAAAGGGTTTGTCAGCAACGCCTGGTCTAACGTAATCCACACCCGAGCTGCGCACCCAACCGACCTGCGCACCCCCATCGAATTCGGCCACGGTCGAAAACTTGAAGGTATTCACAACCACCAAAACACGCATTTTTCATTAAATCTAGCTAA